>OX030957.1:11676016-11898516 GCA_943735955.1 Piscicola geometra | reverse complement strand
TTTAGGAAAATAAACAAGATAAAAAAATATTAGTAAAAAGTTTTGAAATCCGATATAAAATTAGTTTTTAAGAATTCAAATATTTCAAATAAAGAGCAGAGCAAGATGCCCATCTTGAAGAAATTTTAATACTGTGATAGAGATATAACTGTTCTTCGACTGAGGTACAACATATTACTCAATGTTTGGAAACTTTGAACTTTCTTCAGCCATCCAAGGGCGTATCCATGTTTTATCCACTAAATATTCTAATAGATATAGATATGAATTAGAGGTCGGACCGGGTACCCGATCCGACCGAATACCCGAGGGTACCTGCGGGACTCCCGCGGGAACGGGAATGAAATGAAGCGAATGCGATTGAATTATGAAGACAAGAGAGAGTTTATTAACGAGAAGCTTCCTTATATATGGTAGGGAGTGGCCGTGTGTACATAGCGTACACAAATGCGGCACGCTACAATAGTCCCCTTGCACATGGCGGAGCCAATGAGTAATAAAAAAAATTATTATCAAATTATAAACGAAAATGACTAAGAATGGAAATAAGTCCTACAGCAGAGAAATAAATAATAATATTTCATTCTGAAAATCTAACTCGATGCTGTAATGTTTTATTCGACTGTGGGTGTTCACAACATGCATCGCTTGGCTGCGTAATAATTTGTTAATGGCTTAGAACGAACTGTATATTTCTTAATGTCCAGCCAACTTAATACGATCACGCGTTACTGTAGCAACTTCGTCATTGGACATCTTAATTTTTTTACAATTTTGTCATTAAAATCTATAACCTCATAAGGACCTTGATAAGGCGATTCGAGTGGGCGACGCACACGGTCAATTCGAACAAACACAAAATCGCCCTTATTTAAAATAATACCATGTAATAATCGATCAGGTGTATGATGAACACCTTTAGATAATGATGAAAAATCAATGTCCGACATACACTTGGATAACCTTAAAACCAACTCAGGCATCCTCAACGCAGAGCGCGCTGTGGAAGGAGTAAAAAATGTGTGAGGCATAAGAGGCGAGGCGCCAGTGACAGCTGTAAAAGGACAAATACCATGTTCATTTGGCAAACAACGAAGTGCTAGCAAAACAGAGGGCAATGCGATCAACCAATCATCTTGTCGAGTCTTTAGAGCATTCTTTAGTGTGCGATGAAATCGTTCGATCATACCGTTTGATTGAGGGTGATAAGCGATGAAAACCGATCAATGAGGAGAGATGACTCATGAGTTCGGGCTCAGATTGGCGTTCTCGGTCCGTTACAAGATGGAGCGGAATGCCAAAACGAGAAACCCACGTGGTCGGAAAAACATCTGCTTTCGTTTTGTTTTTTCTTGTTGTTGTTTAGTTGTCTTTTTAAAAAGCTTATTTTTGTAGTTCTTGCTTCTCTTGTTTTTGTTTTTTTCTTAGTTGTTGCTATTCTTGTTTTTGTTTTAGTTGTTGCTTCTCTTTATGCGGTTGAACTGCGGCAGTCTCTGTATCTTCTCCAAGAATGAGATGTTGTTGTTGGAAATGTTGTTGTTCTGTCGGGGTCACCAATTGAAGCGAATGCGATTGAAATATGGGGACAAGAGAAAGTTTATTAACGAGAAGCTTCCTTATATATGGTACGAGGGACAAAGGGGTGCTAAGGAGTGGCCGTGTGTACATAGCGTACACAAATGCGGCACGGAAAAAAATAAATTTCGGGACGGAAGAATTCGGGAACCGGGAATAGGTTTTCGGAACGGGAACGGGAATCAATATTCAAATCGAGAAAGGGAAAAATCGGGAACGGGAAAAATCGGGAAAGGGAAAAATCGGGAACGGGAATCAACTTTTATATCGGGAACGGGAAAAACGGGAATAAAAGTTATTGGAAGTGGATTCTTCAACAATTATACTTCAGCAAACTTCCAAGTAAGGAAATCTCTATTTAATTGATACTCCGTACTTAAAATAATTATTAAATGCAATGTAAATGTATAACGAAGCCACCATTGCGTTGTCAATGTCAAAATCTCCAACATTACATTTAAAGTTGTTATGGCGAGTCCAAATATTAGGGAAATTAGAACAAATGGGTGATGATGAAAACTTGCCAGATGAAATCAAACTGATCAGTTATATTATTTTTATTTTATAAATTCATACTTTGAATTTGAATTAATAATTTCCAGTTGAATGCTCAGTTGATCATTTTGACAAAAAATGATGCCCATTAATAATAATAATGACGAGCATTATTATAGTGGCGTATAACCCGAACGGGCTTCCAGGCCACTAAGGCTGCATATTTTCATTTGCACCTTTGGGTTACTAGGGCATTGGTTGCACTTGAACCTAGGACCTTTCATTATTGGTCAAGCCGAGAGTCGTTGCCGACTCAGCAACCCGTTCACCCATTCAGCTACCCGTTCACCCACTCAGCTACCCGTTCACCCACTCAGCTACCCGTTCACCCACTCAGCTACCCGTTCACCCACTCAGCTACCCGTTCACCAATCGATCTTATTCATATGGCAGCATGTCTGTTGCATCCCCCAGTATAAAAAAATATTTAAAAAGTTTGGGATAGAAAAAAAACCAAGATTTTCATTAGAGAAAATTTAATTCCATTTTGTACAGCCAGACCAAGCTCCAGTGACGTTGAGAAAAAAAACAAAATGTTGGTTATTTATGACGTAAAAATTATAATACAAATTTTATACTATCAAATTATACGAATGATTTAATTTGTGTAGTTGTGGAGAATAAGAATGTTGTTAAAAAACATATTTCTAACATTATTGAGGAATTAATAATAATGAATGAGGGAAAAGATTCAGAAGAGGATAAATTGTACAAATATTCACAATTACGTACCACCAAAATTGAAGATTATAAAGATGTTAAATCTATTGGAGTAAAGAAAAATCCAATACTACAAAAGGTAGCCAAAATTTTGTTTAGTATACCTGCAAGTTCTATTCCCTGTGAGCGGAATTAGTCAACATGTGGTCGTTTAACTTTAGACCCAAGATCACCGAATTTGAAAGCTTAGACTTTTGACGGTTTAACCCGTGTTAAAAGCAATAAAGACTTGATTGAATTACTCAAAAACAATGACTAACTTCAATACTTTCATTTCAATACATATTTGAAACTTGAATCGTGTTTTTTTATTTTTTTAAAAGAAATATTTTCTGACTTTCAAATAATGAACTTTAAGAAATGTTAGGACTAGCAAGTTTGGGACCGGTGAAAACGGCAGCAAAAATAAATAAACAAAATTTTTGTTGTTGAAATGGGTCGAGAGCGGGTCAAAAAGTTTCGGAAACGGGTCGTGACCGGGAATCGAGTTGTGGGAGCGGGACGGGACGAGAATCAAAATTCTGATGGCCCATCGGAAACGGGACGGGGCGGGAAAAAACATTTCGGGAACGGGCCGGGACCATGTCGAACCTCTAATATGAATGCGTTCTTCATAACTTTACAGAAACAACACCCTTTATAACCAAGTTGAAATGGGATGCAGTCGATTCACCCCTTAACCGATTCACCCCATAACCGATTCACCCCATAACCGATTCACCCCACAACTGATTCACCCCATAACCGATTCACCCCTCAACCGATTCACCCCTTAAAATAGTTTAAAACGGACTTTATTTTTTATAGGTATTTTGCTAAAATAAAATAATAAATTATTATTTTTTAAATAAGGAAAAATATAAAAAACTATAATTTTTTCAAATAAATGAAAAACTATGAAAAAATTATAAAATGAATAAATAAGATATTTTCAATCAATATAAGAGACAAATTTAATTGAATCAATTCGAAACAATCACTCTCACGTTTAATATGTATGTTCATATGGTTTAGAGTAAGTTTCTTGCAATAAACTACACACACACACACACACACACACACACACACACACACACACACACACACACACACACACACACACACACACACACACACACACACACACACACACACACACACACACACACACACACACACACACACACACACACACACACACACACACACACACACACACACACACACACACACACACACACACACACACACACACACACACACACACACACACACACACACACACACACACACACACACACACACACACACACACACACACACACACACACACACACACACACACACACACACACACACACACACACACACACACACACACACACACACACACACACACACACACACACACACACACACACACACACACACACACACACACACACACACACACACACACACACACACACACACACACACACACACACACACACACATACACACAATCACACACACACACTCACACACACACACACACACACACACACACACACACACACACACTCACTAACACACTCACAAACACACACACACACACTCACACACACACACTCACTAACACACTCACAAACACACACACAAACACACACACACTCACACACACACACACACACACACACACACACACACACACACACACACACACACACACACACACACACACACACACACACACACACACACACACACACACACTCACTCACTAACACACTCACAAACACACACACACACACACTCACACACACACACACACACACACACACACACACACACACAATATTATTCAAACCTTATCATGAGAAATATCATATAACTTTCTTTAAACTCTTAGTAAATACATGTCAATAGCTTTCTTATCTACAGAGAGTTTGAAGGTCTAAATAATAATTGAAGGGGCCTAGAAGTTCTTTTTGCTTAAGTCATTTGAATATTTATTTATTTAGCTTAAGTCTGATAGGCGGAGAATGCAGAAAACATAACTTTAATTTTTTAAAATTTAAATACAAAAAAATTAAAATTTTCAATGAGTTAAAGGTTTATACAAAATTTCTCCATAATCATTTTAGATTATTATTATTATTTTCAAACTTTCCATTTTTTTCTGTTCCTGGGTTCAATAGATATTTTTCGAAACCTTTAGGTCTAGATGAAAATAAATCGTTGTTATGTCCTAAAAACTTTGCTTTTGTGAGCAGGACAATGAAGTTTAGAAAATCGCGTATTTTCGTGAAAATTATCGTTTTACTTTCAATGCCGAGCTTCTTTCTATCAGGGGCGGCGAACTTCTGCCAATCTTAAGGGAGTCTTACCCTGCTTGGACAGTGATCCTGGGGGTCATGGGGCCCGGACCACCCTTCCTCCTACTTGAAAAAAACATGATTAAACTCCTATTTTGACACAAATATTTAATTAAGCAAAGAATAATTATGTTTTAGACAGCTATCACTATAGCTACACTTTTTTTAAGCATGGCTTGCGTCTGTCAAGCCGTGAAGAAGGAAGATTATAAAAAAACATACTCAACGTATGAATATATAAATATTCTGTTTTATGGCATGGTTGACAATTATGCTTGTATCAAAACAAGAGTTCAAAAATATTTTTTTAAAGTGGGAGGTCTAAACTTCCGGAACCCCCCCCCCCCCCCCCCCAGGGTCGCTGCCCATGCCTCCAATAATTATATTTTAATATTCCTAAACTGCTAGAGTTGTTCAGATGCTTCTACAATTCGCCTTAATACTGTAAAACGCTCGAAACAATTTCAAAACTTTCGATTTTTTAAAATAACTTTCTAGAACGTTCATACCTCAATCAATCACTAGTTATTTGTACAGCTCCCTTTACGAAGCGAAAAAAAGCGCTCAGCTATCACGTTTTGAAAAAATACGTCTCAATTTTCTCTTTTTTTCTTTGACAGTAAATTGACAGAGTGTTTGTGTTCACTTGCTGACAAGGTAGCCAACACAGCAACTTTGCAATCAATTAGTCTCCTATCATCGAAAGTTTCGAATTCCAACAGGTTGGCTTATCCTTATTAAAGAGTTAACAACTGGAATCATAAATAATTATTCAATTGAATAAAATTTACTGAAAGAATGTCTTAAAGAAGATATATTATTAAAACATATCATTATATTAACAATGTTAACGGATCTGCCATCCTCTGCAATCCAAAATACGATGGCATTGACGATTGCTTCACTTTTTCCGTTTTCAATATAAAAATAGCAAAAACTTATTACTAAACCTGATGAAATTAAATGTGATGCAACTTGAGTTCAACGCAATGTAATTTTTGTAGCGCAAGACATTCAAACAAGTAGAAAAAAAGTTTAATTTTAAGACATTTTGTAAACTGCGGTAAAAGTTTCAAATGCATCAAAATTTTTTAATGCGTTTAAAATTTTAACGGCGTTAATAAATTAACGCGTTAATCGAAAGTTAACGTAGATTAAAGCATGGCTCTAATATTTTAAAAATCATTCTAGGTAATCGATGTAGTAAAAAAAGATAAAAAGAAATATGAGAAAAGTTAGGAGCTCGAGCAGCAAGACGAGCCGCAAAATTAAATATTTCATTTAGAGGAGCCAAAGTAGTATCAGGGAGGCCATAGTAAAGAGAGTAGAAATAATCAATCTTGGAGAGAAGATAACTAGGATCGTAAAGAAAAGGAAAATGCTGTTTATATGTCGATATGAATATGACGAATGTGGATATAACAAGATTTAAAAACAGATAGAATTTGAGAAGCTAAAGACAGGTTAGAATCAAAACCAAGGCTACGTATAGAAGATGAATGGTTTAGAGATAATGATGACAGGGGAGGCAAAACTAATGAAGATAGGGATAGTAAAGATTTGGATGTTCAATTAAAATAGATAAGTTAAAATTTATCAGGGTTTAGCTTGAGAAACATAGGTGAAGCCCAAGAAACAATAGATTGAAAACAGAGAGTTATTTTATTAATAGCAAGGTCAAGAGAAGAGTCAGTGAAAGATGTATAAATATAGGAGTCACCAGCATAAATTTGACTACTTAAGGAAGATGAAGAAATAATATTAGGTAGTTCTGAGGTTTAGAGAATAAAAAGTAAGGGTCCAAGGATTGAGCCCTGTGGAACACCATAAGATAAAGAAACAGATTCAATGAGTTAAATAGATGAATGTCTGGGTCAAAAGGCAGCAGAACGTCGGGAGCCATTATGAGATAGGTTTGTGATTGAATTGCCAATATTTTAATCCCGCATCGTCCGGATGGATGTCAGCGTTACAGAATTTTTCTATGTCTTTTTCCTCCAAACAAATACGAAATGCTGTAGAGACAGTGGATTGGTCATTTTTAGGTTTAGGTTGGTCAGGTGTCATTTTAATACTAGCATAACACGATATAATGTTGATATCATGTTGTGCATAAAGGGCTGTTATGTCTTTGCTAGTGCAACGTGGCACTTTACTTAAATGGAGAGAAGTTTTTTTTACAATTGGCACGCCATTATTTAATTTTGTTGTAACATCCCTGTTTTTTCCAATCAGCAAAACCTTGTTACGGTTTATTCCCGGTTGAGGTTTATTAGAACCTACAGTATTACTGTTAATAATAATAATAATACAATTCATTTATATAGCGCTAAGGAACGCAACAGAAGCGCTCTTTGTCAGGTACTTAGTGGAATAATAATAATAGTAGATAAAAAATAAATAAAATAATAATAATAAAAATCATGAACTAAATGACTGAGTAAATGACTACATATGAATGACTAAGTGAATAAGTCGATTAAATAAAAGAAAATAAGAGGAAAGATAATTAAATAAATGCTAGTTGAAAGTAATAAGTTTTTAATTTTTTCTTGAATATTGTTAGGGATGTGCAGTTTCTAATGTGTGGTGGTAGGCTGTTCCAGATCGATGGCGATGAGTGACGGAATGCACGGTTGGCTATGTTGGTTCTTACAGGAGGTTTAAGTAATGTCGTAGTGGATGATGAACGAAGATGTTTATTGCTGTTTTTGATGGTGAGTAGGTTTCTGAGATAAGAAGGCTGAGATGTTGTAAGTGTTTTAAAAGTGATGGTGGCAATTTTGAAGGGAATGCGAAATTTAACCGGAAGCCAGTGTAGACTTTTTTAATTTTTAGATGAACTTGATTGTTGAATAGGTGTTATGATGTTTAAGGCAATCCGAGCGCCTTTGTTCATGATTCGTTGGAGTCGAATTTCTTGTTGTTGAGGAATGTTGTATAGTGTACTATTACAATAGTCTAATCTTGATATTACTAAGCATCTGATGAGTGATGAAGCTATAGTTGTTGATAGGAATGGTCTGATATGTTTGATTGCTTTAAGATGATAATTACATGATTGAGTTATTAAGGTGATGTGATTATTAAAGTTTAGCTTTGAGTCAAGTGTGATGCCTAGTGTTTTTAGATGTGTTTCCTTGTCAATGGAAATTGATTGTAAATTATTAAGTGATTTCAATTGTTGTGGAGTACCGAGCTTGATGATCTCTGTTTTTGTAGGATTTAATTGAAGATTGTTATGAAGGAACCATGAATCTAGAGATGATATACATGAAATTAATTTGGCAATATCAGGTGATGGATTTTTGGGATTCACGGAGTAGAAAAGCTAAGTATCATCAGCATATTGGTGGAAGGGCATGTTAAATTCTTGAAATATGTGACTGACTGGAGATATGTATGTGGTGAAGAGTAATGGGCCTAAGACAGAGCCTTGGGGAACACCATGTTCTAGGTTGACAGTGGAAGAGAAATGATTGCCTATCTTGACATATTGAGAGCGATTGCCCAGATAGATGTTGTCATTAGAGTTCAAATAAACATTATTGTTGGGGATATGTGGAAGAAGCTCTTGTTCTGATGTTGAAGCTCTACTACGTTTGTTTGGATTGGTAGATAATAATTGAGTGTTTTGTAGCAGTGTTGGTTGTATATTATTTACAGGATTATTATTATTAGTAGTAGTAGTAGAACTGTTATTGTTATTGATTCTGTTATGCTGCACATTACTATTGTTGTTGTTGTTGTTCGGATTTGGACTTTGAATTATTTCAGACCATAGCCGAGTATTGTACTTGCTTTTTAAATTATTCAACGTTTGTTCAAATGTATTTTTTAAATTATACAATTGGTTGTTAACGTTCAATACACTCTCACTTAATTGTTGTATATCTTGTGTATGTTTGTGGATAATGGCGTCGAATTTGTTGTCGAAAAGTTGTTCAATTTTTTGATATATGGATTCACAATTGAGATGTGTACTAACCGGTATCCTATTGAGATTGGCACTGACGTATGTTGGTATACGATTAAGTCCAAAGTTGTCACGGATGTACAACAACACTTCAATTATATCCATGAGTTTATCTTTTTAAGTGTTGCCATGTTGAACGAATTTAATTTTATCAATATTAAGACTTTTGAATTCGGTTTTTAGCAACTTTTTTGATAAAGTTATTTCTTCGGTTGTAAAAAAATTCAGCAGTATTAGATAAAAATGTTTCATTATTTAAACTGTTTAAATTATTTAGTAAATGACACAACATTTCATGTATGAAACAATTTTGAGCAGCCATGTTTAGTTCAACCAGGTGCTTTATAGTTATTATTAACATCATTATTTAATTTTCCATAACTAAATGGTCTTGAAGCCGTCCGGATTTACGTCATTATAATCTTAATCGTCGTTGTTTTGTATTGTATTGTATACATAAGAAGTTCTCTCAAAAAGATATGGTTTAAGCCAGTTAAGAAAAGATCCAGAAAGATTAAAGAAAGAATCTAAAACATTTAGTAAAAGTAGGATCAACAGTATCAAAAGCAGATGAAAAATCAAGGCATAAAAGAAGAGTTGATGCATTAGATCAGATGCCTAAGAATCAGAAGTTAAAATAAAGTCATTATAGAGTTTGAGTAAAGCAGTTTATACAATATTCACCACACTTCACAACACTAATACCAAACTATAAGAACAACACCAACGGAAAAATTGTAACTGACTGCAAGCCGATGGAAGCATCTTTTTTTTCTTATTGCATATCAGAGTTAACTGCACAGTGTAAAAATAAAAATGGTTCTCCTACATTTGGTACCATGCCACTGAAGACATGCCAGCACCGAGTCGATGTTTAAAAAAGAATATCTCAAAAAAGCCGTCAAGTAAATAAACTATGAGCAGGAAGATTAGAAAAAAGAAGGACAACTGAAGGGTTAAACTCTACAAACAAGCAAGAAAACTTCACTTGAATTTTTTTTTTCAAGAATCCTAATTTGAAAATTGATAACTGGTTGAACTGAAACAGGCTGCGAAACAAGTTCTTCTAATTTTCTTTTCTTCGCTACTGTCGCCAGATCATTTTTCTCTTCAACGTCTAACAAAAACCTGGTGAACAATTCTTTGTGGTGTTTTTGAAGATGGTTTTTCAATCCACAAACAGTCTGCTTCTTAGACTGTGTACTACTTAAAGAATCTAATTTTAAACATGTATTACAACAGGCTTTGCTTTGGTCCGACTGACATTTTGTAAAAAACTTCCAAATAGGATTCAACGACATTCTCACAATTTATTTTTGAATTAATTAATCGAAGCCAAATCTTCTCGTTCTTTCGACTTATATACAGTGTTTTTCAAAGAATGGATATCTAGAATTCCACATGCTTGTATATCTTATTCGAATAGTTAGTCTTATGTCACCCATAAATCAATGAACCATGATAACTAATAGATATCTAATAGAGATGAGAACCGAACCCAAACTTAATGGTTCGAGTTCGATTGAGGATATACAGGTACTTTCTTTTGACATTAACAGTTTTTTAAACAAATGTTTTAAAAAATAGAATTTGCTTAAAAAAGTTTTGTTAAATATCATCATTGAACGTATCCCAATTAACTTGAATTTCAAATACATGGTTGTTGTTCCAGATGCTTGTATATGTTATTTGAATAATTAGTCTGATGACACCCATAAATCAATCAACCACGATAGCTAGTAGATATCTGATAGAGAATCGAACCCGAACTTAATAGTTCGATTGAGGATACAGATATATCAGATAAACTACATAAATAAATAAAAAATTCGGTTTTTCGGTAAATATAATATCCATTTCCGCCGAAACCAAAATTAAACCGAAATGTAAAAAAAAATTTCGGCCGAAACCGAAAAATGATCGAAATTGTAAATTTAGATTCGGCCGAAACCGAAAAATTGCCGAAACTAAGAAAATTGGCAATTTCGGCACCGAAACCGAACCGAATTTTGGTCGGTCTCTATATTACATATCATTTATTTCCAAAGATAATTAAAATATAAATCTTTTAACATTTTTGGTTGCTATATCCAAAAACTTGGTATCCATCTAGCGGGGACTAGAAACTCCCAAAACCTTGTTAACACAACTATCAGCCCGTCGCGTAAGGATCAGAATTAATTGCAGAGATTTATCATGTAGATGTAGAAGCATTCATCATTCTCATTTTGAAATTCAGATCCATTATAAAATATAAATTGGAATTATTATGAAGCTGATTTTCCGTTCAAAGCATTCATACTTGAAGCTAAAGAGTGCAGCTGGAGATCAAACTCTCAAAGATTGAAAAATCGAAAAATCTGGAACAGACATGAAGACTGATATAAAACTCTAGAGAAGATCCTTACACTTCAGATGACAAATCTATTATATAATATAATTTTGGGATTATTATCACGAGAATTAAATATAAACCTTTCAGACATATTTTCGGCCCATCATTATTTGCAAAAAAATGTTTGTGCAAGCAGCACATGAAAGACCGTGGAAAAATGACCTACTTAACGATTTATGTTGTTTTATTATTTTTAATTTAAGGATAAAAAAAATTAATCCACATTCACTATTAGAGTATTCACTTTTTTTTATTAAATATATCAACAGTTATTTTTTTAAATATATATGACTAAAAAATAATTTCACTTTTTTATAACCCTACCCAACACTGAAAATATTTAGACATTTTAATCTTCACCATCACCGACTGGATTAAAGTTGAACGCGTTCGCTACAAAGACAAATTTAAAATTAAAAACTCAAATGATAAAGTTCAAATTTTTATAAAATTGAAAAAGTAAAAAACATTTTTATGTGTTTTACTAAAATGTTTTTGCTAATTTTACGCTTGTTTAAGTTTCGCTAGATAAAATACCGCATATTGAAGAAATCTTTATGAAATCCTATTTCTCATCCTTTTCTGAGTAGAACAGTGAGAAAAATTGAGAATCGATTAATATTTGCCAAAGTTATAAACAAATATACAGTGGCATTTTTTGGCTACATTTTTTTTCTTTTGTCTATATCGTTCACAGCCTGACAGACGCATGACATGTTACAATGGTTCTGAGAACCATGGTCTTATGCGCCAAAGACGCCACTCCACACGACGTACACATCTTTCAATGCATACGTCGCAAACACCGCATCATATACACTAGGTATATGATAGTTCACGGTTGCTTGTCAAGGATTCGAACAGGCAACCTTTGAGTTGCAAGTCCAACGTCTACCATCTAAGCCATCCCCGCTCCTGTATTTAGGGTAATAGGAAGTATTGAAAATAAAATACTAATAAATAAACAAATAAAAATCTTACTTATTTCGACAGCAGAGCTTAATTACACATGCATAAAAGATATAACGTGACCGCGGTAAAAAATCAAAGCTTCACAAATAAAATAAAATCGCGATTTCAGCGTTTCCGTATTTTTATTTAACGGAAGGCAGTTAGGAGAACCGATAATTTAAAAATCAAATAACTGAGGCTGTCAATAAGAATTTTTGTGAATATTTAATATATAAAAATAATTTTTTTTCTCCGTAAATAAATGAAATATATATTTTTAAATTGCTGAAGATTCTGGATTTTAAGGAAAATTTTTAGCAAAAATCCTTTTAATGCCATTTTATAATAATAATAAAATTCATTAATATAGCGCTATGGACGCAACAGATGCGCTATTTGTCAGGTACTTTGTGAAAAAAAATCATGAAATAAATGACTACAAATGAATGACTGAAGGAATAAGTCAATGAAATAAAAGAAAATAAGAAGAAAGATGATTAAATAAATGCTAGTTGAAAGTAATGAAATTTTAATTTTTTCTTGAATATTGTTAGGGATTGCTGTTTCTGATGTGTGGTGGTAGATAGATGGCGATGAGTGGCCGAATGCACGGTTAGCTATGTTGGTTCTTACAGGAGCTTTAAGTAATGTCGTAGTGGATGATGAACGAAGATGTTTATTGCTGTTTTTGATGATGAGTAGGTTTATGAGATAAGAGGGCTGAGATGTTGTAAGTGTTTTAAAAGTGATGGGGGCAATTTTGCAAGGAATGCAAAATTTAACCGGAAGCCAGTGTAGACTTTTTAAATGTTTAGTATGTTGAATAGGTGTTATGATGTTTAAGGCGATTCGAGCGCCTTTGTTCATGATTCGTTGGAGTCGAATTTCTTGTTGTTGAGGAATGTTGTATAGTGTACTGTTACAATAATCTAACCTTGATATTACTAAGCATCTGATGATTGATGAAGCTATAGTTGTTGATAGGAATGGTCTGATATGTTTGATTGCTTTAAGATGATAATTACATGATTGAGTTGTTAAGGTGATGTGATTATTGAAGTTAAGCTTTGAGTCAAGTGTGATGCCTAGTGTTTTTAGATGTGTGTTGATTGTGATAGGTGTATCCTTGTCAATGGAAATTGATTGTAAATTATTAAGTGGTTTCAATTGTTGTGGAGTACCGAGCTTGATGATCTCTGTTTTTGTAGGATTTAATTGAAAATTGTTATGTAGGAACCATGATTTTAGAGATGATATACATGAAATTAATTTAGCAATGTCAGGTGATGGATTTTTGGGATCGACGGAGTAGAAAAGCTGCGTATCATCAGCATATTGGTGGAAGGGCATGTAAAATTCGTTTTTGTTCGCTTAGTAAAGGGCGCTATATAAATTATTAGTGATTGATTGATTGAAATATGTGACTGACTGGTAATATGTATGTGGTGAAGAGTAATGGGCCTACGACAGAGCCTTGGGGAGCACCATGTTCTAGTTTGACAGTGGAAGAGAAATGATTGCCCATCTTGACATATTATCATGATTGATTTCAATCCAAGACTACCTTGATATAGGTGATATATTCAAGCGTTTAAAGTATTAATTAGTTAGAAAAAAATTAATATAATGTACCTATTTATTGGTATTTAATTGTTTTATATATCCCAAAAACATTAAAACTTTATATTAATTATTGAAATTTACTGAAAGGTCGGAGAAAGATGGTTATGAATCAAAAATTACAATTTTAATGAGTACTTTATATGATTAATCTCTAATGCCCGACGCAGCTAATAAAACACATTAAGAAATGAGATGTTATCTGGAAAGAATCTAAATAAATCTCGGGTTGCCATAAGATGGGCTAGATGAAGTCGAAGCCTGCAGACATGATAAACGCACTTTATGTGACACGCGTTCACAACTAAAACTCTTTTATTAGTACTTTTTGAAAACAAATAAACATAATAATTTTTTTCATTTTTAAAATTCTGATAAATATAATAGTCAATTCCATTTTTAGAGAATCAACTTTTAATTTTTATGCCTAGAAGCGCATCACTTTTAACCCGTCTCATCTAGAGCCTGCTTTTTTCTCCCTAAAGTGCAGGGTTCCTCTGGAGTATAAACGCACTTAAGCTACGGTAGGAATCAAACGTACGCTAGTGAGTCGAACGCCAAACTTTCATCGCTATGCTATTCCGCGGCCCTCATCTAGAACCCGCCTCATCTATATAATTAAAATTATTGAATAAAAAGTATTCCATCTGATTCACCACATAATTTTATAAAAATATTTTAAATTACTTAATTGTAAATATAATTTAATTTTTTACTCAGAGTCCGCCTCATCTAGAAATCGCCTCAACTAGATTTAGCCAGCGAAGAAAATATTTTTATCTACTAAACATGTTATGTTTTCCTGTAAGTTATTTCTGTAAATGTAATTAAATTTGTTTTAATTATATAATTATTATATATTTTTTATTGAATTCAGTCTAATATATTTTTTCGATGTTTTTCCAAATAAACTCAAAAAATTAAACTTTAAAATATTTAACGTATTATGTGTTATTTCTAGTGAGACCACACCCAATCAAGCTGGAAATTAAGGGAACTACAATATAAACATGGAAGGTAAAAACAGTTCATGCTTTGTAGAACGTGCTTTTCTTAAAGAAGTTGTTTTTGACACATTTGAGTGGCTCTGAATCCTTGAAACATGTGCTTTTTATATCCTTAAATCTCCGCTTGAAAGTAATTATGTTTGTAATTATGTTTTCACATTTCTAAATCAACAAAAATCTTTTTTACTTTTTTTAAACGCGAACAAATAGTTTTATTAATTTAAGACTCAGGTTAACGAACTACCAACTTGAATTAGTGAATTCTTTGAAAAAAACTATTTCTTATTATTTTTTACATAACAATTAAATTTTCACCAAAATTAGTTCCAAAATGAATATATACGTTTTCAGAATTTTTAAAATACAATTTAGATAAAATGATATAACAATTAGTACTTTTATTGACATTTTTTATTACAATGCAACGTCAAATAAAAACATTTTAAAACAGAAATTTCATATTTTAAAAAAATTCATTAAGAAAATTAATTAAAATTTATAAAATTTTAATAATTCATTTTGAAATAAAGAATAGATGTTTTTTAAACAGCAGGAAATTAAGTTCAATTCAAATTTCTTTCTTTCTGACTATTTTATATATTCTCCACATCCTCAATGTCTGAATGATTGTCTTTAATTATGTATTCCGTAAATATTTTCAGCACATAAAAACGACGGAAATTAGAAATTAATTCAAGTTGTATGAACTGCTCATCAGTACTTCTCATTTTGCGTTTCCAGTTGAAGTGTTGGAATTCATTCTGGCATGAAGTATTTGGATCAAAATACTCACACACACTACATCAGTTGCAAACACCTATTTTATGATAGAGTGGTTGAAAAAGACCTTTCTTTACTATTTCATAATAATTATTTTTTTCAGATTTCCTTAAAAAACACTTTTAAAACTATGTTTATCATTTTGAAAGACTATTTATTAAATATTTGAAAACTTTTGAATAAATATTTGAAAACTTTTGAATAAATATTTGAAAACTTTTGAATAAATATTTGAAAACTTTTGAATAAATATTTGAAAACTTTTGAATAAATATTTGAAAACTTTTGAATAAATATTTGAAAACTTTTGAATAAATATTTGAAAACTTTTGAATCAATATTTGAAAAACTATGTAATAAATATTTTAAAAACTATGTAAAAAATGTTTGAAAAACCATTTAATAAATATTAAAAAAACTATTAAATAAATATTAAAAAATCTATTAAATAAATATTACAAAAACTTTAAAAAAATATTTGAAAAACAGTTTAATAATATTTGAAAAATTATTAAATGAATATTTGAAAACGTAAACGTCTCCCATAACCGGTTTTGTCGTAAGGAATTACGAATTTTTCAGTTCGTAATATTTGTTCACGGGGCTAAAGATTCTTTTGGCGGCCCCGATCTCTTCTCCAAGAAATGTAGGCTACTGGGATGTGTGGGAATCGAACCCAAGACATATGGCTATAAGTCGCGAGCGTTAACTACTAAGCCATCCGTTCACCTGAATATTTGGAAAACTAATGAATAAATATTTGAAAAACGATTTAATAAATATTTGAAAAACGATTTAATGAATATTTGAAAAACGATTTAATAAATATTTGAAAAACGATTGAATAAATATTTGAAAAACGATTAAAAAATATTTAAAAAACGATTTTTTTTGGAAAAAAGATTGTATTTTTTTATTTGAAAAACGATTGTCTTTTTTTATCTGAAAAACGATTTAATAAATATTTGAAAAACGATTGAATAAATATTTGTAAAACGATGTAATAAATATTTAAAAACGATTTTTAAAATATTTGAAAAACGATTTTTAAAATATTTGAAAAACGATTTTTAAAATATTTGAAAAACGATTTTTAAAATATTTGAAAAACGATTGTCTTTTTTTATTTGAAAAACGATTGTCTTTTTTTATTTGAAAAACGATTGTCTTTTTTTATTTGAAAAACGATTGTCTTTTTTTATTTGAAAAACGATTGTCTTTTTTTATTTGAAAAACGATTGTCTTTTTTTATTTGAAAAACGATTGTCTTTTTTTATTTGAAAAACGATTGTCTTTTTTTATTTGAAAAACGATTGTCTTTTTTTATTTGAAAAACGATTTAATAAATATTTGAAAAACGATTTAATAAATATTTGAAAAACGATTGAATAAATATTTAAAACGATTTTAAAAATATTTGAAAAACGAATGTCTTAATTATTTGAAAAATGATTAAATAAATATTTGAAAAAAGATGTAATATATATTTGTAAAACTATTAAATAAATATTTGATGAACTATTAAATAAATATTTGATGAACTATTAAATAAATATTTGAAAAACTAATAAATAAATATTTGAAAAACTATTTAATAAATATTTGATAAAATTTATACTACAATTTTTAATTTTATAGAAGAAGTTTTTACACATTTTAGAATATAAAATTCCAGATTAACAACTTCTAAATTAAAAAACAATTTTGTAAACAATTTAAACATTAATTTTTCTAACATTTAACTATGTAAAAAATAAAAATTTAAAACTCTTTAGCAAAAATATTAATTATTGCTTTCGTCAATTTAAATTAGTTTTTGCTAATAAGGGATGTATGAAACTGATTTTTACTTTTTTAGATTACCTTTACATTTTTAACTTAAAAAAATTAATAGAAAAAAACAACATATTTTTCTGACACTTATAATGTTTATACACCATCAGTTTTAGAAAAAAGAATTGTTTTTTAGTCTTTAGTTTGCAAATAAAGTATATATAAAAATGTTACAGTGGTCATTAAGACGAACAATAATAAACTCATAACTGAAGGAAAATTTAATTTTAATTAGAAAAGAAACACTAAGCTAAAAATTAAATATTCATCAATTCATATTTTTTATTTTATTTGAAAACTATCTATATTTTCGAGAGCTGTATTTTAATCTACGTTAATTTTCGATTAACGCGTTAATGTATTAACGCACTTTTGATGCATTTTAAACTTTACGACAATTTAAAAAATTGATTTAAATTTTAAAAAATTCAAACTTGTTTTAATGTTTTTCGCTACAAAACTTACATTTCGTTGAACTCAAGTTTATAAAGTTGCATCACATTTAATTTCATCAGGTTTTGTAATAAGTTTTTGCTATTTTGAAAACGGAAAAAGTGACACAATCGTCAATGCCATCGTATTTTGGATTGCAGAGGATGGCAGATCCGTTAACATTGTTAATATAATGATATGTTTTAATAATATATCTTTTTTAAGACATTCTTTCAGTAAATTTTATTCAATTGAATAATTATTAATGATTCCAGTTGTCACCCCCTATGCTTCAACCAATAACTGTCTAACGGACTACAATAATTTTATATATTCGCAATACGTGAAAAACTCATTAAAAAAAAATTAGTGCCAGGGCCTCAAATTCAGCACCAGTGCACAACTTGTAAGCACCCACTGGCTACCTACTTCACAAGACAGATGAGCTCTGCAGATGAAAGACAGACTGTCAGAACGAATCCTCTACACATGACTGTGTTATGTCTATTATCTATCGAAAACTGGTCTAGCTCAATGTCTTCAAAAGTAAATCCACTAAAATTTGAACTTAGATTCTTTGATAAAAATGTTAAACTAAAAATTCTTTGTTCTAAAAGATGGCTGACCAGAGTCTCTACAGTGTCTTCTGTGCTTGAACATTATATAGTGGTACTCGTTAGCTTTGAATCATTTGCTTCCATTGGTACTGCTGATGAAACAGCTGTAAAGGCTCGAGGCTTTTTTTCAACAGGGAACTACTGCACTGGCCCTCAAGGTAGTTGTTTTGGTGTTTTCACTTCTGGAACAGTTAAACAAATCGTTGCAATCAGCAAGTGCCAAGGTCAGTGGAATGATTGCAGTGACTGATTCAGTTGTGCAAGAACTGCGTCACCTTCGATCAGATGAACAGTTTAACGCCATTTTCAGAGATGTCAACATTATGGTTTTGGCATATGATCTCGAGCCGATTGCTGTACTTCGGGTGCAAAAGCCGCCACAAAAGTATTGTGGGTTGGGCCCAGCTTATGTAGCAACAACACCAGATGAACATTATCGAGCAGAATTTTACGCTGTCATAGACATTGCAATCATGCAACTCACAGAAAGGTTTAATCGAGATTCTCCTGGTTTGCGTTCATACTTGCAGCTGGAGACAATGTTGCTAACTGCTGAAGTGAACCATGATATTTGCAAGCAGTATCGTGAGTTAAATGCAACTAGTTTTAGTCCACAGTTAGCTATGTTTAAAGACCAGAATGAATACAGAACTTTAGCACAAATGCAAAAAATAATGCAAGCTATGATCACGGAAGCCAGACATCTGTTTCCCTAGGTTGAAAGATTGATCAGGTTGATGCTTGTGTGTCCAATAACGTCATGTACTGCAGATAGATCTTTTAGTGCTTTGCGGCGTCTTAAGACTTGGTTGCGTGCACCCATGACACAACCTCGCTTGAAATCATTGGCCGTTTGTCATGCACATCAAGATATACTTTACATTCTGGATTTGAAAAGACTAGCAGAAGAATTTGCTAGTCAGTCAGACATTCGAAGGGGTCTTTTTGGAAATTGGAGTAAACAAGATGTGAGGAGAGGGCAAGAGGACAGGCAGAGAGGGTATTTTATGTTATCTAAATGGCCCACTAGAATCTAAATATACACCGTGAGCCAAAAAAAATCTCTCAATGTAAATTGGTTTATAACTTAAAACTTTAAATCTATTTGTAATTTTTTAAAACTATTGTACTCATAAATTAATGGAAAACAAGATGTTATAAAATTTATTTGATGGGTTGATGGCTAGTTGTAATTGAATTTATATAGATGACAAATAATAAAAGGTACTAAAATCGCTATTTTTTTTCTTCAAATCGCTCATAGTGGCAATAGAAAATTATTTTTATTGAGTATCAAATTTTTTTTAAATGTTTGGTGATACAAATATTAATAGTTGATACAAAATGAATTTTCACTACAGTAAACAATACTAAATAGTATTGCTGGTACTGTATTGGTCGATACCGTTTCTTTGATTCCATTGGCATCTTCATATTGATAGCTCAAAACTCATTTAATTTTTTTCCTCGATACATTTGTTCAAACAAGTCAAGTTTATTAATATTTCCACGTACGAAACGAGCTCAGCGCATAGTCTTTCGCGCACTACCCTGAAATAGAAAAACAGCAGTTCATTTATTTCAAAAATTAAGTTTTCTATTAATTCTATATTTATTTTCTTAAAATCATCTAAATCTCAACTTTATTTTGCTTTGACAATCAAAATCGAGTTGCGCTTCATTGATGGTTTTTAGATGTTGACAAACGTGTTATGAGATTATTATTAAATAATTGAAAAATAAATATAGAAAATAAAACCTCTACATCTCACAAACATACATCTCCCACACCACCACCAAACACCTTGGTGTGTCCATTCATCCCTTAATAAACAAAAATACATCTAATAAACCCATCACCCGTCAAACTCATACATTTCGTCGACGTCATCCATCCCAACACAAAACTTGCCTAGACTCCTTTTCAGCCACAGACTTAACAATCAACTTAGACAACTTACCTGACTCCATCGATGTCTTCTATAATACCCTTACTACTATTCTTGATAATAACTACCCTACTAAGTCCATCACCACTAGGTCATCTGACCCACCATTCATCAGCCTTTTCATCAAATCTCTTCTTCGCATAAAAAATCACCACATGCGCAAGGGTCATCATCAACTAGCCGCATCCATCACCATTCGTATCAAAAACATATTCATCAACACCAATCACTCTACATTGAAGAATTGTGGGCGTGGTAGCAAAGCCATGTGGAAAACAGTAAACCTACTTAGAGGCAAGGGAGCTCCATCTCTATCGTCAAATCGCTCTTCTACCTTGAATGCGGATTCCTTCAACAATTACTTTGCTTCCACGTCTACAATCCCATCCTATGTCCATCCTCCATTTAAATCAACAGCACTGTATACTCAAGACCATGTTAACCCTATCACCTATTTAATCTTCTCACCATAAAATGCCCAACTGGTACCGGCTCCGATGGCTTGCCACAATGGTATCTCCAACTAATTGCACCCATAATCAGTACTCCACTTTCCATCATCTTCAACAATTGCATTAACACTTCTTATTTTCCTCTTCAGTGGAAATCCAGCATTATTCATCCCATCCCCAAAACTAAACATCCAATATCGCCTCAAGACTTTCGTCCCATTTCAGTCACTCCAATATTATCACGCCTCCTCGAAAAAATCATAGTTTCTCAATATATATACCCTTGCTTCAATCACCCTTCAGTAATACCTATTCTTAAAGATCAATTCGCCTTTCGCCCATCAGGTTCTCCCGCTTCTGCCATAATTGCTATCACGTCTACGATCACTTCACTTCTTAAAACTAATAGTCATGTTCACCTTATTGCTCTTGACTTTACTGAAGCCTTTGACACTCTTGATCACCACACCCTCGCCTCCAATCTTGCACTTCTTCCTCTTGATGACAACATATATAACCTTCTCATTTCATTCCTTTCCAACCGATCACATTCCACCATTAATTTAAATCAACTTTCTAGTATCCTTCCCATCAACTCTAGCGTGGTCCAAGGCTCAGTTCTTGGTCCATCTACCTTTATAATCAACGCCTCTTCACTTCAACCCTATCACCCTTCTAATTATATTTTAAAATTCGCTGACGACACCTATCTCATTATTCCATCATCTAACACCCACACCATCCAATCAGAGTTTGAATCCCTCTCTAAGTGGGCCAAGCTCAGTAATCTCTCACTCAACCTCAAAAAATTATTTGAACTCATAGTCCATAATAGTTATAAACGCATCACACCACCAACTATACATCCTTCCATTCAACGCACTAACAAACTCACTATCTTAGGTATCACATTCACTGACACCCTTAACATTTCACCACACATAGATCACATTATCAATAAATGCTTTCAAACTTTTCATGCCATCAAAACAATCCGTTCCCATGGACTCTTTGGTGCCAAACTCTTTGACATCACTGAGTCCCTCATTATCTCTCACCTTAAGTATGCAGCTCCTTCTTGGTCTGGTTTTGCTAATCAGCCTCACATTAAGCAACTCCAGTCCCTAATTAATAAACTCAGTCCCTAATTAATAAACTCATAAGACCTTCCCTCTTTCTACCCATCTATCACTTCTATGTTTACCACTTTAGACACCAAACTATTCTTTAAAATATCTACTAACTCTGACCACGTTCTTCACCATTTCTTACCCCCCCCTTAAAAAATCTACTCATAACTTAAGACCCCGTAAACACAACTTTGATACCCCTATATATACTACGCTTGAAAGTAAAACATTCCTCCCTCGTCTTCTTAAACATCACATTCTATAATTTACATTTATATTTATATTATCATCTCTGATTCTTATTACTTATTTATCTACTTAATTATTACCTATTCACCATATCCTTTGTCTTGTAGTATTTTTTTTCCAAACCATTATCATTAGCATCAGTATCCTATAATTATCTACTATTATCTAGTATCTTATGCAACATGTAACATGGCCTGCGTCTGTCAAACCGTGATCAATAAAGACTATAAAAAAAATTAAAAAAACCTATATAAAAAAAATTTAAGTTAAAACGTCTTTAAAAAAATAAATACAAAGAGAATGATGATTGGAAAAAGATTTTACAACAAGCGTAACTAAACGAGTGTTTGCGATATTTAAACACAAAGCGATGAAAGTTTTACAGTTTTTTGAAGCAAAGCTTGAGAATGCATCTAACATAATGAAGATGATTAATTTTATTACTATATCATCATTTTCTGACCCAAAAAGACAAGTTTTATGAAGTTAATGTTCAAAATCTTGAATTAGTATTTAGTGACAGCATAAAGAAAACGAATCCAAGTGGCAACTATTTAAGTTGAAAGCAGTTGAACAATTTAATGAAAACACAATAAGAATAAAAATTAATGATAAATTATATATAACACATAAAAAACATTTTTGAAATAACCTTATCAAAAACATATAAGTGAATGCAACAAATATGATTCATTATTAGATTTGTTTTACGTTTTAGTATCAAGCAGACAGACCATTTAAAAATAAAAGTGTAAATTTTAATATTTATCTCAAGTCTTGTCTAGATCTTCACTCGCCCCTAATTCTTTTGGCCAACATAGTGAAGAAGTCGATCTGACTGCCTGTGAAAGCAGTGTAGTTCTTTAATTGTAAATAATTGAATATAGGGGAAGGTTGCACAAGATGGAACGATTTTTACACGTAGTCTCATAGTTCAATTGCATAACCAATAATGTAAATTAAAATTTATCAAGCCATTATATTGACTCTTTGTCTTACTATATCAACCTTAACATTAGAAATAAAAAAGAAATTTATATGAGTTCATTAACATCGAACATGAACACTCAAAAAGTCCATTCTGAGCAACTGGGTTCCAAGATGGAATGCTTAGTTGCCTAAGATCAAATCATATTGTATGTCATAAAAATTGTAATTTAAACATTTTATTATCCGATTATCTATTTATCTGAAAAAATACTTTTTTCCGCTTTTTCAATACTGATCATTCCAAATAATCTTTATTTATTCTGGAACATGTAGTCTATCAGTTCCTTCTCAAAAGCGTCATCAAATGTCTTAAAAAACGTTTTAATTTTTTTACAATTTTTAGAATTATATTTCTAAAGTAAACTCTTTGGAATAACATAAGTTAAACTCGCTTTACCCAAAATTATAATATTATTTCGCACTTCACTTTCAGCTTCAACCATTTCTCATGCAACAGTTTACAGACAATTGAGACTAATGAGGCGAAAGTTTACATATATTCAATTTTGAGATTTAGCTAAAAATAGAACATATTTGTGTCAAAGCTAATAAATACTGACAGTTTTTTTATATAATAAAAAAGTAAATTAATGGTTTGTGTTAATTTTCAATAGTTTATTTAGAATATAAACTTTATGTTGTAAATTATATTGTATATAAAGCTTTATCATCCCCCGAGACAGATTCATCAATGTCTATAATCTCTTCCTACGTTTAATCTTAGGCAACTATTCATGTTTCATCTTAGGCAACCATGATCATGCTACACATCCATGGTTACAACAGGCTAATCCCTACATTATTAAGTATACTACTTGCACATAATAAAACTGTAGTGTATCATCTAATTAATAATAATAAAATAAGTTATATTTTATCGGAAGTGAGAAAAAAAAACAAAAAAACGTGATCTCCCAACTTTTAAACTATTTTTCTAGAAATCAGTTTTTCAATTATTATAACTGAATGAAGCAACTTTCAGAAATGAAACCAACATAAAAATGTTCTTAGAAAACGTATGCATGAATAGAAAATTGTAAAAAATTATTGTATACATTGCATAGTTGTAAGTAAGCTCGTTCCGTCTTAGAAACCGGTTCGTCTTGAGCAACCTCTTCCTATTACTTTTAGAAATTTTATGCTTTACTAATAACAGAGTTGATGAAAAAATAAATTGAAAAAAGAAAACGTTTTGCTTGCTTAACCTTCTAAAAATTATTTATAATGTTCATTATTACAAAGTAAATTAATACGATAAAACTCGAGATGTTCCACGATTAAAAATTTTAATCACCGTTAATCGTTCGATTCGAAATTTTATTCGAACGTTAATCGTATTTTAACGCAATGTTTTTAGGATAGTTGACATTATTTAAAAAAATATGTAAATTTATTTTTTCACATATTTAATAGACACTTTATCAGAATTTATTTATAAAAGTAATGCAAATTTAAAAAAATTGAATCTATAAATAATACAAAATGAAATTGTCACACATTCTTTTTGAGCCAGTTACTCGAGCAAACAAGTTTTTCAACATTAGTTAGATCTGAAGAGGCTCTTTTCTTGCTAAATATGTGTCTTGACAAGCTTAATAAATGTTCACATGAGACTGTACTTGCAGGAGATGACAAGTACTTTCTTGCCAGTTTCGCAAGAGCCGGATAGGCTTCTTCGTGTTGTTGCCATCAAACAAGAGGACAACTTTCAAAGATTACTTCAGATTCTTTTCTATAACGTTGAATTATTGACTTAGTCATCTTTCATGTACCTTCATCTTTTGATTCTTGAAGTTAAATATGTTCGTAGTCTTTTGTTTGGTGAAGGCTGTATAGTTTTAGAGGTTTTTTAATATTCTACTAGTTTTTCCAACTCTTCTTTAATTTATTCGAAGACATTTTAGATTTTTAAATCGGGGTCTAATGTGGCAATTCTCAACTATTGGTTATTTTGATTAATCTTTCTATACTCCAATTCGGAAAAAATTATTTCTTTTGAAACGAATGACACAAGCTGGATCATCTTCTAAAGTGCATATTTCTTGTGTAAAGTGACAAATTTCAATCAAAACTATTGAACATGTTACGTAATTTTCCCCGCCGATTAGTTCTGTTTCAAATCTAGAAGTTTTTTGATAAAATGCACTTTTTCCCATTCTTTTTTTGACAGTAAATTAAGTGAGTGTTTGTGTTCACTTGCTGACAATGTAGCCAACACAGTAAAAACAGTTTAATTTTGATCAATTTAAATGCATTACAATTTTTTATTTCGTTAATGTTTTTTATTTGTTAAAATATACAACGGTGTTAAAATATTTAACTTGGTTAAAGTTTTTAACGGACGTTAATTGATTAACGCATTAATCGAAAGATTAAAGCACTTAGATTAAAGCACAGCTCTATTAAAAACAAAAATATAAATAAACTTGATTCTGGGGAGTTTGAAAGTAGTCAATGGAGTTATAAAATGTATTTTTACGCTAAATCTGTATTTTTAAAAATTGTTCATAGAAACAACTAAACTATAAAATTAAATTAAATATCATGCCGAAAATTATATTGCGTTCAACTCATACACAATAACATGAAAGTGCTTGAATGGCTGACCAGGAAGAGCCGCCTCAACGACTGATTTGGGAATAAGTCCATTGAGGTTGCTTTGTATAATGGTAGTAACTTTGGTCTTGTTTGGATCTCTGTTCAGTATAAGTATTTGCTTGGGTTGATAGATAATAATTAAATGATAATGTTCAGAAAAGTCAAAATAGTTTCGTGTAGTAGTAGCAGGATGAAAAATGCATGAAAGAATTAAAGCGAGAAAAAAAGATTACAGAGGAAGGATTCAATAGGAAGTAAAAAAGAATTAAAACATTGAAAATATATTTATTTGTTTTCTATTTTTCTTTATAATTTATAATTTTTACTTTTATCGTCATCATAGATTTTATTATTAGTATCAAATACCCTGGCACAGACTGGCAAAGAATGCCACAAGGAAAGTTGTGTCCTCTGACAGGAGATGAATTGACTGGACATTTTGGATGAGTCACTCCTACCCCTGCATTGGAATGTCGTTGAAGTGTTGGTTATAGTGAAGATGCTGGTAAAAAATTATTATATGTTGGTGGTGGTGTTGGCACTAATAGTGGTGTCGGTAGTGATAGAAATTGTGAGCCTTCCAGACGAGAGTATTGGGTGTCGAAAGTATAAATATTTAAATTTATTTAGCTTTCACTTTATCCTTTATCAAATTTCAATATTTTCACGAAAATTGTTTTTTAGTTGGATTTTTATGAGTTTTGTCTTTTGTTGTATAATTTGAGTTTGCATGGGTGCATTACTTACGTACTTGCATACCCATGTGTTGAATATTCATGACTCAAAGTTTACAAGCGTTTTAAATGAATAAATTAAATCAATAACAATAGCGATGTGATTACGCACTGAGATTTAGTTTTATTCGCCGTAGTAAATAACTTTAGTAATGTATGACTTGTGATTTTTGTGCATTATAATAAATTAATACTATTTTTTAATATTAATTTAGTTTTGAGTGTTTAAAATTTTTTAATCAAACATAAATTTTTAATTAAATATGGTCTTTAATTGTATACCATTTAATTCAATAGATTTAAGTGACTGATTAAAGTTTGAAATTCTTTACAATTTTTTTATTACTTTGAATTCAAAAATATTTAAATTAAAAAGTTAGATAAAAATTAATTTACCATTATTTCAAAGTAACACAATACAGTTACAAATATATATTAAATTTTTTATCAATTGTAAAACTATAAAGTACTTAAGAAATAATTTTTTACCGCGTTGCTACCTCATCTCAAAGCTACTACTGTGTGAGTTCAAAGCTAATCTCTAAGCATTTTAAAACTAAGATAACTCACGTGTTTTTTAAGTGACTTTTATTGAGGGCATTGCACTAACTCATGTTTTTATGTTAAAGTGCTAGGGCAAATAAAGAATGAAATTCCTCCACGAATAAACCTTGTTACATTAATTCTTGTATTCTGTTTGAGTCATGATGATTTCAAAACAAAGAAAAAAAAATTTTCTAGGATATTTTGAAAGTGATTAGATGACTTCAACTTTTTCAGCGATCAGGTTCTTCTTTCTTGCAACCGCAAAAAATAAAAAACGCTATAAAAATCATACTAGAAAATCAGCAAACTATTCACATATGGGAATTGAAGTGTAAAAAACTAATACATCCGGCAAAACAATCACGAGGTGAAGTGTTAAAGAAGATTGAAAGCCTCATCTGTTTTTCAGCTTCTTGCAGTAGTAGATAAAAAAGGGTGTGGACGTATTAATACATAAAATATAAATTGCATCGGTAACACATGGAGTTTACCTTTATCAGCTGAAAAACATATTGAGATTCAACAAAATAGCTCTCACCTCTTGTGAAATAGCCGTCTCCATCCCTACCCTTGATTATAATGTCGATGAAGTCACGAGAAGAAATAAGGCCCATTGCTGCACTGTGTGTCACTGAGCGTAGAACTACTGTACTCTGTGTGAGTGTTAGTGTTTTAAATAGTTGCAATGAACAAGCTTGTAGAGTTTGAAAAACTGATAGTACGGTTGAAGTAACTATAGACTATAGCACAGTTTCTTAAGAGGTGGTCTGCAGACCACTGGTGGGCCGCGGAGCTCTGTTCAGTGGGCCGAGAAATATATTTTATGAAATATATTTGTTACAATAATTTCTTTTTTCATTAAATAATTTGTTGCTAAATAGTTCAAAAAATTGAAAAGCAGCTTATTGAAAAATTACAAAAGTCATTGTGTTTTTTCATTCAGCTCGACAAATTCAGAGATTTTTCCAACAGAGCTATTCTTCTTGGTTACGTTCGATTTGAAGCTAATAGTCACATTATTGAAAGCATGGTGTTTTGTCTGGAGTTTCTTCAGCAGACAACAAGTGCTGTATTAGTATTTTACAGCAATTTATATAATTTAACCTAATATTTTTAACATATCTTTTAAAGTTAGAGAACAGCATCAAACTAGATTACGGTAAAATATCAGATTGTTTGGACACCAATATTGTTTAGACGCTATTATTGAAAAAAAATTGGACTCTTGAATAAGACATAAGTTTGTAAACAACTTTTTTAGATTTAGCTGGCGGAATTACTGATAATTTTGTCAAAGCTATCCTGTTGTAAGTATTTAATCTATTTTATCTTTTGCTTCTCGTCCTCTGTTATAACTCTTCCATTTTTTTTTTCGTGAGCTGTTCTGTCTAGCATGCTTTCCTGTTGATCTTCTAGTGATGGAAAAGAGATATTTACTTTAGGTATGGTAAGCTTACTCTCCCGCTTCTGTTGTATTAACCCCTTGTGAACTGAATTATATAGCGCTAATTAAATTGATAAGTGCTACTTTGTACACCTATCAGATCACTTTGATATACTAAATATCAAAAATTATAAAATATGCATTTTTATGAAAGTTAAAAGTATGTTCAAAAATTGAATCAACAGGAATATAATATTCTTTCCGAGTGTATCAAAATATTATAAAATTGTATCACAAAACATCACATTTTTAATCTATTGTAACAAAATTGAATTAATTCATATAAAACGTTATTATAAGTCAGAAGCTAACAGATAGCTGCTAACTCAAAAAAATTTATAAATTGAATTCATGGAAACAGTTTCAGTTCTTCTGTAAACACCAATTGACGTGGCATTTTCATCGGCTTATAGTATATGCCATATACAGATTGCCTGTTGCACATAGGCATCGTGCAGCTTTGCCTGGCAACAATTCTCAGCCAATGTTCCACTTTATCCATGTAGGCGTATGTAGAACCTCTTTGATCAGATGCATAGCCTGTAGTGAGCCACCAGTGCATCTACAGCATCAACCCCACCCATCAATTCGTTATAGAAATTAACGGCAGCTGGGCACTGGACATTGATGTTCTTCACAGAAGCCACGATCTTTTTTCAAATCAGCATCTGATGACATTTTGCATTTACTAAGGCGATTCGGTCTGATAGTTCCAATGGAAAGCATATCGCTCCAATGACAATTCAACCAACAATAGAAGGAAATTTATCCAGTTGTCAAAAAATCAAAAAACTGCTGTTTTGCATCTGAACCATTCAAACATCCACATTACCACTACATAAACATCTTGAAACTTGCTAGTTTAGTAAAGGTGAAATATACAATAAGCTTCATTCTAAACCGGTTAAGTCAAATTTTACTCATATAGTTTTAAGGCTCACAATACACAAGTATAAATAAAAGTACATCAAATTATTATATATCACACTTCCTATCCTTCTTCTCATACTTCCAGCGCACAATTTCATTATTCCTTACCGTCAAACTATCCCCCCTACACATCATCCTAACTTTCGCTCCATCTGAACCTTCTACATATTTTTCCAACTTCCTGCTTTCTGACTTCTTTTCACGGTTCTTTTTCAGTCTTTCACTTTCCTGTATCTTATTCCCCCATTCCTTCCTTCCTTTTTGTTGAATTCTCTTCACCAGTTCTCTTCCTCCCATCCGGTTAAGCTTTCAACATTTTTCATAATTTCACTAAATTGATATATTCCCCTCTTTTTCCCCTTTTAAGCTTTAATCCTAAATACCTTACCACATCACATTTTCGTACGTTCCTACTTCTAATTACCCTTTCTTGACATCCTTCTATTCCTGTGTTACTAACCAGTTCCGCAACTTTAGATTTCTCCTCATTCAGTTTCCATTCATTCTCCTCTAACACCTTCAGTACATCCTCTAACACTATTTTCATATTATCTTCATTTCCCGCCGTCACTAGGATGTCGTCAGCATAAAGCATTCCTCCAAACCTCCACTCTTTCCTACTATCCTCTCTACTCATTTGATTATGTGCTTTCATCACTACCCCAGCTCGATGGTTATCCAGGACTGCTACCACATCCCTAGTGTAAAAATTAAAGAGGATTGGAGATAAAGGACAACCCTGTCTAACTCCACTTGTGCACGTAACCCATTCTGTCTCCAAGTCCCCCAACACAAACCTCACTCTGTTCTTTTCATACACCTCCCTCAACACCCTTAAAATTCTTTCACCCATTTCCATTTTCTATAACACCTCAAACATTTTGCCCATCTCTCCACTCTTTCTCCCAAAATAATCATCTTGGCCTACATAAAATGCTGCTAATTGCTACCGGTGGATAATTCTTAATTTTCCTTCTTTTACCTTTTTTGTGAAATAGAACGATCCGACTATACCTCTAACTTTTCGGAACCTCACCTCTTTCTAATATTTTATTAAACCAATTCATCACTTCTTCTCTTCCTCTACTTTTCAACGACTTCAACAACTCCCCACTTCATCCGCTGCTTTCTTAGTTTAATTTTTTTCAGTGCCCGTTCAAATTCATTCCTACTGATGTTTCCTTCATTCTCAATTTTTAAACTTTTTTTTCGATGTTCATCGTAGCTTCTCCTTCCGTGTTTAGAACTTTCCCAGAGTATTGAGTATGCACTCTTCCATCTTCTCTTTTCCTTTCAAAACACCACCCTCTTCATCTACCAAATCTCTACATCCATTTCCCATTAACTTATTAAAATCTCTGAATATATTTATCTTTCTTTCATTCCCTCTTCCCATGTATTCCATTCTTATTTTATTCCACTCTGCTATTTTCTTCGAAACCAATTCACTCGCTATCTGAGGTATTGCTCCCAAGCTTCTTACGTCTTTGTTGCCCCTCTTCCAAGTTGCTTTTCTCTTCGCCCATGCTCCCTGCTCAATTCTTTCCTTTTCTTTACGGCTTCTTCCACCTCCACGTCTCACCAATCTATGTGATGGTGTCTTGGTTTCTCCACTTCGAATCTTCTTGCTCTTCCTCTTCGATTATTTTCTTAACCATTTGTGTTATCTATCCCATCCAGTTCCATAAGATGTCCGTTGGAATCCCCTACTACCACAAGTCTATCTCCTGACTTTTTTGCTTCCCTTGCCACCCTAGCTATGCATGAAATTTTTTTATTATTTGCAACCTTATCCACTTCCTCGCATCTCTGATACACCACACACACCACTAGACCTCTTTCTCCGTTCATCCTCAACAACAGCACATATTCTTCTTGGTATTTGTTCACTACCTCTGCTTTCAATTCCTTCTTCACTCAAAACCCTACACCACCACGTTTTTCTTCTTCCATCTTCTCCCCACACCAAACCATTCTAAAAAGCCCTGTCCATCTGATCTTCGTTTAGTCTACAGATATCTAAATCATTATTTATTATGAATTCAACTGCTTCCCGTCGTTTCCTAATATTTCTCAGTTTTCTTGCATTCTTGAAGACCACTTTGATTTCTTCTCTCCCTTCTCTACTTCCCCTCATGGAACTTAATTCTTTTCTTCCACCTCCACTTCGTCTCTTTTTTTTCTATAGTTGTCTTTTTCTACATTCTTTCTGTGCGCCACATTCTTTAATTCTATTGCTCTTTTTTCTATCAACGCTCTCTTCAGCTGTTCTATCTTCTTCTGTCTTTTCTCCCATTGTTTTCTCCTTTCCTCCTCTCTCCTTTCCAAACGGAAGTCTAAAAGAAACTCTTCTGTATCTCTCATCCTTCTTTAGCATCATCTTCCTTTCCATTACCCTTAATTTATCTGCCTCTGACCTGAATTCAATTATCACAGGCCTGCACCTACCTTCCATGTTTTCTTTCTTTCATATTCTTCCAACTAATACTGGTTCTATTGCCTCCTGAGTAATGACTCTGATTATCTCTTTCACCTTGACATCATCCTCCTCCTTCTCTTTAAGTAAGGGCTAACTAAAATATTTCAGTTAAACTATTTAGTTGGCAACTGAAATATTTTTGTTAAACTGTCATTTTAACTAAACTATATTTTTATAGTTAAACTATGCAGGAAACTACAAAAAAATAGTTAAACTATGCAGGAAACTACAAAAAAATAGTTAAACTATGCAGGAAACTACAAAAAAATAGTTAAACTATGCAGGAAACTACAAAAAAATAGTTAAACTCTGCAGGAAACTACAAAAAAATAGTTAAACTCTGCAGGAAACTACAAAAAAATAGTTAAACTATGCAGGAAACTACAAAAAAATAGTTAAACTATGCAGGAAACTACAAAAAAATAGTTAAACTCTGCAGGAAACTACAAAAAAATAGTTAAACTATGCAGGAAACTACAAAAAAATAGTTAAACTCTGCAGGAAACTACATAAAAATAGTTAAACTATGCAGGAAACTACAAAAAAATAGTTAAACTATGCAGGAAACTACAAAAAAATAGTTAAACTCTGCAGGAAACTACAAAAAAATAGTTAAACTCTGCAGGAAACTACAAAAAAATAGTTAAACTATGCAGGAAACTACAAAAAAATAGTTAAACTATGCAGGAAACTACAAAAAAATAGTTAAACTCTGCAGGAAACTACAAAAAAATAGTTAAACTATGCAGGAAACTACATAAAAATAGTTAAACTATGCAGGAAACTACAAAAAAATAGTTAAACTATGCAGGAAACTACAAAAAATAGTTAAACTATGCAGGAAACTACAAAAAAATAGTTAAACTATGCAGGAAACTACAAAAAAATAGTTAAACGATTAGTTTACAACTATTTAGTTGGACTATGCCCATCACTGATAATGGTTAGCGTTCTGTTCTGTGATTTCGAGTTCGATTCCTAACAATTCTGAGGCTTTTTATTAGAAAAAATATTTAGTATAATTTTTTATTAATATAGTTACTTATTTTTGAATACATTTAGATGAATTAGTTGTTATAAATATTGTTACAAAAATTTTCAAAATTATTATAATGGTTGAGTTTGATTCGCCGAACCCGGTTAGGGATTGGAGTTAAGGTTAAAGATTTGGTTGAAATTTAAATGTTTTAAAATAAATTAACAATTTTGATATGAAATTATCATGAATATAACAACAACAAAAATTGTGTCATCATGAATTTTTAACGGAAAATAACAAAAATCGCAAGTTTTCTTTTGTGAAATATGCACTGAAAAAAAAGTAGTATTTTTTGTTATTTTCTGTGAAATTTCCACAAAAAATAAAAAAATTGCCTGAGGTAAGGAGTTTTCACTTTTTATAACCTAAATAATATTCGTATTCAAACTCATGCAACTATTCGATCGAAAAAATCATATTAGGTCCAAAATTTTATCGAATACGAATAAAATTATTTTTTAACAAATCGATTGAATAAAAAGATATTAACTTTCACAAACTTAATATTGAATCGAATTTTATTCAAATAGTTTTCAACTATCATCATAAGAATCAAATACATATCGATTATTCGGCACAGCTTTAGTTAGAATAGTCTGATTAAATATTCGTATTTTTTAAAACGGTTAGTTCAAATATTCGTATTAGAATAATGAATTCGGTATATGGAACAGTTTGAATTGAAATTGATAAAAGCATAGAAATAGTCATGAAAATCTATGAAAGTAGTTTGTTTTACAATGAAGTTAAATTTGAGTTTTTAAGCTTTTTAAATGTGATGCAAACAAAAAAGCGCAAAAAGATAACTGTTTCTTTGACCGAGAAAAAGCAAAACCCTTCACACACCTTATCAACTTCTTCAACCAAAATTCTTTCTTTAACAGCTGGGTCCCATTTGGTTCTTTCTCCACCTGGAAACGGATCTACGTTTTTAAACACCGTTGCAGGGTCAGCATCTATGACGCCTTCAGTCTTGTAGCTAGAGATAGTCAAATTGAAAAGTAGTTATAACTTGGCTAAAAAGAATAATTTAATGAATTTCAAAGTGAAGGGTGATTTAACTTTTCATAGAACTGTTGAAAGTTGACATTCAAAGAAACTTGAAAATAAAAAAGTTTGTTAACTTGATGTTTTCATGTACAGAGTTTTAAAGCATTTGGATTTTTCAATTTTACAGTTGATTTCAAATTGTTTCATTTACTTAACTTGGCATGTTTTTTTTAATGTTTTACTTTATTTAAATTATCTCCAAACTCTCACATCGTTCCGTTCCATTCATTCGATGCCTTTTGCCACACCTTGACTTTTGACTGTGGTAATGATACCAATTAAGGTGACCGTTGCAATGATAATGGGAAGTAGAATTATGATGATATTATACAATTATTGGTGAATCATTAAAAATATATATAATTTTATATATTTAATAATAAAAATGTGAAATTTATTTAGAAGCAAATAGTAAAAAATATTTTTATATGTAATTTTTTATAAGAAAAACAAAAGTTTTTATTCGGATTCATTAGGAATGAAAAATTATCTTATGAGTCTATAATAGCAGATTACACAATTGTGCTGTATTAAACATGGGCGGTGATCCTGGGGCGGTTTTGGGGTCTACCTTAATGGTAGTGACCCCGAGACCCCCCCTTAGATCACCGCCTATACCCAAGATTTGCAGCAGATCACCGCTTCTGGTTTAAATAACTGTGATTAAAAAATTTATAGAGCATAAGATTTATTTGTTGATGCTTGTGTGCTTATATGTGAATGTGTGTGTGTGTGTGTGTGTTTGTGTGTGTGTGTGTGTGTGTGTGTGTGTGTGTGTGTGTGTGTGTGTGTGTGTGTGTGTGTGTGTGTGTGTGTGTGTGTGTGTGTGTGTGTGTGTGTGTGTGTGTGTGTGTGTGTGTGTGTGTGTGTGTGTGTGTGTGTGTGTGTGTGTGTGTGTGTGTGTGTGTGTGTGTGTGTGTGTGTGTGTGTGTGTGTGTGTGTGTGTGTGTGTGTGTGTGTGTGTGTGTGTGTGTGTGTGTGTGTGTGTGTGTGTGTGTGTGTGTGTGTGTGTGTGTGTGTGTGTGTGTGTGTGTGTGTGTGTGTGTGTGTGTGTGTGTGTGTGTGTGTGTGTGTGTGTGTGTGTGTGTGTGTGTGTGTGTGTGTGTGTGTGTGTGTGTGTGTGTGTGTGTGTGTGTGTGTGTGTGTGTGTGTGTGTGTGTGTGTGTGTGTGTGTGTGTGTGTGTGTGTGTGTCTTTGCATCTACTGATTAGAGATATAAAATCACACTAAAAACAGTAAGGTTAAGAAAAGCAATGAAATTAAAGCCAAGAAGGATATGAGAGTCGAAGAAATGTCTAGAAACATTGCATGTAGCAACAGCAAGGAAGAGTGGGTAAGAATGACTCAAACTTCTTCATTGGTGTTACACCACCAATGAGAGAATCTAAAACCACAAACAAAAACAAACACAAAGATTAAAACTTTTTCATTGCTCGGTTGAAAACTGAATCCATGAACTTTTAGACAGATCCTATTTTTAAGTGAACGTATTCATCAATTTTAACACAGTTATTGCGTTAATATTAATTGGCAAAGACATCTTACGTGTCAATAGATAATCTCTGTCAGATTAAAACTTCGAGATGCTACTTACTAGGCAAACATGCATCTCATGGATGCAGAAGAAAAAGAAAAGATACATTTTGTATATATTGTGTTTTATTTCCTTGCTAAAAATTTTAGTCACAATTCTTTACATTTTTTTAATAATTAACAAATGTATACCATAATTGTCGCTTTATGTTTTATTTGAATCTTTTCAACTCTGGTTAGGTCTTCCACTGCAATACCTATTTTTAAAATATTACAATGACTTTTTAACGTTTAACAGTAAATTACGTTATGTTATAAACAAATTAACTGATGAACGGTATATGAGGTTAACTTTTTGATTAACTGTGCCAACTTTTGCTCAAATTAATCTTGAAAATAACTTTCAGATTCAAATTTATTTCTAGCACACTGGTTTAAGCTTTACATGAACTGTAATCATCTTCAGAATTACGAACTCTCACCGTTTCCTTGGCAAGGGTCCAATCGCTTATGCTCATGATGCCTCTCCACCTCTCATTCAAGTCGTCAACCACCGATCTCCACGTGGAAGTCATAATAGGTAGAATGTCTGTACTATAAAAAATTATTTTTTTATATAAAAAATAGGTTTAATAAAATGAGTGTTTTTTTTATTTTATATTACTTTTTATCTTACTCAATTTATAGAAAACTAAGATATTAGATGATTGAAACAGATTCTATTTTTTAAACTGATTTTCAGTGATAAGACAAAAATATAGTAATTGTTCAATGAAAACATGACAAAGTTTATAATTGACTGCTCTTTATGTATCAACAGCTGCAAACTTTTTCAATGCTTTTTATAATTTCCTAATTTATTTTCCCAACTGCTGCTAAAATAAAAAACCCCGCACTCGATGTAGTTTTTAATCTTGAAAAAGTGATGTTATGATAGGTTATAACTAATGAAGACAAGTTTTATATTTAGCGTAGTCCGCTTTTTAGTTAAGTTCAAACAAGTAAACTATAAATATTAATAAACTTACAATATATTAGGTGATTATGAAAGATACTCACTTAATCAAAAGAATAAAATGCAAAAATAACTTTGAAAATATTGATAAAAACGACTGAAAACTTTTTTTTTAAAATGTTTAATTTCTAACCTGAATCAAACAATACCCAAAAGTGACAGATGTCTTTGAAACTTTCACAAAGGCGTCTTGGAATTGCCAAAGAACCTTCTAATATAGGCCGCCCAACTATAATATGTTTTCACCTCTGAGCTATATATATATCAATTTAAGTATATGTTTGCGTGCAAGTTTTTAATTCAAGTATTCTAATATTTATGTTCAGAAATAATGAGTGGAATAAAATATTTTATTGGAATAGCTTATGATTCTTAAGGTTTTTACATGACAAATGCGAAGTTTTTGCTGCGATTAAAAAAAATGTTTAGAAATAATTGTCATTAAAAAAATTTGTACAATTTTTGCTTCGAACTCAATGGCACATTTGATTTCGTCATTCATTAGGCAGGCGGGCATTGCTCATCAGTAGTCTGCGACTTGAGTGGATGGGTGGACGAGTGTCAAACGACTCGCAGTTTAGAATCATAGGTCATGATTTCGATTGCTAAACAACCATATTAGTTTAAAATTCTTTGATAAAAGATGTGCGCTATCAAAAACAACCTAAAACCTATGAAGAGAAACGACGAGGAAATTAGTTATTTCTGCCTACCGCCAGATCGTTTATGGGGAACGTTCATGTTTTAATCGGCGACCTGACAACACCGTATTTAAACTAAAAGTCAAATCTATTGTTCACTATTAAGGTACTTTAAACCACTTCTTACCCAATAGACGCTATCAAATCAAGTTATATTATTAAAACGTTCTAAGAAATTACTAATAATGAATAAATATTTTGCACATTGCAAAAAAATGCAAAATGCGTAGTCAAAATAACTTTATAGTGAATCTTTGAAATGCTCATTTAATTGAAACTCTTCAGTTTAAAATTGTTTCTATTAATTAAATGGTATTTATCTTTAAATTAAACCGTTTTTCTTTAAATTTACTCTTTCAAAGTGTTTTCATACATATAAATATGTTAATGAGTCTAAATTTGGAAGTGTCATGAATCAGTTAACAACTTTTAATGTTATGAAAACATTTATGTATTTGAGCTGAGGGTTATAGTTAAAACTAGTTTAATGTAAAAAAATAAAAACTTTTAAATATATTAAAATAATTTTGTTGTTTGTGTTTTAAAATTATTTAAAAAAACCAAAAGATTTTATGTCGAAAAACATCGACACAAAAATTACATATATTATGAAAGGTATTTGAAACAATATTCGAATCATATTATGTTGAATTAGATTTTAAAATAGTTATTATTTATTTGCTGAAGTATATGCCGGTGGTGTTTACATCTAAGTGTCAGTATGCTTGCTTAGATCTGTTGTGAGCCTTAGATTTGGTTTGAGGCTGTAGAGCTTATTATGATTATTTTGATTCTTTTAGTTTAATACTATTGCGCTGTTTACATGAGAGAGAATTTACGCTAAAACGTAAAGTTTCAGAAATTTTTAAGCGTCGAAAATTCCTATGTATGGACGAGCTATAAGCACATGCGGTTTTAACTTTAAAAAACAACTCATTGAATAGTCAGCGCGAATTAAAATTTTCAGCATTTAAATCATTCACCTTGAAGCACAATAGATGTTAGACGACACTTTATTTTTATTTATATTTACGCTCTTCAATCTCATTATTATAAATAGTATACATCGTGAGCTATATTAAATAAATTTGATTTAACATCTTTAGCTTGAAAAAAAAAGAGAAAAAAACGAGTTCTCATTATCGATTCGACCACATTTGAGTGCATTTATGACTACCCTTGAAGTCATTTTTCAATTAGATTTAAATTGATTTTTAACTCACTTTCTTTCATCTTTGTTAATTTCTGTATAAGAAAACAATAATATCGATTTAATGTACCAAGTACTTATTTAATGAAATCGTTATTTATATATGTTTTTTTTCTTATGCGGGTTCACTTTGGTAACCATGCAAATTTGATTTGATTGAACGTGTCGTGCATATGCAGAAATAACGACGAAAATTATAAGTGATTTTAAGAAATAAAATTATAAAGATAGATAAAAAATTTATTAATTTACCAACCTTGAAGTATAAAAAAAATAAGAGAAAACATTATTTAAATGTTTTTCATACTTTATGAATAAGGAAAACTAACTATTTATTCTCATTAAAATTGAAATGATGATTTATAAACCAGAGAGAATAATTAAAAGTTTAAATGATAAAATGTAGTACTAATCTAAAAGAATTTTTTTCATGTCTAGTAATGTGACTAAACGAGTCTGTAAGAGTATGATAAGTTTTGAAAAGTTGCGGACTCATGGGGTTTTAATATAATTGGTACGCTGACCCACAATAGGTTTAGAAAAAATAAGGGGAGGGTTAGAGAATTAGAAAAGGGCGTATAAAAAGGAAAATTAGGGGTGTAAAAAAAACAATAAAAATAATAATAATAAATTATTATTTTATATATTTTTTTGTGACGTGATAGTTTTACTTTATTTGGATATGGGTTGTAGGTAAACTGCATGAAGAAGAAAGCAGAAAAGTGTAAAATGGTGAATTACTTTGCAGTTTATTCATTTATTTGTTTTTAAATCATCAATTTAGGGTTAGGGTTAAAGTTATGGTTGGGGAAAGGGTTTATATTTTTATTTTCAGGAATAATGCTATTTTATTTTTTTATTTCTGTGTTAATTTATGGTAACGGTATTAAAATGTATCTTATTTAAAGCTCTCAAGTGAAAAATTAAGAAGACATTAGACATGCAATTAGACACGCCATTGTCTTGCATTCAATCACAAACTGATTCCCAATGTGTCATACAACATTTTTTAAACATGAAAATTTCCCTAAAGGTTAATGAGATATAACTTAAATGAGAAATGAACAAGCTTGGATATATGCAATTCCTCAATAGTTTGAACAGTGATCTAATTAATTATTGATAATCAGCCTCAAATGCAGTTTTGAAATAATAAAATAAACAGTGTAGTTGGGTAAGTTTTATCGTTTATGATAATTATATTATAAATTGTTTAAAACCAATAATTTTGAAGCTATAGGAACTTAAAATCACTTATCTTACTTAAAGCAGTATAAGATTATAAGTATGATCAATTTACTAGAGTTGGTTTATTATATATAGAGCGGTAAGATTAATGGCCATGTTAAAAGCGCTAGAATGATGAATATAGTTTAGGGAGTAATGAGTAAGATCGCGATGTGACAGAATATGAATTGCAATAAACAACAAAGAACATAGGTAATGAAAAGAAAATAATTTCATTGATAATGATCATCTAGGTATGCTCTGTTTGTAGTAAGAAGTTTTAAAGTGCTCATTATCTACAAGCGAGTAGGCGATGATGTGAATGCTGAAAATATAAATAGACTCGAGATGTGTAGACGTTGATGAATTGCTTTGAAGAATGTAAATGAATAAAAGATATTTTATCTGCCATACTTTGAATTGGTAAACAAATGGGATCGAATGGATTAACAAACTATAAAAGTTTTGAATACTATTTTAGTTATTTTATTTTAATTAATTATTATAAAATATAATTTTAAGAAAAAAAACTATTAAACACTACATAGTGAAACCATATGTGTGTGATTATGGTTCATGTGTGATTAATGGTCGTGTGTGATTATGGTTCATGTGTGATTAATGGTCGTGTGTGATTAATGGAAACTGTCGAAACATCAAGCAACACTGAATTTAGAGGTAAACACTTAATACCATTTTACCCTGGCAGTTCGAATTAAATTCGATGGAGGAATAAAAACCTCTTCGAGAAAAAGCCTTCTTAATAATATTATACAATAGTTAAAAGTTTTGTGAAAACAACTAATTCAGTTTTAACTATGTGAAAACAATTAATTCAGTTTTAACTATTTTTATGAAATTGGTACAGTTTTAACTTAAAACTAAATTAATAGAAATTGGTACAGTTTTAACTTAAAACTAAATTAATAGAAATTGGTACAGTTTTAACTTAAAATTAAATAATAGAAACCGTTTTTTTAAAAATATTGGTTATACTATTTTAAATTATAAATACAAATTAATAAAAGCTCAGTTTTTTAAAAATATAATTTCAAAAACTATTAAATAGATAAACCGGACTTTTTATAGATTATTTTTATATATTTAAAATTATTTTAAATTATAAAATTGATTAGAGACCGACCGAAATTCGGTTCGGCTTCGGTTTCGATGCCGAAATTGTCAATTTTCTTAGTTTTGGCAATTTTTCGGTTTCGGCCGAATCAATATTTCCAATTTCGGCAATTTTTCGGTTTCGGCCGAAAATAATTTTGCAATTTCGGCTCAATTTCGATTTCGGCCGAAATGGATCTCATATTTACCGAGAAAACCGATTTTTTTTATCATTTATGGAGTTTATCTGATATATTTGTATCCTCAATCAAACTCGAACTATTAAGTTTGGGTTCAATTCTCATCTCTATTGAAAATCTATTAGTTATAGTGGTTAATTGATTTATCGGTGTCATTAGACTAATAGTTCGAATAACACATACAAGCATCTGGAACAACAAACATTCTATTGAAATTTAAGCTAATTGGCAAACGTTCAATGTTGATATTTAACAAAACTTTTTTTTAACATTTATTTTTAAAAACATTTGTTTAAAAAAATTGTATTGTTAAAAGAAGTATCTGTATATCCTCAATCGAACTCGAACTATTAACTTTGGGTTCGATTCTCATCTCTATTAGATATCTATTAGTTATCGTGGTTGATTAATTTATGGGTGTCATTGGACTAATTGTTCGAATGACATGTGGAATTCTAGATATCATTGCTTAGATAAACAGTGTATATGAATCGACAGCCCGAAAAGATGTGGCTTCCATTCATTAATTCAAAAATAAATGCAGGCGTATCTTGAAGAGCATCCAACAGAACATCCAATATTTTTGCGTATTGGCATTGCAGTCAATATTCATGTCTTGAGCCTGCTGCTCGAAAATTATCTGCTTATCTGCACCCCCAACAAGTGTGCCTAGCGAGCAACTAATTAGTTCTGTAGGGCAAATCTACGCAGATCGTCGCAGCAACCTTCTTGGTGAAAATGTTTAAAAACAGTTATTTCATGCTTACAATATTTCTTTGTTTGGATTTAATTATTACATAAAAATTGTCATAATTCAATACTATTTTTTGATTTTAATAAACAATTACTTATGTAGACCATTTTTGTTGCTGAACAACTTTTATTTTTTGGCTTAAAATTATACGCTTGTTTGGATTTACTCATTAAACTGGCATTGTCATCCTTGAATACTATTTTTTTGTTTTTAATAAAAGTTTGGAAAAATTTCGGTTTCGGCTTTGGTTTCGGCCGAAAATCTGATTACAATTTCGGTTTAATTTCGGTTTCGGCCAAAAATTGAATTTCAATTTCGGCATAATTTCGGTTTTGGCCAAAAATGGGATTTTAATTTCGGCCTAATTTCGGTTTCGGCCGAAATAAAAATATCTGTTTCGGTCGGTCTCTAAAATTGATTAAAAAAAGACATAATTTTTTATAAACTATTTTTTATATTTTTAATAATTTAAAATTAGAAAATTGATTTGAAAAGACTAAAATTTTTGTATATTATTTTTTCACATTTTTGAATAGATAAAAAAAGTGATTTCACTAGAGGAAAATAAGGTATTAGGGATACCAGTTACTTTTTTTTAAATAACTCAATTAGTTTCAGGAAAAGAACATTCAAAAATTTTTTAGTACATACTAAAATTATTTTTATCATTTCTCATTTTTCAAATTTGATAGTATTTATTTATTTATTTTTTTAAAATAATTTTTTAAATGGTTGAAAATAGAGGCTAATATGGAATAATCTGGTAATATGGGATAAGTGGTTGAAATTAATTAAAAAGCTACAAGACTTCATATAACTTTTATTATTTGTGAATTTTAAAATGTAAATTTTTTTTTAAAAATAAATTTTATACAACTTTTATTATTCTCAATTTAAAAAAAGCTATATTTTTAACATGAATGGAAAAACAATAAGACTTCATAAAATTTCTATTGATTGTTTTACATTGAAGTTCATGAAAAAGCATCAAAACTTTATAAAACTTTATATTATTTTGAATTGTGAACTATGATAACAAATTAGTGTTTATTTACAAAAGGCACACATATAAGGATTATAATATAGTCTGCACTTTTGTCACCAGCACAATCAAGGTGAGCCCACAAAGATTTCTCATAAGATTATCATGTTTTGAACCGATTGGAATATTGAGAAAATAAAAACAGATTTTCAATCTGCAAATCAAAGCCTATTAAATGTATATTAATTTTTTAAATTAAAATTTTTAAAAAATACGCATAGTGCGCACGTTCCAACTTGCAAAACGGAGAGCTAAGCTTTCTATCTCTCTTTTTGGTGCGTGTAGATAACGGCCTGCTTGTTGAGCTGCGCTTTAAGCTCTAGAAACCCACTGAAGCAGGCAGGCCGTGACGGGTAACACCTTATTGACTGGGGGCTACCCAGCTTAGGACGGGCGGTAGTTACCAGTGGGACTGCGAGGGTCCCTCCCACCATTAAAGACAACCCGTGGCGTCCAGCTCTACGCCAATTGAGCAAGGACTTATAACCCGTAAACTGCTGTCTTCTTTTTTGGGCTTTCGCCCCAAAGTGAGACTGGAGTGACATCTCCAGGGCGTTAGTCTGGGCGAAGTGTGTGGAAGCTTTGCTTTGCCCAGGTAACAGAACCACCTTCTCGGCTTCGTCGGCTGAAAACAAAGGGATGCAAGCACCACGCACGGAGCCGACTTGGCTGCAGGAGGCGCCGGAAGGACATCATGGATGACGATCCACCGCCTTAGGGACTCCGAGTCCAGATTTTTCTTCGGAGTTGACTCCCAAAGCATGTTCCATAAATGGGTAGCTTGCAAGGCAGCAGCGGTTGATAGTCAGAGTTTTTCTTCTCCTAGATGGGTTGTCTTCCCGGGCTGACGAACCCCATCTGCCCGAAGCGACAGGTTTTAAGGCGCCAGTGACCCGCCATCCCTCCTTTTTTTGTCATTAGAAGCAGTTTTGCCGCAAGCAGGCCAGGAGTTTGACTTAGTTGTCAGAGGTGGTACAGAGACTCACGCCGTAAGGGAGCTCTTTATAGGCAGTAGGAGCATATCCCAACTGTCACCCTCCTGGTTATGACAACCTTGGAGCTTTGGACTATTCCATAGAACCTGACTATTCCATAGCACCTGACTATTCCCTAGTATCTGACTATTCCATAGCACCTGACTATTCCATAGCACCTGACTATTCCATAGCACCTGACTATTCCATAGCACCTGACTATTCTATAGCACCTGACTATTCCTTAGCACCTGACTATTCCCTAGTACCTGACTATTCCATAGTACCTGAATTTCTTTTATATTAAACATTACACAAGCCGACAACATTTTTGTGAATCGTATGTTAGCTAATGTGTTTTGAAGAATTATTTTGCTGAAAAAAAAATTAGAAATGGTCTAACACATCAAGTTTTTGAGATATCCCAATTTAGTGATTATAACTTAAGTGTCTTCATCACGCTGTTATCTATCCTATGTTATTTGATCGGCATTCTTGTTTGATTGGACAACTGGAGTTGTTTTTTATGAGTTTAGGATTTAATTCAAGTTTTTATAGGAAAAATCAGTTTCACAAAATATTATTTATTTTTATAATTTTTATACATCATAAATCGGCTATCGCGTTCGTGTAAAAAGTCTCTAGATGCGCTTTGTTACGTCTGTGTTGAACTCACTACAAAGTGTCAGCGTAAAAAAACCAAATTTGATTTTACTTAGGTTTCCAACTAGGAGATCAAGATAAACAATGGGCACCGTATCTAGCGACGCTACTTTCTAGCGTGCAATCGATGTTATGTCAAACGGACGTAATGGAAAAAATTATCATTTACTTTTTGCTGTTCCTATGATTTAACGTGAACCAAAAAAGCATCATGACAACCGTTGTTTATGTATGACAAACGTTTATGGGGTTTCCATGAAGAATAAAGGTTCCATTGTGTACCAAAATGTTCCATTAGTTATGATGAAAAGTTTGTACCATTTGAGCTCGTTTTAAGTTTATAACAGTACATGCCATCTAAATCTGGAAAATATGACGTAAAACTTGATGCCTTTGTGATGCCAAAGCGGGGTATCGTTTAAAAATGAAGTCATTTTCTAGTAATAATCACGGAGGCTAAAATATTCGAAAATTTGGTAATGGCTGCTGTGATCAACCTGATAGAACATCTGGATGCTTGACAAATAGTTGTTACGAATAATTTTTTACTTTACTAGAATTGCTCCGTGAAAGGCAAAATCGCTGTATTGGATTATTAAAAACTGTATAAATAATTCTTCGAACCCAAAAAAGGACAAAAAAAAGAAAACTTGTTAGTGTTACTATCATTTAGATCATGTGTATGGCGAATAGGGGTGACCGGGGCAAGATGACGAATGTTTTATATTTTCATTTTTTCACTATTTAAGAGCATTAAAGGAATACTACTGGTTTTCCTAGCCCCCTTACGTTAAATAACATGCAAACGCTAAAATTACTATTTTTGTTTTAGTTGTGAAGCTTTGATTGTTTTCAACGGTCACGTTATAACTTTTATGCACGTTTAAAAAGCTCAGCTGCAAAAATAGGTGACATATTTTGTTTGAAAAAAATATTTACTAATATTTTATTTATAATACTACCTATTAACATAAATATTTGTCAATTAGTTGACTTGATACAAGGCAATAAAAACGAACAATTTTTACTAAGCAGTTCGGAGATAGATGACATGCTTGTCCTCTTGACTCGTTTTTCAGAATTTGCAAAAATAAATATGATTATGATACTGGAGCTTTTGTGCTGCTTAATTAGGGGGAGGTTGCTCAAGATGAACCAGTTTCTAAGATGGAACGAGCTTACTTACAGCTATGCGATGTTTAAAATACTTTTTTTTTACATTTTCTATTTATGCATCTGTATTCTAAGAACATTTGTATGTTGGTTTCGTTTTTGAAAGTTGCCTTATTCAATTATAAAAATTGAAAAACTGTTTTCTAGAAGAATAGCTAAAAAGTTGAGAGATAACGTTTTGTTGTTTTTTCCTCGCATCAGAAAGAGTATAATTTTTTCTTTTATTCATATAAATTAGATGTTGCACCACAGTTTCATTATGTGCAAGTAGTATAATTAATAATTTAGTGATTAGCCTGTTGTAACCATAGATGGGCAGCATGGTCATAGTTGTCTAAGATGAAACATGAATAGTTGCCTGAGATCAAACGTAGGAAAAGATTATAGACATTTATAAATCTGTCTCTGGCATTTGTCCATCTTGGGAGATGATAAATCTATATAGAGTATATACAATATAATCGACTATATAAAGTTTATATTCCAAATAGACTAATGAAAATTAATATTAAAAAAATAATTAACTTTTTATTAAACAAAAAACTGTTAGTATTCATTAGCTTTGACACAAGTATGCTCGATTTATAGCTAAATTTCTTATTTGAATAGATGTATACTTTCGTTTCATTAGTCTCAATTGACGTGCAAAATAAAAAAAAATGAATGGATAAAACGAGTTTAACTTATGTTATTCCAAGGAGTTTACTTTAAAAATAGATTTCTAAATATTTTATTAAAAAATTAGATCGTTTTTTATGACATTTGATGACGTTTTTGAGAAGGAACTGAAAGACTACACGTTCCAGAATAAATAAATATTTTTTGGAATGAACAGTATTGAAAAAGTGGAAAAAAGTATTTCTTTAGATAAATATGATAATCGGATAATAAGTAAAATGTTTAAATTAACATTTTTATGACATACAATATGAATTCATCCTAAGCAACTAAGCATTCCATCTTGGGAACCCAGTTTCTCAGAATGGAATTTTTGAGCGTTCATGTTTGAGGTTAATAAACTCATATTTCTTTTTTCTTTATTTTTTATGTTAAAGTTGATATAGTTAGAAAAAGAGTAAATATAATGGCTTGATAAAGTTTAATTTACGTTTTTAGTTATGCAATTGAGCTATGAGGCTATGTGTGAAGATCGTTTCATTTTGTGCAACCTCCCCCTATTAGTTAATTATTATAAATTAAGAAATTGCCGCAAAGAATTAATTCTGTAAATTATAGATAATTCCGTATGTATAGATTTTATCCTATTCTCATGATATTACAATTTATTTAATTAAACTTGATATTTTTTAATGTAAAAACATTGTTATGGTTTGTTAAACCATGTAAATATTCAAAAAATTAAAATTTACGATTTTTTAGTGCTGTTATATTGACCCGGTACTGGGGCAAAGTGAAAATTTAGTAGGGTTGTAGAGAAATACAATTATTTCTTAGTTATATTTTTTTAATGTTGATATATTTATTACAACAAATGAATGCTTTAACAGATCATGGAAAAAAGTTTGTTATTTTAAAAATAAATCGTTAACCAGGTCATCTTGCCCTGGTCTCCACTATTAGTAGAAAATAAAAATTGCGTTACCCAAAATGTTTCTTCCAACATATGATAGACGTTTCAGCATCTAATCCTTTCAACTTTTGGTGTGAATTTATGGGTACAAAACATAAACAAAAGACAGCTTTGTGAAATTTTAAGAGCAGAGCTATATGAAAAAAAAGATTATAAAAAGAATATAAAAATTATTCTCAATTACCCAGTACTTTCTATCTCATCAGCCAAGACAGGTAGTCGTTTTTGCTGCAGAAAATGTATTCAACGTTGTCGAAATGTCCATTATGTTCAGTAACTGTGCTAACTATGAATTTATAAACTGCTAATTTTTTGAGTGTTGTAGGGGCCTACATATAGGCACGCACATGCACATGCATAGGCAGCGATCCTTGGAAGGTTCTGGGTCAGGACCCCCCCCCCCACTTTTTTTAGTGGGGGGGTCCACCTTAAAAGGGACCCCCCACTTTTTTCCTATTTTTTTATTTAAAAACTTCTATTTTGATATGAGCATAATCGTCAACCATGGCATAAAAGTGAATGTTTATACAGTAATACATTGTGAGTATGTGTAGTTATATTGATAGCTGTCTAAAAAAATATTCTTTGCTTACTTAAATACTCCTTCACCTAGTTTTGTTCATCTCTATGGCGAAGGCGAGAATCCTTAGGGGGTCCTGGAGTCCACTAAAAATACACATTTCTTAACTCTTATTTTGATAAAAGCCTGATCGTCAACCATGGTATAAAAAAATGCAAATACAGTAATACGTTGTGAGTATGTATGTGCAGCGATGCTAGGGGGGTCCTGGGGTCCATCTTAACATGGGTCTCCCTCAACTTTTCAAATAAAACAATTTTTCAACTTCTATCTTAATACAAGCATACTCGTCAACCATAGCATGAAACAGAATTTTATTCAGTAATATATTTTGGGTAGGCGTAGTTATAGTGATAGCTGCCTGATTCAAAATTATTCTTTACTTAATCAAATACTCCTCCACCTACTTTTCTTTTTATATTTATGGATTTAAATTGATGAATTAGATTTATAAAAAAATAAATTATTGATTTTTAGAATTTCGCCAGCAGACATTCAGGATGCTTTTCAGAAAATATCGGTTCACTTTTTGCAAGCAAACAGACTAACATTTTTATGTAAAAATCAAACCACAAGTTTCATATCACATGACTGCAAAAATGAAATGCTGATGCTTTTAGCTCATTCTATCGTTAGAAACCCAGTGTGCACCGGTATCGCCGAATAAAGCCAGTTTGGTGTTGTGGTTGACGGCCCACAAGACTGCAATGGGTTAGAGCAGGAATCGATATGCAATCGTTTTGTTGATGAAGCTCTTAATATTAAGAAACATTTCATTGGTTTATTCAGTCCACCAGAGACGACCAGACAAACATTATCTGCTGTAGCAAAAGATGTTCTGATCATAATTATGCTGCCCATAGAAAACCTCAGAACTCAGACCTATGACGGCACTGCTAACATGAGCGACCGATATAACGGTTGTCAGGCTATTATCAGCAGTGAGCATCCGCTTGCATTGTTTTTCCACTGTTCTGCACACTGTGCAAATCTTGTTGCCCAGCACACAGCTGCCGCAAATCCCTTTGTGAGCAATTCACTTCAGTTTGTCAAAGAGTTAGGTGCCTTGTACAATCGATCAGGGAAGTTCAAGAAGCAGTTTAGTGATGCTTTAGTGTCTCTTATAATTGACTTTCCTGATGAGCCACTGAATAAAATGTATAGTATAAAAATTCTTTATCCTACAAGATGGCTGACCAGAGTATCTACAGTGTCTTCTGTGCTTGAACATTATGGAGTGGTACTTATTAGCTTGGATTCATTTGCTTCCATTGGTACTGCTGATGAAACGGCTGTAAAGCCTCGAGGCTTTATTTAAACAGGGCTCTACTGCACTGGCCCTCGAAGAGTTGTTTTGTTGTTTTTACTTCTGGAACAGTTAAACAAGTCATTGCAATCAGCAAGTGCCAAGGCCAGTGGAATGATAGCAGCGACTGATTCAGTTGTGCAAGAACTGCGTCGCCTACGATCAGATGAATAGTTTAATGCCATTTTCAGAGATTTCAACAGTATGGTTTTGGCATATAATCTCAAGCTGATTGCTGTACTTCGGGTGCAAAAGCCGCCACAAAAGTATTGTGGACTGGGCCCAGCTTATGTAGCAACAACACCAGAGAAACATTATCGAGCTGCATATTTCGCTGTCATAGACATTGCAATCATGCAGCTCACAGAAAGGTTCAAACGAGATTCTCCTGGTTTGCGTTCATACTTGCAGCTGGAGACAATGTTGGTAACTGGTGAAATGAACGATGATATTTGCAAGCAGCATCGTGAGTAAAATTCAACTAGTCTTTGTCCACAGTTAGCTATGTTTAAAGACCAAAATGAACACAGAACTTTATCTTGAAAACGCTGAGGCTAAAGCCTAAATCTTCGATTTTGTTTTTTGGGTGTGGGGGGGGGGGTTTCATCAAAATTACCAACTTCCAATATTAAATATTCATGAAATAACCTAGTGAACCATATTAAAAGTGGACGTAACGAATTTCCAATTTTTTAAATTTTTTGTTTACTTATGCCCCCTCCTACTTATAGTGGCAATAGAAATGGGTATCGAATTTTTTAAAACAATTTTTGCGATACAAATATTAATAGTTGATACAAAAAAGAATTAGCAATACAGCAAACAATACTAATTAGTATCGCTGGTACTGTATTGGCCGATACCGGTTATTTGATTCCAACCCTGGGGAGGATCCCCCCCCCCAAGATTTTCCGCAGATCGCGCCCCTGTGCACATGCACACGTGCTAACCAGACAGGAAGTTCTGGGCATGCCCTTTGCTAACGTACTATATATATAACGTCGTTTTGTAAATAAAACTCTTTCTCTTGTGTCTCTGAACTCTTAGCTTGTAATTGTGTGAAACAATTTTCCTAAAATATTATACTTAAACTATTCAATTTGTGTTATTCATTTCATGGGTCGTTTCTCCCCATCGGTCACAAACGTTACTAAAATTTTTAGAATGCTGTAAAACCGAAACTTTAAATATTTCACATCTGAAAGTTGTGTTAGATTTTGATAAAAAATTAGACAAAGTCATGAAATAACAACAAAATAACTTCACAATTAAAAACACAATGAGAGATTAAATAATGGTATTGGACCATAAATTTAAACAAAGAATCTGAATCGAATGATATTGAAATATGGGAACAAGAGAGAGAGAGGTTTATTAATCCGAAAGGTTCCTTATATATAGTACGAGACAAAGGGGTCTAAGGAGTGGCCGTGTGCACATAGTGTACAAATGCGGCACGCTACAATAGTCCCCTCGCAGATGGCGGAGCCAATGAGTAATAAAAAAATTATTATCAAATCATATTTCTTTTAAATTGTATTTCTTTTGAATTGTATTTCTTTTGAATTGTTTTTTTCTAAATTGTATTTCTTTTAAATTGTATTTCTTTTAAATTGTATTTCTTTTAAATTGTATTTCTTTTGAATTTTATTTCTTCTAAATTGTATTTATTTTAAATTGTATTTATTTTAAATTGTATTTATTTTAAATTGTATTTATTTTAAATTGTATTTATTTTAAATTGTATTTCTTTGTGTGTTCTTTTGCATTTCTATGTGTTCTACTGTTGTTCTACTGTTGTTCTTCCGTTGTTCTTCTGTTGTTCTTCTGTATCGGCACCAGAGAGCGCATCTTCCACAATATTTTCAAAAAAATCACGTATGTACTCAAATGAGCAGACGTATTCTGAAATATGTGGCGGGTGGCGTTGCTGGCGATCAGACTTCGGTGGTTGTAGAAGGCATTCACCAGGGGTTCGTGATTTTGAAAACGGTAAAGGAGCGATCAATGCAGGAAAAGAACTCTTGAGTTCGGGCTCAGATTGGCGTTCTCGGTCCGTTACAAGATGAAGCGGAATGCCAAAACGAGAAACCCACGTGGTCGAAAAACATCTGCTTCTTTTTTTTTTCTTGTTGTTGTTTAGTTGTTTTTTTTATAAAGCTTATTTTTGTTGTTCTTGCTTCTCTTGTTTTTGTTTAAGTTGTTGCTTTTCATGTTTTTGTTTTAGTTGTTGCTACTCTTGTTTTTGTTTTAGTTGTTGCTTCTCTTGTTTTTGTTTTTGTCTTAGTTGTTGCTACTCTTGTTTTTGTTTTAGTTGTTGCTTCTCTTGTTTTTGTTTTAGTTGTTGCTTCTCTTGTTTTTGTTTTAGTTGTTGCTTCTCTTGTTTTTGTTTTTGTTGTATTGGGCTTCGAGTATCACAAACCATGGGGCAGGATTTGTTGTTATAAATTGCGGTTCTTTCACTGATACTGCAGCGCTTGCCATGTTGTTGTTCTCTTTATGCGGTTGAACTGCGGCAGTCTCTGTATCTTCTCCAAAAATGATATGTTGTTGTTGGAAATGTTGTTGAAAAGTCCACGAGGTTGAAATGTCGGGGTCACCAATTGAAGCAAATGTGATTGTAAAATGGAGAAATGAGAGCGGGAGAGAGGTTTATTAATCCGAAAGGTTCCTTATATATAGTACGAGACAAAGGGGTCTAAGGTGTGGCCGTGTGCACATAGTGTACAAATGCGGAACGCTACAAATCCATTAGATGGTACAGGCAAAAACACAAAGAAGAGCAACTAGGAAATCCGGTGTCTTTTAATTCAGATTGCCCATTGACAGCTCATTGGGAATGTAAAATGTTGCCTGCTCCAATGTCAAGAAATATGTTGGTCGACTTGTAGTTCTGGTGTCTGGAGATTAAACGGTGAAACTTTCAGGTGTTCCAAAACTACTCAATGTAACTGGACAAGCAGGCTCCACTCCATCTGTCATTTCTATTGTATGGAACAGAGGTAAATGCTGATATACACATTTTTCCTCCTGAAGCGTTCTACAGAGCTCATTGGATAGCCAAGATCATATAATGTTTTAAAACACTATTTTTTCGTTCAGTATTTAAACTGACTGCACAAAAATTGCCATTACTCTGTTACTTTAAAAATTTCATCCTGATATTAAAGCCTGGTTCACATTGGTGTGGGGTGCATTTACACTAATAAATTATCTCAATCTTTTTCGTCAACTGAAAAGCTACAAAAAGATTCTCGAAGTTAGGTGAAGCTGCAATCAAGTCCTTCAGTCGATACTTATGGTATGAAGTGAAATTCTATTTGGTCTAACATTTTATCATCTTAAAGTGTCAACAGACATAAAGTCAGTCATGATTACAGCTCTTAACAACCACAACAGATCAACCTCGTCGCCGTGTCTTCTTTCCTGATCTACTTCAAAGAAGGTTATGTGACTTTGTATCAAAATACACAAAGAACTTTCTAGCATTAGAAATACCTCAAAGATTCTTTAAAAAGAGTTCTGATACAAGAAGATGATATTGTTAGTCAGATAATGGTTAACAGTTTAAAAGTGGTTAATGATGCAAATGAGCGGGTAACGACTTTTCTTCAAGAGTTCAATGGTGTGATTTCTGACCAAAAAGATCAAAAACATTTCTTGCGCCAAGTCCTAGAAAAACACAGACATGAGTATCTGAATTCAAAATAATCTCATTTCAATCATGCTTTAGTAGAAAAAAAAGATTTAAATAAATAACTTTCATAATGTCTTTCAGATAAATTCGTATTATTTATCTTTTTTAAAACTCTATTTTCCATGTAAAAGATGAAGAAAGGTCTCGGAATATGTCAAGTATTCCGAAACTTAACAATGATATTCTTTATTATAAAAGGAATCATAAACATTTCAAGAAATTTGAAAAACAGAATGTAAATTTTCAGTGTACAGTGTACAGTCACAGTGCTTAGAGGCTCCAGAAAAGCTCTGCATTTTATAATATAAGGCGACATTTTTTTATCCTATAAACTTTAGAATACAAATTGATAATGAAACTTTTGAAAAAATTAATTGACAATTATATATTTTTTATTCAATTTAACGCTCCAAAACTTTCGTAGCAGACGCAACGTTTATTCATAATAAACCAAATGTTTTTAAAACAGAGTGGTTTCCGTATACAGAAATTGATTTTATACTCGTAGGTTGTTTATTAAGTATTTTCCAAAAATGGAAGGTAGCATTGAACGTCGTGTAGCTGAGACCACCCAAAAAAGTGAAAAAACTGATGAGATTCCTGTTGAGAATGTCCAAAAAAATAAAGAAATGAATGATATGAAACAAAGTCAAAACGTCCTAGATAATAAAACACAAGACTTGTATGTTTGAAAATTGTTATATAAAGTTAAATGTTTACAAATAAATCCTAGAATTTAACTAATCTAAATTTTAGATTTTAAATGTTTTTCTAAAGATGTTGAAAGATTAATTTAACTTAATTAAGATTAACTGCTAAATAACTCCTGTCTGTAGCTAAATAGAGAAAGGTTGCACAAGACGGAACAATTTTTAAACGTAGCTTCACAGCTCAATTGCATGGGCGGTGATCCTGGGGGAGTCCTGGGGTCCAGATCCCCCCACTTTTTGGTAGTGAAAGGGTCCGCCTTAATGTGGACCCTCCCACTTTTTCCCAAAAACTCTTGTTTTGACACTAGCATAATCGTCTATCATGGGATAAAAAAGAAAGTTTTTATAGTAATACATTGTGAGTATGTGTAGTTATAGTGATAGCGGTCTAAAACAAAACTATTCTTTGCTATCTTGAATATTCGTATCAAAATAAAAGTTTATTGATACTTTTTAAGTGGAGGAAGAGAAGTCCGGGCCCCAGTAGCCCCCCAAGATCGTCCATGCTTGGTAAGACCCCCCTCCAAGATTTTCAGCAAATTGCCGCCCCCTGCTCAATTGCATAAGAAATAATTTAAATTTATCCAGCCATTATATTGATACCTTGTCAAGTTATGTGAACTCATACATAAAAATAAATGAATAAAAACAAATTTTTTACTTCAAACATGAACACTAAAAAATCTTGAGCAACTGGGTTCCCAAGATGGAATGCTTAGTTCCGTTAGAGGAAAATATCGTCAAATTTTATCTAATTTACTTAACTAAATTAAATTTAGCCTTTATGTTATTTTTGCAAATTGAACATTATTATGTTCTGGGCTTTCTAGTTTTCATTTCGACAATGAGGTGCTATAAAGCCGACGTAAAAGCTAAGAATACTAACTGTTTTTCAATCATTATACAGTACATAATTGGTTAATATTAATTTTCAATAGTTTGTATGAAATATATAATCTCTAAAGTTTATATAAAATATTTACTCTCTATAATCTAAATAAAATATGTACTCTTATATTCTAGATAAAATATATTCTATATACCGTCTATGTAAAATATATACTTTATATAGTCTATATACTATATAGACTATATAGTATATAAATTATATACACTATATAGAGTATATAGACTATATAGACTATATAGAGTATATAGTATATAGACTTATCAACTTCTACAGTCTCAATGACTGTCAGTCTCATTCTAAATTTCATTTTAGGCAACTATGACCATGGTACAATTTATTGTCATTACAGCCCAATCACTCAACTTTTAATTTTACAACTTGCACACAATAAAACTGTATTCCATCATCTAATTACTAATAAAAAATTGAAATCATATACCTTCGAAAGTTGAGAAAAAAATTAAACTCATTTTTTTCCAATTTTTAACAATTCTTCTAGAAATCAGTTTCTCAAGTATTCTAATTGAATAAGACAACTTTTAGAAACGAAACAAACATACAAATGTGCATATGAGACGGATGCATAGATATGAAATGAAAAAATTGATAATTTTTAGAGAGCACAACTGTAAATAAGCTCGTTGCATCTTTGGAACCGGTTCATCTTTAGCAACCTCCCCCTATAGCTAATAAACTATTTTGAAGTGTTTGCAAGATAAGGGATTTTAAAAAATTAACAATTCTTCTAGAAATCAGTTTCTCAAGTATTCTAATTGAATAAGACAACTTTTAGAAACGAAACAAACATACAAATGTGCATATGAGACGGATGCATAGATATGAAATGAAAAAATTGATAATTTTTAGAGAGCACAACTGTAAATAAGCTCGTTGCATCTTTGGAACCGGTTCATCTTTAGCAACCTCCCCCTATAGCTAATAAACTATTTTGAAGTGTTTGCAAGATAAGGGATTTTAAAAAATTAAAGCACAGATTTTTAACATTTTTATTTTTATTTCATAAGGTTTTCAAATTTTTCATGATTTACTATCACAGAAATGAGGAGAATTTGTATGACGAAGATGATAGTGAAGAAAAGCCATTAAAAGCTGTTATTATTGGTGCGGGTCAAAGAGCTAATGTATACTCTACGTTTGCGAAAAAAAACCCTGCTCTTTTGAAGGTAGAGTTTATGCAATTTCATTTAAATGACGTTAGAATAAAAAAAATAATTATCAGAAAGACTAATTAAAAAGTTGATGACATTCTCAAGGTCTTTATATATATTTAATTTATAGTATTTAGAGTTAACATTTGAAGATAGTAGCAGTGGCAGATCCAAACCAGTACAGAAGAGAAAGGATGGCATTGATACACTTGATTCCCTTCGAGAGACTTTATATGTGTTTGTTACAGTCAACCCCATCGATTTTTTAAACTAGTTTATATTTACAAATTAGGATGCATAAATTGTAGACTTGTTTTTTATTTTGATAAATAACACATAATTTTAATTTTAAGACTTTTATGTAAATATACTGTAAACGTCACTTTTGCTCATTAGCAAACGTTCGATAGGGTTTCCTACAATATTTTCGAAGTTTATGTTTTCAACGTACTGTTACTTTGAAAGCTCAATATTTCTGTTCCTATTTCAAATTTAACAAGAAATTTCTTTTCGAAATTTTCTGGCATTCAAAATCTGAAAATTAAATTTAATTTGTTGCCATAAGTATTTTTTAAATGCACGGTTAACCCATTTCATCACATACAGCCTGGATTTGCATGCCTGAAAGCAAGATTGCAGACATCGCCATCATATGCACTATGGACAACCTTCGATTTGTTAGATCTCTCAAAACCTTTTAAATTTTTTGAATAATTTTAGAAATTTTATAAACAATTTTTTCACTATAAACATTACAGTGCAGCTCAAAATGAAAAAGACATCAGTTTTTTCAAGTCAAAATAGAAATAGTTAAATTTATACGAGCTATATAGAATTAAAGAAAAAAAAACATTCTTTACATATTTTTTAGTAGGGTCAAAATAATGAGGAACGACAGGGTTTTAGTATCGAATTCTCTTAATCACAAAACATTTTATTGAAATTTTTTTTATAACTTTTATTTAGAATATAAACTAACAATTAATGTAATGCTCAATGAAGTTTTAAGTACTTAAATAATGGGAGAATGTAAATAACTAACTAAAGATTACTAATTTGACATTACTAAAATCTGATAATTATATCTGTAAGCAAATTGCTGACACAGTAAAATGTGACAAAAAAAGCGTTTTTAATTGTTTAAAAAATCCAGAAAAATGTGGTATTAGAAAAAGCATTTGAATACCATGGACTTCTTACTATAAGTTAATATTAAGAAATCCATGTTGAAGACCAACAAATTCGAACGAAAGAGAAACCTCAAGATTGATTATGGAGGCTCGTTAGAAAAACCCAGTGCCATAGTAATGAAAAATAACTTGCAATTAGACTGGAGTGTGTAAACGATAGAAATATTGTTATAAAAAGTTGTTAACTAAGCAAAGTGACAGGATACTTTGCTATAGAAATTAATCCACGCGAGGGCAACATTAAAATAGGGAAAAAATCGTGTAGATTTTAAAGATAAAATGAGCTCTGTAATATTTTTTGATGAAAAGAAATTTAAATTAAATGGTTCTGACAATGACCAGTATTATTTGTATGACACCAGAAAAATCAAGATTTCTTTTTTATGCATCAATCTGGTAGTGGAAAAAGCCCTGCGTCACCTAAAAGCATGAAAATCGCCAGGAGAGGATAACGTTCCTTTGGAACGGATAATACGGAGGAGAAGCAACAATTGCAGCAATGACAATTTTATGCCTGAAAATTTGGGAGAAGAAAAAATTTCCTAAAGAAGGGACTCAATCGCTGATAATCCCTATACCTAAGAAGGGTAACATCAAACTCTGTGAAAATTACCGCACCATCAGTCTCATCAGCCATCCTAGCAAGGTAATGCTACAGATAATCCTAAAAAGATTGAAAAACAAGGTTGAAAAATTATAGCTGAAGAACAGGCTGGATTCAGAGCTGGGTGAAGCACTGTGGATCAGACCTTTAACCGCAGGTTGAAAAACATAGAAATACACCTGCAACACCAACGCGGGATCTACCCCAACTTTACAGAATTTAAAAAAGCTTTCGACCGCGTTTGGCATGACGGTTTGCTTGAAAAATTGAAAGATTACAACTTTGATGAAGGCCTTATAAATATAATCGAAGACCTCTATAAAAACACCAACAGTGCTGTACTTCTCAATGGGCAGTTAAAAGAATTCTTCAAAACATCAGTGGGAGTTCGTAGAGGGTTTCTGCTTTCCCCTGTTCTTTTCAACTTTTTCCTAGAAAGAATAATGCAAGAAACTCTCCAAGATCATCATTCTACCATATCTAATGGTGGCAGGTCAATCTCCAACTTAGGGTTTGCTGACGACATCTATAAATTGGGCAAATCCAGCAGCGAACTTCAAGAAACTTAACGAAAGAGCAATTGCTTACGGGATATGGGTGAGCTCAGAAAAGTCTAAGGTTATGGTGAATAGCACAAAAAACAGCTCAACTGAAATAACGATGAATAGAAAAAAGCAAGAAGTGTCACTGTTAAAGTACCTAGGAGTAACCTTCTCGAAGGATGGAACAAGCCCCACAGAGATGAAAATCAGAATTTCAATGGCAACTGCAGCAATGACCAGACTCAATCGGTTATGGTTAAGTAATTCTATCAACTTCTCTGTCAGGTACAGACTCTACAAGCCACTGGTGCTTCAACAAAACTACATCAGATCATCCTCGTCGCCTTTTCTTCCACCCTACTTGAATAAAAGTTGTGTGGCTAACAGAACACACACACACACACAAAAAATTCAAAGCATTAGAAATACCTCGAAGATTCCTTAAAAAGAGTCCTAACACATGAAACTGTGACGAGGATTATGTTGTTGGTCAGAGGGGAGCTGACAGTTTTAAAGAGGACAACGATGCAGCTAGGCGGGGAATGGCTTTAATACAAGCATTCTATAGTATATTGTCCAACCAAGATCAAAAACAATTCTCACTCCAAGTTGTAGTAAAAAACTGCAATGTCTCTAAAAAATTTCATTTGAAAAATAAAAATATGTTTAAAATACATTTAAAAAAACTTCACTAATTTTTTAAAGTTAAAATTTATCTTTTCGAATAAACTCACATTTTTTAGTTTTTTTCAAAAGTCTTTTTTCAATAAAAAACGATGGAAAAATGTGCAGAACAATTTTCAATACTGAAAAACATTCTTTGAGCTGCGCGAGCGGTAAATATTTAAATAATCTAATTAAATTTCACAAAGTTTAATTTTACTATAAAAGAAACCAAAGGAAATTAAAGATGTTTAACAAAAACTTTTTATGTACAGTTCCATGTGAACGTCTATTCAGCTTGTCAGGGCACATAGTTAGGAAGAAAAGAGGCTCTTTAGATCAAACTAATTTAAACAAGCTTGTTTGCTTGAGTAACAAGATCAAATTAGATGTGTTACCTTTAATTTGTATCCTTTAAACATTAATTTTTAATCTTTTATCAATAAATTCTGATAAAACTTCAATAGTTTTTATTTTAAAAAAAAAAAAGTAAAAATACTACTTTATACTAATGTTAAATTAGCTGAAACTACATTAAGTTAAAATACGATCAACTATGGATTAACAATTTTTATCATTTGATCAAAATTTCTAATCGCTGAACAGCTCTAAGATCTTGGTTACCAGTTTTGATTTACTTTTAATTTAAATTAACTAACACTACATTAAATAACATTATAAAATTATTACTACTCTTTAGTATTTTGTAACAATACATCTTTATTGTAGGAGGTAGTAAACGCCTTTGCGAACAAGGGTTACGCCATTCTCCTAGAAAAGCCAATGGGGGTATGTTTATGAAAGTACGATCAGTCTTTAACATTTTAATTTATAAATGCAACACCGATCATAATTTTCTTTGAATCAAGTGTGTACATTACCAACTAGTTGATGTTTTCAATCATTCATTCAAAATCATATGACTTCACTCACTTTTTAGACAATGAAAAAAAAATATCAGTGTAAGTTCAACATGTAACTCAATGCAAGTAACCAAAGTTACTACATCAACTGACCAATTGTTTTAGCAAAGTTTTTCTGAATGCAAGCGCATAAAGAAGGTGCTGATGGAAAACAACTGCATCGCCTCAGTTGCTCACGTTCTCGTTTATGATCCCCACGTCACCAAGATCCTCGAGGTGTCAAGGCATGAGTACCTGCCAACCATGATAAGCTGATATTATACAAATATACACCATTTAAATTTTGGCTTCATTATTAAATCCTGTTGTGCATGCACAGATGCTGGAAAAGGGTATAGTAGGCGATGTGATCAGCATCCACCACACACATCCTGTAAGTCGCATGCAGCTTTCACACCAGAATAATCTCACGCAATTTTTCAACATTCACTGCAGGTTGGCTGGTTCCATTTTGCACACAGTCACGTCAGAGGGAAATGGGCTCAAGCGGGTAAATCGTCAAGCCTACTCGTAAACAAATGCTGTCATGACATGGAATTCATCAGGTGCGTGTGTGCATGCGTGAGTGTGTGTGTGTGTGTGTGTGTGTGTGTGTGTGTGTGTGTGTGTGTGTGTGTGTGTGTGTGTGTGTGTGTGTGTGTGTGTGTGTGTGTGTGTGTGTGTGTGTGTGTGTGTGTGTGTGTGTGTGTGTGTGTGTGTGTGTGTGTGTGCATGCGTGAGTGTGTGTGTGTGTGTGTATGTGTGTGTGTGTGTGTGTGTGTGTGTGTGTGTGTGTGTGTGCGTGTGTGCATGCGTGAGTGTGTGAGTGTGTGTGTGTGTGTGTGTGTGTGTGTGTGTGTGTGTGTGTGTGTGTGTGTGTGTGTGTGTGTGTGTGTGTGTGTGTGTGTGTGTGTGTGTGTGTGTGTGTGTGTGTGTGTGTGTGTGTGTGTGTGTGTGTGTGTGTGTGTGTGTGTGTGTGTGTGTGTGTGTGTGTGTGTGTGTGTGTGTGAGTGTGTGTGTGTGTGTGTGTGTGTGTGTGTGTGTGTGTGTGTGTGTGTGTGTGTGTGTGTGTGTGTGTGTGTGTGTGTGTGTGTGTGTGTGTGTGTGTGTGTGTGTGTGTGTGTGTGTGTGTGTGTGTGTGTGTGTGTGTGTGTGTGTGTGTGTGTGTGTGCTTTTGTGTCCTTTGTATGCATAGTTAGTTTTCTGAAGATTTATTGGATTTGGCTTATGACGGCTGATTTTTATTAAAAAACAGGTCTTTGATGCCTGAAGTGGACATCAAAATGATCTTCTCTAGTGGCAATCTGAATCACTTCAAAGAAGAAAACAGGGTTTGCACCTTTCACTTTCGTTCACTCCTTCATACACCATGTCTCTTTGTCTTTTTGACCAACATTCTCTCTTCTCCATCATTCCATCACCACTAAAAGACGAAAACGTTTGCCATGACCATCCCCTCAGCCCAAAGGGGCAGGCAATGTGTGCATAGGCTGCTGTGAAGAGCACACGTGTCCCTTTTCGGCCACGAGGATTTATCTGCAGAAGATCAAAGAGGTCACTGTTATCATTTACCGGTTCTTGTTTTAAAACAACTTTTTACTGCTACCAAAATATCTACCTCTTCCACTGCTATTACTTTTATCTCACCATCCTCACAGGGAAACAAAGGCTGGCCTCTAAATGAAGTTACAGAGTTTCCCGACACTGACACCATTACCGAAGCTCTCTTGACAGGTCCTTACGGCAAATGTGTCTACGAACGACTTAATGACGTTGTCGACAACCAGGTACCTGAAGAGGATATGCATGTTTTGTTTCTAGTGTTGATTATTATGGCATTGGTGATGTGTATTTCAATAGCAAGGCATTTGAACATGTTGTTTTTATTGAATTGATGCGGGTCAGTGTGATACAGCTCGTTAAACAAACAGAATTAAGCCAAAATTCACACATTTCAACAATTCTAAAAAAAAACAATTTTTAGGCTTTGAAAATGAAAACAACGAAAAGATTGATCGAGTATCGACATGATGACCGGATTAAAACACGAACACTATTTTTATTGGCTCAACTTTTCAATAACTTTGAACAATGAAACATCTATATATAAAAAAGTCACATCAACATTTTGAAAAACATTAAAAATTTCATAGGAGGCAATCAGGATTTTTTTAATCCAATTTTGAGAATTGGGGCATTGGCGCCGTGAGAATGTCAGCCCTGTTTTAACAATAAGAAATAAACATTCGTGTGGAATTTTTCCACCGATTGCTTCAGCGTGTAGCACAAAAGTCTCTCTTTTTGTTGTTTCTTCATTCTAAAAGTTTTCTAGAACTAGAGCTGTGCTACGATCTAATTTAACTTTCGATTAACGCGTTGATTAATTAAAGCCCGTTAAGAATTTTAACGCATTTAAAAAAAATTAACGCATTTAAAAAAAATTAACGCATTGGAAAACTGTAATGCATTTAAATTTATCCAAATTAAACTGTATTTGCTATATTAGCTACCTTGTCAGCCAGTGAACACAAACACCCTTTTAATTTAATGTCAACAAACGAATGGGAAAATTTTCAATTCATCAAAAAACTTCTATTTTCTTGTAGATTTGCAACAGAACTTCTAGGCAGTGAATAATACGTCCAATAGTGTTACTTGCAATTTGTCACTTCACAAAAAAAATATGCACTTCAAAAGTTGATCCAGCTTATGTCAATTGTTTCAAAAGAATTTTTTCAGAATTGGAGTAGAGAAATATGAATCAAAATACCAAGTGGTTAAGAATTGCCACATTATTAGATGTCTTTAAAAAATGAAAAAGTTAAAGAAACTAGTAGAAAATAAACTTCCAAAAATATACAGCCTTCACCAAACAAGATATGTAACTTCAGATTCTGAAGATGAAGAAACTTCAATGAGTTATTCATTCAACTTTATAGAACAGAATCTGAGGTAGACATAGAGAATTGTTCTCTTGTTTGGGGGCAATAACAAAAAGAAGCGAAACTGGCCAGAAAGTACTTGTCATCTCTTGCAAGTACAGTTTCGCGTGAACGTTTATTCAGCTTGTCAAGACACAGAGTTAGCAAGAAAAGAGCTTTTTTAGATCCAACTAATGTTGAAAACTTGTTTGCTTGAGTAACTGCCTCAAAAAGGATTGGTGACAATTGCATTTTTTTATCATTTATGGATTTTTTTCTTTTAAATGTGGATTACTTTTACAAATAAACTGTTAAAAATTTTCTTTTAAATTTATGAAAAGATTTTTTTATATACAATTTTATAGTAATGTCAAATATGCTAAAAACATAGAGATTAAATACAATAAGCGTTCAATTAAAAATTTTAATAGAACGATTAACGGCGATTAAAATTTTTCATTGGAACAGCTCTATTTAGAACACTTTCAGGATCACTAAAATCCAGTGCTTCATCATTTTGCACACTAACACCAGCACAACGTCTTTTCAAATTCATCATTGCCCATTCCCTTCATATTTGTAAAATTGTAGTGGTAATTGTTTTCTTGTAGCCCACTTCAAACAACGTAGTGACAGTTAACTTTGAAAATATAACTCTTTTTTTTGGTCTATACTGTTCACAGCCTGACAGACGCATGCCATGTTACAATGGTTCTGAGAACCATGGTCCTTATGCGCCAAGGCGCCACTCCACACGACGTACACATCTTTCAATGCATACGTCGCAAACACCGCATCATATACACTAGGTATATGATAGTTCACGGTTGCTTGTCAAGGATTCGAACAGGCAACCTTTGAAGTGTAAGTCTGACGTCTACCATCTAAGCCATCCCCGCTCCCAATAACTTATGATTAGATAGTTATTTAATCGCATGAGTCTGTAGAGTTTATGTGTACATTTTATGCGAGTACGATTAAGGAGTATTTCGATATACATTCCACACACTCTTTTTATGAAAAACGAAAAATTGTTGTCGTAAACAAAATTAGCAAAAATTGCGGAAACATAGAAACTGGTAACTGGTGAAATTCTTTTAAAAGCCAATCTATATTATTCATGTTCATTTAACTCTTCCCACTTTTTTGTTTGACATTTGTTAAAAGTAAAACAAGAACTTTCAAGGTTTTTATTCAGTGAAATAATGAAAAATTATTGAAAAATAGAACTTGAATGCCTATGAAAAATGATGACTCGAAATATGGTTTTATAATCGGAAGATACGAAAGTGAAATAATTAAAATAGTTAAATTGCTTTCGTAAATTTGAAGTATTCAAAATAAAAAACTGAATTTTAAACTGGTAACTGTGAGATCATTTATCTTTAATAACTGAAAATAAGTTACACGTTTTTATATTTTGAATGTTATTACTGTGAATTGACATTTTTAACAATTCTCAATTAAGCGCTTAATGAAAAAATATTTATATATTTATAAATATTTTTTTTTGCAAATAATATAAGCGCATTTGTTAAAAATTATTATTTAAAATTCAGTTTTTTATATTGAATACTTCATGTTTGCGAAAGCAATTTAACTATTTTAAGTATTTCAAAATCGTATCTTCCTATTATAAAACCATATTTCGAGTCATTATTTTTCATAGACATTCAAGTTCTATTTTTCCATATTTTTTCAGTCTTTTACGCATACTAGTTATAAACTTACTGGTCTATATAAAAATTATTAAAGGACAAGTTTTGTTGTTGTTTTTATTAATACAATAAAAAATAAAATAGATCCAAAATGTCAATCAAAAAAGTAGGAGATAAATGAACGTGAATAACATAGATCAGCTTATAAAGAAATTTCACCCTGTGAATTCAATAAATACACGGGGAATTAGACAATAAATTTTATTGTCTAATTCCCCGTATGCTTATTTTTTTCGACAAAGGTTGATGTGGTTTAGCCCTGACTTATACACTTTTTGCGAGCTTGTCTCAAAGAAATATTCACTGTCACTCAGGAGGTGGTGATGCAGTTTGAGAATGGAGTGACTGCCACCTTGTCAGTGTCTGCCTTCACTGAAAAAATAGGTGTCAGAAAGACCGTCATCAGAGGCAGCCATGTACGTGAGGAAAGCTTGGTCGAGTATGGGTTTTGTTGATATTGAATTTAAATGTCTATGAAAATATTTTATCTGGCTATGAAACAAAAAAGTTAGGTAAAATTGCTTTTTAAGCCTTTAATTTATTCAGTCATTAAACTCCTCCCACTTTCTATCATTATTCTTTTACAAAATGCGGTAATTATTATTTTTATAAAAAATGTTTTATTAATAATTCTTTTTATAAAACAATTTTTTAACAAAATACGATTACTAATTTTGCTTTTAAAAAGTGATTTTACTAGATTATTCAGATGTCAATCAATTATAGTAGGTGGAATTTAATGCTATGAATAAATTAAGGGCTTACAAAGCAATTTTACCAGATAGTTTTATCGTTTGAGAGTGTCTTTTCGAACTCAGTTAACATTGATAGGGTGAATTGACGTGCAACTTCGACGAGTCCTTCGTAAGGTTCTTCAACTTCACAAAAGAGGACGAGTGTGCGTCCTTTTCTTTGAATATGCCTTCTTTAAACTACTTGAAATTTTGATTTTGAAAATTATTATTAGTGAGATTTTAAATACTTCATAAACCACAAAAATCCATTCAACATGCAGTTCTCTACCACATTCAGCCCACCTCGGATGACGTCTCGAGTCCCTCCTTGGTGACCTCAAGGGACGCTGACACCGCCTTTATCATAGCTTTCCTTGAGGCAGTCAAGGTAGGTGGGTGGATCACAGTGGTTGATTAGATGGATTATGGCGCATTGGTATTTGGATCATAGAGGATTTGTGCGTGACCTGTTGAAGGGTTCGATAGGTGAAATCCGCTAAGTAGGATGTTTTAATGGAGATAATGGCGGTATTTAGATGAAGGTCAGAAGAAGTGGCGGAAATAAGTGGTTGCTGAATGTTTGTAATGGAGTGGTATCATGGTTAAAGAAAGGCTTATGAAACTCTTATTTTTAAAAAATGTAAATTTTCGTTTTGCAGACGAAGAGCAACAACAGGCTTCTCACCAGCATGAATGAGAGTCTTATGACGTACCTCATGATCTATGCTGCAGAACATGCCAGACAGACGAACAAGTTGGTCGTTCCTTTGCAGGTTGAGTCGATGCTCGAGTGATAAGAAGATGAGGAAAAAAAGAAAAATGGTGAAAGTGGATGAAATATTAAGAAAAAAATAATAAAAAACATTAATATTTTCAAATACTTCTAGAACTTTTGTCATCTTATGAACTTTATTTATGATAGCAATAATTTCAAATATATATTTTTATTGATTGATGGAATCTTTTAAAAACCTATTTTTTTAAGTAAATGTAGAAACAAACTTAAGGTAAGAGCAATTGCTTACTAATCATATTTGGATAAGTAATTTTAAAGATTTCTCTGTCAGACACTGACTCTACAAGTCACTGGTGCTTAGTATCCTACTTTACGTGAGTGAGAACTGATCTCTTAACGCGTAAACAGAGCGCAAGACACAGGTCTTTGAATCTAAATGTCCCCGTAAACTCCACAGCATCTCTTATTTGAAGCATAGAACCAACAACTACGTCCATCAGATCATGGGCGGCGATCATGGGGGGGTCCTGACTCTTTCACTTGTTGTTGTTGTTATTTTAAACTCTTGTTTTGATACGAGCATAATCGTCAAACATGGCATAAAACAGAATATTTATATACTAATACATTGTGAGTATGTATAGATATAGTGATAGCTGTCTAAACCCAAACTATTCTTTGCTTTCTTGAATATTCACATCAAAACAGAATTTAATAATGTTTTTTTGCAAATGGAGGGAGAGAAATTCCGGATCCCAGGACCCCCCATGAGTAGGACCCCTCCAAGATTTACAGCAGATCGTCGCGCCTGCATCAGATTAAAACAAAACTGGTTGAACAACAAGAACCTCTCTTAGCAACTGTCAAACATCAAAAGTTGACTTGGTTTAGCCACGGCGTCAGGCATGATTCACTGTCCAAGACGATGCTACAGAGCACGCTGCAAGCAACTCGTCGTCGAGGCCGTCAGAAAAAGAGTGGGATGGACAATGTGAGAGAGTGGACGTCTCTTCCCTTGAGCATTCTTTTCCACGCTGCTAACAACAGAACTGAATGGCGTACTGAAGCTTCCTCTTCTTTCTTATTTCCCCTCCAACGACTAACTCAGTCACGGGCATGGTGATGATGACGCCATGTAGAAAAGAGTAAACATAAACATTCATTAACAGGAATTAACTGATAATGACCTAGGTCAGAAATTTAAGCTTTTATATCATTATCATCTCATGCCGGGAAAATATGACTTTAAAGTTGGTGCCTTTGTGATCCAAAAACGTGTTATTTTTTGAAAATGAAGTCATTTTTTGGTAATGATCACGGAGGTGAGCCAATTCGAAAGTTTTGGAATGGCTGCTGTAATCAACCGAATAGAAAATACGGATGCTCGACTAAAAGTGGTTACGTAGCTATAATAATAATTTTAATATACATTTCATTGATTGATATTAAAAGTTTATCAGTTAAATGTCTACAAGATGAAGTCTCCACATGATGAGGTTCCCTAGGATGAAGTCTCAGCATACCTTTAATGATTACTAAGTCAATCACTCAACGTTATAGAACAGAATCTGATGAAGGCTTAGAGAATTGTTTTTTTGTTTGGTGGCAACAACATGAAAAAGCGAAACTGGCAATAAAGTACTTGTCATCTCTTTATTTTTAGCTCCGTGTGAACGTCTATTCAGCTTGTCAGGACACAGGACACATAGTTAGCAATGAAAGAGCCTCTTTAGATGCAACTAATATTGAAAAATATGTTTACTTTAGTAACTGGTTCAACAAAATGTATGAAAATAGCATTTTTTTCATTTATAGATTCATTTTTATTCTTTCATATGTGGATTACTTTTTTGCTTGAGTAAATAACTCAAAAAGGATGTGTAACAATTGAGTATTTTAGCATTTGTAGATTTATTTTTCTACTTTCAAAGTAGATTACTTTTATAAATATATTCTGATAAAGTTTCTATTACATTCAAGAGAGAAAAGTGTTTATATACTATTTATACTAATGTATAATATTCTAAAAAAACGTTGCCTTAACTTACGATTAACGTTCAATTAAAATGTTTAATACATCAGTACAACTGAGTTTGAAAGGATGTTCTCAGCGATGAATCGGTAGCACTCCATCGACCGTAATTCACTTATTTGAAACACTCAGAAATACTTTTTAATCTGAATTAATATGCCAGAAATAGACGGTCTTTAACTGAAAAATATGTTTTGTTCTGGCTCAATAACAATAGGCAGTCGGCATACTCATTCAGCTGGAAAACCAAATCTTCGAAAGGAGAAAAGCAGAATTTTTACGTCAACTAGTAAAACTTTTTTCCCTTCTGAGAAGACCGAATAAATCAAAAATTTAGCTTATTTTGATTGATCACTAAAAATTGTTTTTTCAATTTCGTATTTTTGAAAATATTCACATTACAAACATTTAATTTTTCTATCGAGACCTTATAAAAACTATTTTCTACATTTTTCGTAACTAACTTTTGTTAAAAGATGTTGAACAGATATTGTATTTGAACAATTATTTCATTGTTGTTTGTTTTATATCATTCACGCTTTATGGGCGTATCCAGAAATAATAGCGAGAAAAAAATCCGATGTTATCCTTAATTTTTGTTGCTGTCATTTTTTCTGGTTCACATGATTAACCCTTTAGAAGGGAAAAAATGAAAGAGTGTTTGAAGATTTATGCCGCATAAGAAATGAAGTTGGTGAGACTAAATTGTACAATAATTTTGAGAACGGACTTAAAAATGCATTATATCGGTTCTCTATTATTCGAAAAGAAATGATAAATTTTTGCGGATTATCAATAAAAAATCATAGTATCTTCGAACTTGAACAAACTTGTTCTTACAGTCTTTTGGCTGAAGAGACCGCAGGTATTTCAGAAAAAGAAAATATTTAATCATTGAATTGAGGTTTTTTGATTTGATAATAAATGAAATTTCAATAGAGTTTTTATGTTTTTTTTAGAATTCAACAAACTTAGTGCTATTGATATTGCGGACACAAAATATAATTTTTGTAAAAAATTTAAACCTTGACAATGGGAAACGCGTTGGTTTGGCTATGGCCAATGTTCTACCATGTCTGGGGGAAAAAGAGATGTGCAAACAATTTTCCTAAAAATTATTTTTTAAAGTTTTAAAAAATTTATCAAACTATATAAGGTAACAAAATAAATTTACTTTCGACTCCCCATGGAGAAATTTTCCAATTATTACTCTGGCTCACCTCCATCTCATGAACCATTTCTCTTTCAAAAAGTTTGATAGTGATATTTTGAATTTCGCTGCTGGAACCGCTTATAAGACAATTTTGTCGGTATATCATAAGTTTGAGATTGACCTGCCTTTAATGGAGATGTTAGAATGTTGGAGAGTTTCTTGAATTATTTTTTCAATAAGAAAATCGAATACAAACTGTATTCATTCTTTTTGTAAGATTATTCATCGATTTATGACCCAAGAACATAGGGTCACAAAAAATGCATAATCCAGATTTGTATACATTTTATAAACAAATAAATTTACATTTTTAAATTTTTTCAAATCTTTTTGCTTTTCACCCCCATCAATCCGCTGAATAAGCGTGCAAAAGCAAATGTGCATTTAACACATGCAGTGTGCTTTATTTCGTGTGCAGTTGACCTAAAACCGCGAATTCACATAAATAATGAGGGTCTATCTAAACCTAAAGTTTTTTGAATATTTAAAATTAAAATTAATAGTTTTTTTTAAATAATAGAATTTTCAAACTAGAAATAATTATTTAGATGTTAAATTTCAAAATCTAGTTATAGTCTATTAAAATTTCTAATTATATTCTAATTAATCATACTAATTATATTCTAATTAATCATACTAATTAAATTCTAATTAATCACACTAATTATATTCTAATTAATCATTCCAATTAAATTCTAATTACTTATTCTAATTAAATTCTAATTACTTATACTAATTATATTCTAATTATTAATTCTAATTACTAACTCTAATTACTAATTCTAATTACTAATTCTAATTACTAATTCTAATTACTAATTCTAATTACTAATTCTAATTACTAATTCTAATTACTAATTCTAATTACTAATTCTAATTACTAATTCTAATTACTAATTCTAATTACTAATTCTAATTACTAATTCTAATTACTAATTCTAATTACTAATTCTAATTACTAATTCTAATTACTAATTCTAATTACTAATTCTAATTACTAATTCTAATTACTAATTCTAATTACTAATTCTAATGACTAATTCTAATTACTAATTCTAATTACTAATTCTAATTACTAATTCTAATGACTAATTCTAATTACTAATTCTAATTACTAACTCTAATTACTAATTCTAATTACTAATTCTAATTACTAATTCTAATTACTAATTCTAATTACTAATTCTAATTACTAATTCTAATTACTAATTCTAATTACTTATTCTAATTACTAATTCTAATTACTAATTCTAATTACTAATTCTAATTACTAATTCTAATTACTAATTCTAATTACTAATTCTAATTACTAATTCTAATTACTTATTCTAATTACTTATTCTAATTACTAATTCTAATTACTAATTCTAATTACTAATTCTAATTACTAATTCTAATTACTAATTCTAATTACTAATTCTAATTACTAATTCTAATTACTAATTCTAATTACTAATTCTAATTACTAATTCTAATTACTAATTCTAATTACTAATTCTAATTACTAATTACTAATTCTAATTACTAATTCTAATTACTAATTCTAATTACTAATTCTAATTACTTATTCTAATTACTAATTCTAATTACTAACTCTAATGACTAATTCTACTTACTGATTCTAATTACTAACTCTAATTACTAATTCTAATTACTAATTCTAATTACTAATTCTAATTACTAATTCTAATTACTAACTCTAATTACTAACTCTAATTACTAATTCTAATTACTAATTCTAATTACTAATTCTAATTACTAATTCTAATTACTAATTCTAATTACTAATTCTAATTACTAATTCTAATTACTAATTCTAATTACTAATTCTAATTACTAATTCTAATTACTAATTCTAATTACTAATTCTAATTACTAATTCTAATTACTAATTCTAATTACTAATTCTAATTACTAATTCTAATTACTAATTCTAATTACTAATTCTAATTACTAATTCTAATTACTAATTCTAATTACTAATTCTAATTACTAATTCTAATTACTAATTCTAATTACTAATTCTAATTACTAATTCTAATTACTAATTCTAATTACTAATTCTAATTACTAATTCTAATTACTAATTCTAATTACTAATTCTAATTACTAATTCTAATTACTAATTCTAATTACTAATTCTAATTACTAATTCTAATTACTAATTCTAATTACTAATTCTAATTACTAATTCTAATTACTAATTCTAATTACTAATTCTAATTACTAATTCTAATTACTAATTCTAATTACTAATTCTAATTACTAATTCTAATTACTAATTCTAATTACTAACTCTAATGACTAATTCTACTTACTGATTCTAATTACTAACTCTAATTACTAATTCTAATTACTAACTCTAATTACTAATTCTAATTACTAATTCTAATTACTAATTCTAATTACTAATTCTAATTACTAATTCTAATTACTAATTCTAATTACTAATTCTAATTACTAATTCTAATTACTAATTCTAATTACTAATTCTAATTACTAATTCTAATTACTAATTCTAATTACTAATTCTAATTACTAATTCTAATTACTAATTCTAATTACTAATTCTAATTACTAATTCTAATTACTAATTCTAATTACTAATTCTAATTACTAATTCTAATTACTAATTCTAATTACTAATTCTAATTACTAATTCTAATTACTAATTCTAATTACTAATTCTAATTACTAATTCTAATTACTAATTCTAATTACTAATTCTAATTACTAATTCTAATTACTAATTCTAATTACTAATTCTAATTACTAATTCTAATTACTAATTCTAATTACTAATTCTAATTACTAATTCTAATTACTAATTCTAATTACTAATTCTAATTACTAATTCTAATTACTAATTCTAATTACTAATTCTAATTACTAATTCTAATTACTAATTCTAATTACTAATTCTAATTACTAATTCTAATTACTAATTCTAATTACTAATTCTAATTACTAATTCTAATTACTAATTCTAATTACTAATTCTAATTACTAATTCTAATTACTAATTCTAATTACTAATTCTAATTACTAATTCTAATTACTAATTCTAATTACTAATTCTAATTACTAATTCTAATTACTAATTCTAATTACTAATTCTAATTACTAATTCTAATTACTAATTCTAATTACTAATTCTAATTACTAATTCTAATTACTAATTCTAATTACTAATTCTAATTACTAATTCTAATTACTAATTCTAATTACTAATTCTAATTACTAATTCTAATTACTAATTCTAATTACTAATTCTAATTACTAATTCTAATTACTAATTCTAATTACTAATTCTAATTACTAACTCTAATGACTAATTCTACTTACTGATTCTAATTACTAACTCTAATTACTAATTCTAATTACTAATTCTAATTACTAATTCTAATTACTAATTCTAATTACTAACTCTAATTACTAACTCTAATTACTAATTCTAATTACTAATTCTAATTACTAATTCTAATTACTAATTCTAATTACTAATTCTAATTACTAATTCTAATTACTAATTCTAATTACTAATTCTAATTACTAATTCTAATTACTAATTCTAATTACTAATTCTAATTACTAATTCTAATTACTAATTCTAATTACTAATTCTAATTACTAATTCTAATTACTAATTCTAATTACTAATTCTAATTACTAATTCTAATTACTAATTCTAATTACTAATTCTAATTACTAATTCTAATTACTAATTCTAATTACTAATTCTAATTACTAATTCTAATTACTAATTCTAATTACTAATTCTAATTACTAATTCTAATTACTAATTCTAATTACTAATTCTAATTACTAATTCTAATTACTAATTCTAATTACTAATTCTAATTACTAATTCTAATTACTAATTCTAATTACTAATTCTAATTACTAATTCTAATTACTAATTCTAATTACTAATTCTAATTACTAATTCTAATTACTAATTCTAATTACTAATTCTAATTACTTATTCTAATTACTAATTCTAATTACTAATTCTAATTACTAATTCTAATTACTAATTCTAATTACTAATTCTAATTACTAATTCTAATTACTAATTCTAATTACTAATTCTAATTACTTATTCTAATTACTAATTCTAATTACTAATTCTAATTACTAATTCTAATTACTAATTCTAATTACTAATTCTAATTACTAATTCTAATTACTAATTCTAATTACTAATTCTAATTACTAATTCTAATTACTAATTCTAATTACTAATTCTAATTACTAATTCTAATTACTAATTCTAATTACTAATTCTAATTACTAATTCTAATTACTAATTCTAATTACTAATTCTAATTACTAATTCTAATTACTAATTCTAATTACTAATTCTAATTACTAATTCTAATTACTAATTCTAATTACTAATTCTAATTACTAATTCTAATTACTAATTCTAATTACTAATTCTAATTACTAATTCTAATTACTAATTCTAATTACTAACTCTAATGACTAATTCTACTTACTGATTCTAATTACTAACTCTAATTACTAATTCTAATTACTAATTCTAATTACTAATTCTAATTACTAATTCTAATTACTAACTCTAATTACTAACTCTAATTACTAATTCTAATTACTAATTCTAATTACTAATTCTAATTACTAATTCTAATTACTAATTCTAATTACTAATTCTAATTACTAATTCTAATTACTAATTCTAATTACTAATTCTAATTACTAATTCTAATTACTAATTCTAATTACTAATTCTAATTACTAATTCTAATTACTAATTCTAATTACTAATTCTAATTACTAATTCTAATTACTAATTCTAATTACTAATTCTAATTACTAATTCTAATTACTAATTCTAATTACTAATTCTAATTACTAATTCTAATTACTAATTCTAATTACTAATTCTAATTACTAATTCTAATTACTAATTCTAATTACTAATTCTAATTACTAATTCTAATTACTAATTCTAATTACTAATTCTAATTACTAATTCTAATTACTAATTCTAATTACTAATTCTAATTACTAATTCTAATTACTAATTCTAATTACTAATTCTAATTACTAATTCTAATTACTAATTCTAATTACTAATTCTAATTACTAATTCTAATTACTAATTCTAATTACTTATTCTAATTACTAATTCTAATTACTAATTCTAATTACTAATTCTAATTACTAATTCTAATTACTAATTCTAATTACTAATTCTAATTACTAATTCTAATTACTAATTCTAATTACTTATTCTAATTACTTATTCTAATTACTAATTCTAATTACTAATTCTAATTACTAATTCTAATTACTAATTCTAATTACTAATTCTAATTACTAATTCTAATTACTAATTCTAATTACTAATTCTAATTACTAATTCTAATTACTAATTCTAATTACTAATTCTAATTACTAATTCTAATTACTAACTCTAATGACTAATTCTACTTACTGATTCTAATTACTAACTCTAATTACTAATTCTAATTACTAATTCTAATTACTAATTCTAATTACTAATTCTAATTACTAACTCTAATTACTAACTCTAATTACTAATTCTAATTACTAATTCTAATTACTAATTCTAATTACTAATTCTAATTACTAATTCTAATTACTAATTCTAATTACTAATTCTAATTACTAATTCTAATTACTAATTCTAATTACTAATTCTAATTACTAATTCTAATTACTAATTCTAATTACTAATTCTAATTACTAATTCTAATTACTAATTCTAATTACTAATTCTAATTACTAATTCTAATTACTAATTCTAATTACTAATTCTAATTACTAATTCTAATTACTAATTCTAATTACTAATTCTAATTACTAATTCTAATTACTAATTCTAATTACTAATTCTAATTACTAATTCTAATTACTAATTCTAATTACTAATTCTAATTACTAATTCTAATTACTAATTCTAATTACTAATTCTAATTACTAATTCTAATTACTAATTCTAATTACTAATTCTAATTACTAATTCTAATTACTAATTCTAATTACTAATTCTAATTACTAATTCTAATTACTAATTCTAATTACTAATTCTAATTACTAATTCTAATTACTAATTCTAATTACTAATTCTAATTACTAATTCTAATTACTAATTCTAATTACTAATTCTAATTACTAATTCTAATTACTAATTCTAATTACTAATTCTAATTACTAATTCTAATTACTAATTCTAATTACTAATTCTAATTACTAATTCTAATTACTAATTCTAATTACTAATTCTAATTACTAATTCTAATTAATAATTCTAATGACTAATTCTAATGACTAATTCTAATTACTAATTCTAATTACTAATTCTAATTACTAATTCTAATTACTAATTCTAATTACTAATTCTAATTACTAATTCTAATTACTAATTCTAATTACTAATTCTAATTACTAATTCTAATTACTAATTCTAATGACTATTTCTAATTACTATTTCTAATTACTATTTCTAATTACTATTTCTAATTACTAATTCTAATTACTAATTCTAATTACTATTTCTAATTACTATTTCCAATTACTAATTCTAATTACTATTTCTAATTACTATTTCTAATTACTAATTCTAATTACTATTTCTAATTACTATTTCTAATTACTAATTCTAATTACTATTTCTAATTACTATTTCTAATTACTAATTCTAATTACTATTTCTAATTACTATTTCTAATTACTAATTCTAATTACTAATTCTAATTACTAACAGTGGTCTATGTAGTGCCCAATCCAGCTGTACGTCCCATCTCGACAATGCCTCATGTCTATGAGGTCAATCTGTAACAAAGGCATGTAGAGTGATTAGGCATGTTAATTACATTAACTCCTATAACAATTATTGATGAAATATTGATAGGGTTGTGCATATACCTGCCCTTTCGTCATGAATCTAAATCAGAGGTGCACAACCCGCGGCCCACTGGCCTGTTTGATGCGGCCCAGACAACTAGTCCATTTTGGCTATTTGCGGCTCTAACAGAATTTTAAATCGATGCACCCGCTCATCTCTTTTTAATAGTACTGTTCGCATCCATAATATAAAAAGATTGAAACAACAACAACGAGCGATAATTTAGTTGGCAGGCTGGTTGTTTTAATTTAGTAAGAATGTCAAAGCGTAAACCTGAAGTAGAAAATCGTCAGTTTAATGAAAAATTTAAAAAAACATGCAGCATTTCAACGGAACAGCTTTGTGCTTAATTTGTCCGAGTCCGTAACTGTAATGAAGGACTACAATTGCTAAAGACATTATGAAACCAAACACGCTGCTACGTTTGATGATGTGAAAGGCGAAGCTAGAAAAAATATAATTGATCAACTTGTAAAAAGATTGTCATCTGAGCAAAAAAATTTTTACTAAAAAAGTTAATGAAAAGAAGACTTTTGTTCGTGCCAGTTGTGCCGTTGCACAGGTTATTGCGCGATCGTCTCGACCATTTACTGATGGTGATTTCGTCAAAAACTGCATGCAAGCCATTTGCAAAGAAGTCTGTCCTGAGAAAACAGACCTGTTCAACATAGTGCCATTGTCACGGATGACTATCCAGCATAGGTGGTTGATTTATCCAACGACGTGTGTGAACAGTTCCGTGACAAGCTTGCTATTTGCAAGTATTTTTCATTTGCCTTAGATGAGAGCACGGATAACGTTGACACAGTTCAGCTTTTGGTTTTTGTTCGTGCGGTGGATGAGAACTGTAAATTAACTCAGAAATTAGCAAGAATGGCCTCACTACGTGGACGTACGACTGGTGTAGATATTTTTGGAGAAGTGAAATCTGTTCTTGAAAACCTCAACGTTCAGTGGCCAAAGCTCTGTAGTGTTACTACTGACGGTGCACCCGCCATGACTAGTAAAGAATTAGAACTTGTTGCTCATCTACGATCACAGACACCATCCACGCATACCACTGCATCATACATCAAGAGTCACTGTTTACACGAGTCATTAATTTTGATAATGTTATGAAATTTGTTTTTAAATCAGTGAACTTCATATGAACAAAAGGACTTAACCATCGACAATTCAAATCATTTCTTGAAAACATTGAGTCAGAATATCGTGATATACCATATCACACTGATGTAAGGTGGTTGAGTCGAGGAAAAGTTCTAACTAGGTTTGTTGAGTTACGAAAGGAAATCTGTGAATTCCTTGTTGCCAAAGGCAAAGACACAGCTGTTTTTACAGACAAACAATGGTTGGCTGACTTAGCATTTTTGACAGACATAACAGAACACTTAAATAAATTGAATCTGCGTCTTCAAGGCAAAGATCACTACATCTTTGATATGTACCAAGAGCTGCTGTCATTCACCTTGAAGCTACGGCTGTTTTGTTCGAACCTACAATCTGGTAATTTATGTCATTTTCCTATTTGTTCAGCTTTTCAGAAGATATACCAGTGTGACTTCATTGAATACCACGTCAGTTGTGAAGCGTCACTAAAGGAATTTAATGAACGTTTTGATGCATTCAGGAAGCATAAGGATTTATTCAACTTCATCCGTGAACCTTTCTATTGTGCTGTAAAATCCGTACCTGAGCAATGTCAGTTAGAAGTCATTGATCTTCAATGTTCACTAGAATTAAAGTTTGCTTTTCAGCATAAATCCATTAAAAATTTTTATGGAAGTCTTAGTTCAGTTAAATATGAAGCGGTCAAAGATTTGGCTTGCCGAATCTTGTCTGAATTTTTAGCACATACGTGTGTGAACAAACTTTTTCAGTCATGAACACAAATAAAAATAAAAAGCGATCATCTTTGACTGATGATAATCTTTTTTCGATTTTGAGGCTTGCAACAACAGAACTCGAACCCAATATTGACAATGTTGTTGCAACCATTCAGGCTCAACCTTCTCATTAAAATACTAACATTTAGTTACTCATACATTTATAAATAACGTTATTTTTTTATGAAATTTATTAAAATCTTGCATTCTTTGAGTTTTTTTACATTTATTTATTCATACATGTTTAAATAACGTTATTTTTTTATGACGTTTATTAAAAATTTTCATTATTTGAGTTGTTTTATTGTGTCATCTATGTGCACGCTGATGCGGCCCTTGGCGCCCAGGGACTCAGTAATTTTGGCCCTCAGGCTGAAAAAGGTTGGGCACCCCCGATCTAAATTATATTATGGGTTTCAATGGCGATCTTGTTGTCTGTGGCTTGCGCATGTGAAATGTAAGGCAAAGAGCAACATATTTGTCTATGGCACATCTAGGCACACAGTCATACAACTTAGACACCTCATCAGCTGTCTTTCTGATGCCAATATGACCTTTACTCATGTCCACTTCATGAATGATGTCAAAAAAGTTCTCAACAAAATCAACCGACTTCCAGGAAGAGATTGTGGTTGTGTCATTGGCATTTCGCAAAATATTTATGCATAAAAAAACTTTTAAAAATTAACAATATCACAATGACTTACGTGAGATTTTGAGGGTAGAAAAAGTACGTCCTCAAGTCTCAATGCTGGATGGGAAATAGCCCGGAACCCTCGGCTCTTGACCCATTTATTAAAGACTTTAGAGAATTTCTCCTTTTTTTGTATACATCTTTCAATTTTATCTAGTTACTAGTTAAAATTAAAAAGGCCGTGCAACTACCTAATGATTGACGATTAGGCTCGTATCAAAATAAAAATTGTTAAATAAAAAAATTGGAAAAAGTGGGGGTCCACATTAAGGTGGACCCCAGGAACCCCACAGGAACCCCCCAGGAACCCCCCAGTATCGCCGCCCATGGTATCATCGTTCTTAACCGAGTGGTCTTGAAGCTTGTTCGGGTTTACGACACGTTAAGAATACTAACCGTTGTATTGGTAGATCACGCAACACTGCTCCGAAGACTGCACATCTCCTATGGTTTCTCCGACTCTGCGTTAGAATGGTTTAGGGACTACTTAAATGACAGATGTTTTGACATCCGCTGTAGTGGGAAAAAATCGACAATGTCGGTTTCTGCTGTAGGAATCCCCCAAGATTCAGTCCTTGGTCTGTTCTCGTTGTACACTGAAGATTTGGAAAAAATAGCAGCTAGACATGAGCTTGCTTTTCATCAGTATGCTGATGACACCCAGATTTACGGTTATTGCATTAAAGGTCATCAGGCTGACCTGCAAGAAAGGGTGTCATCATGCATTGATGAAATTGCTGCTTGGATGGGTGCCAATCAACTGAAACTTAACTCCAGCAAAACTGAAGTTATCTGGCTCTCATCCCGTCGAAACTATGTTCACACTCCCAAATATCCAGTTCGCATTTGCCAGAACGAGATAATTCCTTCCGAAAATGTCAGAAACCTAGGAATTTATCTCGACAAAGACCTCACCATGACGACACACATCAACAAGATGACTCAAACCTGCTTTGCTTCTTTACGCCAAATACGATCCATAAGATGGTTATTGACCAGGGACTCACTGAGAACATTGGCTTCTGCTTTGGTTCTCAGTCGATGTGACTATGGCAATATCATTCTTACCGGGTTGCCAATGATGCAAGTGCAGAAAATTCAGTTTGAAATCAGCCCTGTTCTCAAGGAGCTCCACTGGCTTCGTGTTGAAAACAGAATTGAATACAAAAACATTGTTAATGCACAAGTGTCTGTCTAATGAGTGCCCAGATTATTTGTCGAGTTGTATTGTCATGAGAGCAAGCCTACCCCAGAAGGAAAGACTCAATTTAAGAGATATAGTTCCAGAGAGCTACAAACTCAAGTATGCAGGTGAAAGAAGCTTTTTTGTCGCAGCACCGACTCTTTGGAATAGTCTTCCCAATAGACTCAAATCCCCGAGCTCGACCGCGACATTCAACCGTTCCCTGGAAACGTACTTGTTCGACCAATCACAATTACTTACAAATTTACTGCTCTTTTTCCATTCATCAATCTCTTGCTTCCCAATTTCATCCTTTTTTTATACTAATGGTCAGTAATAATTTTAAAATATTTAATAATAATAATAATATTATTATTATTATATATATATATAGCATCAATAATAATTGTAAAATAAATCATAATAATAATATAATATAGATATATACTTTTATCTTAAATTTATTGTTATTATTATTTCACTTTCAACCTATCATTATTAATATTATTATCCAATTTTCCATAACTTAGTGGTCTTGAAGCCCGTCCGGGTTTACGCCACGTTAATAACACTCGTCGTTGTATTGTATTGTATTGAGTTTTACTGTATTTCAAACTGACTATAAATAAACAAAAAAACGTTTTTGAATATTGTTATTTTGCTGCTCATGGATTGCCTGTCCAATGGAAATTGGTGTTCCAGAAAATGACTTGATGCTCTTCACAATTAGAAACAAATATTTTTATATCAGCAAGGTCGCTTCAATTGATGCATTAAAAAAGCTTCAAAACTACACTTGGTACCTTTGGTAAGAAACTATTCTCTTTTAATTATTTTCTATCAGGGTTTGTTTCAGAGGAAAAAATTTGATTGTAGAAGTTGACTAAAAGTGGAGCTGATCTTTATTCTTTGTCATCAGGCTTAAATAATTTGTACATGAACTAAATATATATATATATATGTAATTTGCTATATTCGAGCTTGAATAATAAAATTATTTATTAGTTAAATGATTTCATTCGTTTATAATATAAAAATTACAAATAATGTAGTCTTTCAATTGTTATAAAACCTGTCGTAAATAAATCGACTTAATTTTCATTTTAAATTCCATGGTTCTTTCAAATGAAGTTGTACATGATGAAAGAGGCAATGATGGCGACAACGACGAAGATGGATACAATGAAGCCTATTGCTATAAAGTACTTGCCTATTTCTAGCAAAACTCTTTTTCCTGCTTGGTAGCAACCTTTGGTGTGCAGTGCAGGGTTGTTCAATTCATTGGGATCGTTTGTCTTCCTCAGGAGCACCATATACGGAAAGCCAGGAGGTCCATACGAGTTGTATTGGCACAAGCGAAGATCCACAAAATTTCCTGAAGGCTTCTTCTTGCAGCAGGAAAAAGGAACGTATGGCTTGTCGAAGCCCTGCAGGCCTGGAAGGTCCTTGTACCAAAAGGTTTGTCTGTAAATTATCCAGCCCTTGTTGTACAGTCCACAACACTCGAGACTGAATTAGTTGATTGGTTTGTTATGAAAATTGTAAAATATTAATTATATATTTTGATAAATCAACTTAATAAATCAATAATATTGATCAATTTTTTTAATGTTTATTTTTATTTTATTTAACCTTTGTTGAATTTCGTCCCAACTACGAGTAACAAAGTTGTTCCATTCATTGTCCATGTTGGTACCATAAGTGTTTAATAAAGATTCTGTCATGTAAATGTTCGCTATGCTGTATACTTGGTACTGGAAAACAAGGGCGGTGCAGGATGCCAGCAAACCCAATATGAAGCAGATGGACAAAACTATGGCATAGAGCAATAGAGGTGCTCTTTTGAAATAAAGTGCTCCATAGAAGCCGAAAAAGGTTAATAGGAAGAGAAGACAACTCGCCGCAATGAGGAGATAGCAGGAGCCTCCAATCAGCTGTGTTCCGTAGACTGAGGAAACGAATTGCAGTTTTTTTGCAACTAAGACGACCCCAGAAATTATTATAGCGATTGCAAGAAGAAGACAAATGCCGTTGAAGATGACCAAGAACAACCGGAGTTTCTTTATTTTTTTGCTGTAGTGGGAATATTTTATTCGGTTTGATTCGAAAGTATGCATTTTATTGAATTTTCAAACTGAATTTGATATTTATTCCTTGATACTTAGTATATTTAAAAGTCTCAATACAGGTGTTAAAGCATAAACAATTAAACTTTGCAATGACTTTTTAAAATTATAATTTTTATTTTATAAAAAATCTATAAAATGAATAAAGAATTTTGAAAATATATTATAAACTAATTTTTGTTAACATCTTTTATTCAACATTACCAGTGAGGAAAGTCTCTCAATTACGTGAAATGCATGGTTATAGGGGAAATGGGTTTACTTTGGAAATCGTACTCATAATTTATGCAAATAAGATTAACGATTGACATAGACAAATTTCCTATGTTTAAATCGCTGTATGGTTATAAAACGGTATTGCTAACACGCAAAATAAATACTTTAAATTAATAAGATTTTTTGTCTCCTATTAGTTTAGTTTAGAGAGTTAAAAACCACGCAGATCTTTTGACTTATTTTCATGTGAATAATTTTAATTTCAATGTGAACAGATTTGACATTACTGAGTAAAATTATTATTAATTACTCAAAAAAGTATTCATAAAAGAAGTAAAGAAGCCTTATTTATTGTTCATTTTACGATATATCTCGCCTCAGATAGTTTGCCGAAATATATATCGTGAACTATCATATAACTTTTTAAAAAATATGTAAAAAAAAGAAGTGAAAGAAGTCTCAGTTATTGTTCATTTTACGATATATCTCGCCTCGGATAGTTTGCCGAAATCTAAAAAACATGGCCGCTTATGTAACTGATTTTAAAACATAACAATTTATTTAACTGATTTTAAAACATAACAATTTATTTAACTGATTTTAAAACATAACAATTTATTTAACTGATTTTAAAACATAACAATTTATTTAACTGATTTTAAAACATAACAATTTGTTTAACTGATTTTAAAATATAACAATTTATTTAACTGATTTTAAAACATAACAATTTATTTAACTGATTTTAAAACATAACAGTTTATTTAACTGATTTTAAAACATAACAATTTATTTAACTGATTTTAAAATATAACAATTTATTTAACTGATTTTAAAACATAACAATTTATTTAACTGATTTTAAAACATATCAATTTATTTAACCGATTTAAGATTACTATTTAAATATTTAAATATAACTATTTATTTTAGTCAATTTATAACAATAAAAGCAGATTGGAATCAGGAAGTGACACTAACGGTGGATTCTTTTGTCTATTTGGGTGGTGTTTGAGAGGTGGGAGTCATTCAAGATAGAGTTTAAATAACATACTCAATCAATCAATCAATCACAGGCATTTGTTGGTATGGAACAGCCACAAAAAAATACCTCACAAATATCAATTTGGATGAGGCAGGAAGTGACATTGACCAATCAATCAATCAATCACTAAAGATTTGTATAGCGTCCTTTACTAAGTGAACAAAAGTGCTCTTCAAATAAATTTGTTCAATAAAACGGTTTTATATATCAATTTAAATATAAAAAAACAATCAACCTCAATAATCCAACCTCACCCACACCACCATGATAATCACCGCCAAAAAATCACTATCACCACCAAAAAAATTCAATCATCACTACAGTACCAACACTCATACAACAGCACAATCATCACCACATCATTCTCAAAAGTTTTTGAGTCAAAACCATAAAACACAATCATCATTCTTGTCAATTTTCTGTCTTGCCACTGGTGCCGAGGCTGCGATAGAGGGTGAAGGAGAAGTCCTTGCCAACGCTGGTACTGCTGCTGCTATGGAAGGTTTTCTTCTATATGTCGCAGCTCACTTGATTCCCTGCGGCCATCTTGGTCTGCTGCGGCCATTCCTCGACAGATTCAAAACAACCAACATTCGCACAAAAAACATTCTAATTAATTAAATGTAAATTTTTATTTAGACTTAAGATTTTAAAATTTTAATATATTATACCCAAAACCGTTTATTTTACAAATTGACGATTGATTCCTGTGTCTTGTTTGGTGGTGTTTGAAAGGTGGTTGTTCAAGGAACAGCTGTTGCTTGGTTGACTTCATTAGCACCGGAACTGAGAAGCGTCTGGTAGAGACGAGAAGGTGCAGAAGAAGAATTAAACTCGATGTCTCGCAGAACATGCGGTTGCGTACGAACGTAATTCTTGATTGAGTATTTCGCATTGCCGTGAGGGAATTGAGCAGCAATCAATTCGTTTCCTTTATGTTCGATGACAACAGAATTTGGCTTATCTGGATGAGTGTATGCTGTACGAATGAAGTCGCCTGACGTGCTGTTAGGAACAACAAACACTGTAAAGTATGTTTTCCTGATTATTCTTTTTCCATACTTTCGGCTCCCTTACTGCCGCCATCTATAACCATCTGCCCTCCAATCACTTTGTCTCGAATCTTCTTGCCAAACATATCGATAAGTTGTTCCACCTTTTGGAAGATGTAGCGGCCTATAATACAGCGGTCCACATATAAGCACGCACATGCGCACACGCTCGTGTAAATAAACTCTCTCTCTTGTGTCTACTTAACTTCAAACTCGTAATAATTGGTGACCCCGAAAACGCAAGTTATGGACGATTTTATATTCAAAGTTACGTCAGAGGAGGAGATGAGGGCAGAGCCAACTCCACAAGTAGGTTCACTCAGCTTACCGGCGTTTTTCAACGCAAACCCAAGATTGTGGTTCTGCCACGTGGAGGCAATTTTCCACACGCGCAGAGTGTCAGCAGAAATGACAAAATACTCGTATATGGTGGAGCACATACCATTCCATGTCGCCAAGCAGGTACAAGACCTACTGGTGGAGGTGCCAGGGTCGTCGCCATACGCAGCACTGAAAGAGGTGATTCTACAAAGGTGCTGCCAGTCTGAGGCAACCATGCTGAGAGCATTGTTCGGTGACCTGCAACCAGACGGCAGACATCCTTCCCAGCTTCTTCGTCACATGAAGACTCTTCTGGGTACCAATGGCATGGACGAAGCCATTCTGAAGCAGTTATGGTTCGACAAGATGCTCATTCAGATTAAACCAATCCTGGCGGCGTCAATGAACATTGCAAGCAGACAAGGTGGTGGAATTTCAACAAACCGCCATCACACAAGTCTCAACGCCAACTCCACAAGCTTCAGCCCAACCCATGCCGGAGATCCATACGTGGCTTCAACAAATCACCACAAGTATGGCCACTTTAGCTGCTAACCAAAATGAACCACGGGGAAGAATTCTTTCAAACAGTCGACACAATTCACCTCGTTCCAGAAGCTCGAACACCATGTCAGGCATGTGCTGGTACCATCAAACTTTTGGGAAACCGGCACGGAAATGCACACCACCATGCACTTTCGCTCATTTAAAAGGCAGGGCCGGACAGTAGGAGCGACATTTGTCCACGGCCAACAAAACATGAGTAGCCTATTGTTTATAAAAGACGCATTCAACAACCTCAAGTTCTTAATCGACACTGGTGCAAAAGTAAGCGGCATTCCTCCACCAGCCAATCATTCTCTCACCCCATCATCGTTCACGCTTCATGCAGCCAACAACTCCATCATCAAAACGTATGGACAGAAATCCTTGATGGTCAACCTCGGTTTACGCAGGCAATTTTTCTGGGTTTCTCGCGTAGCCGACGTCAAGAAACCCATCATCGGAGCGGATTTTCTGTTTCATTTCAGTCTGGGAGTGGACATGTTTCGCCAACGCTCAGTATACAACGTGCCAGAGGCGAGCATCGACGATCCATCGTTCCTCTTTGAGAAGAACGAAGGATTCCAAGAAGTGACGTCACGTCGCACCATGAAAATCAAAATTAAAGCAGCACAACACGAAAAAGTCGTCAAGAAGAGCCAACTGAAACAGGCGATAAAAAAGCGCGGGAATTTCTGCCCAGAATCATCATCATCACCACCAGGCGTCTGTCGTGGCGGCAACGTCGTCGGCTCCAGCTGTTGTGAAGTCGAAGACGAAAAAGAAGGCGCTACCTAAGTCTAAGCAGACAGCCGTAGTTTCAGACAAGCTGACAAGATTCAACAAAACAAGCATTTTCGCCCCAACCCTCACCAGCCAACCTGCTCATCATTATCATCACCACCCAACTGAGAATGTATTCATGCATGCATCATCCATCAATGCACCAGGAAACAAGAAGTCTTCTACAGACTTTTCCATTGCCAATACGTCAGACTTCTCAGATGCAAAAGCATTTATGTACAACTCCACTGTTGGTGAGTGGAGCAACAAAGATGGCATCGACCACCACAACAACAACCTCACTCTCAATCCGCCAACAACAACAACGACTACCAGCTCATCGAACGTCCAGAATACTCCACAGCCACCTCCAATCCACATAAGGTCCGGCAGAAGGGTGCATTGGCCAAAAAATTTGGCAGATTACGCAACTTGACTCATCCATTTGTTTTTCAACCGTCCATCAAACATGCTAACCAAGTCTTCATCATCATTTTCAGAACTACCCACTTCTTCTCGTCCTCATCTTCGTTTTCTTTTGCAACATCACTCGCTTCTTCGAGTTAAAAAACAAAATACTGCAACATGCACCATTGCAACATTCACCACTGCAACAACAACTATTGCATCAACAAAATTCACAACTTGACAATTTTTTTTGCTTCTTCGTTCGCCAGTACTCCCTGGTGGGAGAGTATTGTAGTGGCCTATAATACAGCGGTCCACATATAAGCACGCACATGAAGTGGCACTTCTAGGACTAACGCACTTTGAACCTTTGCACTTGGCTCACCAGACAGCCCTGGATATTTCCTTTGTCTCGCAAACCTATATAAGGAAACCTTCGTGTAAATAAACTTTCTCTCTCTTGTGTCTCCTTAACTTTAAACTCGTAATAATGTAAAGGAACAGAACAAACTGTAAGATTCTCAAATAAATCATTAATAGCGGCAATGTTAAACATTCTATAACGAAAATGAGACGAAAATAGTAAAAGTGAAAGACAATAAAAGTACATAAACTGAATTTTTAATATTTAGGTTTTGCTTTAAGCATTAGGAATTTGATATTTTAAAAATATAAATATCAATAAAATAAAGTATCAATTTTTAAAAGATAAAATTAAAATGGATAATACACAGATCATGTGCAAAAGAAAATGTGCATTTAACACATGCAGTGTGCTTTCTTTCGTGTGCAATTTATCTACAACCGAAATGCATTATTGACTAGGTTAGATAAACTGCAAAAGGAAGAAAGCAAAAAAGTGCAGAACGAAAATGTGTAAAATGCTTAATTACATTGCAGAATGAAAGTTTATACTTTTTTTACAAAAAAAACGTCAATTAAAAATTTTATTTTGTTAGATATCTTTTAAAGTAATTTTTCCAATCAGAATGTAAATCATACTTGTTTATAAAGTGGCATTTTTTCTTTAAAAAATAAAAATATCAAACCCTTTTCCTAACCCTAAAATGACATTTGTTTAACAAAAAAAAGTATAAATTGACATTCTGCAAAGTAATTCATCATTTTACACATTTGCACTCTGCACTTTTCTGCTTTCTTCTTCATGCAGTTTACCTACTTGAGGTGCACGAAAAGTCTTTATTAAGATACTAATGCTAGATGTTTACGATCTTAAAAAATTAATGAAAAATGATTAGTAGTTATATGGAAAATCATTTGAAACTATTTGATTTTTAAGTGTTGCATTTAAAATTAATTACTTTTCTAATCGAAAAAGCATTTTAATTTGAGAAAATTTATTTTAAAATTCATTTAAAATTATTGAATTTTAAATTATTTTCTGTATTGAATAATCAAAAGAAATTTTTTAAATGCTCAAAAAAAGAGCTTCATGAACACGAACCCACCTATACTTAGCAACCGTCACGAACGATATGCAAATAAGCTAAAAGTGGCGAATTTTGATAATATGTGCAATCAACAAAATATATTTTTATTATTTAAGGTTCTAGCTTTTAAATAAAATTCCAATTGTAATTACATGAAAGTTTAACCATTTTTTCAATTAAAAAATTAGATAAAAAGTAAAATTTAATTAACAGCTTAAAAAACAAATATTTAAAACTGAATATCTTATCAAGTCAACTTTACGCTGTGTCATCCAGTGTTATTTTCGTTTCATAAAATATTTTTAGTTTTTATTTCAGTTTCGTTTTGGAATAAATTATAGTTTTTATTTTCGTATTTGTTTTGAAAATAATTAAAGTTTTTATTTTCGTTTTCTTTTTGAAAATAAAGATAGTTTTTATTTTCGTTTCAGTTTTTAAAATAATTATAGTTTTTATTTTCATTTTAGTTTTGAAAAGATATTAATTTACAACTTTAAACACTATTTTTTTATCTCTAAAAAAATTAATTGATCATAAAATGAAACGGTAAAATAGAACAGTATATTAACAATAAATGAGTTTTTAAAATTAACAGTCAATTGAAATATTATTAGAATTGATTACGCAAATTATTGATTAATAACATATATGTAATATAACAACAAATCTATGATTAAAATAAGTGATAATTTAATTGACAAAGCGAAGCAGTAATAAAATAACCTTTTATAAATGGCGCTACTTTCATAAAGCCCAAAGATAATGTTTATAACAAAGACATGTATTTTTTATAAAAGTTCCTTTGCATATTATGGCATATCATAAAAATTTAGTTAATTTTCGTTTTGAAAATATTTATAGTTTTTATTTCAGTTTCGTTTTGGAAATAATTATAGTTTTTATTTTCCTTTTCGTTTTGAAAATAAATTTAGTTTTTATTTTCGTTTTCGTGGAACGATTATTCAGAATTTTCGTTTTCGTTACGAAAATAACACTGGTGTCATCTTGAATTTTTGAATCGACACCTACTTGTTCATTTTTCAAATCCACAAATCAAAATATAATGTATATAAATGAATGATATATCATTAAAAGCGTTCACTTTAAATTTAAACTACTTTTTAAAATATAATTAAAATCTAGCAAATGCATTCTGAAAATACATTTCCTAATCTTTAAAATAATATCAACTTTATTGAAAAAAAATGCTTCTCCGTTTGTTATTTTGAAAATACAAATCATACGTATAGCATTTTATTAAATGTAAAGCGCATCACAATTAAGTTTTTGTTTTTATATCGTCTGCTGAACAGTTATCGCCGTTTAAAATTTAAACTTTAAATGCTAAATTTCTATATTATTTAATGCACACCAAAGAAAAAGCGCTGCATATGGTAAATGCACATTTGATTTTGCGCGTTATATTCTGCGGATTGATGGGGTAAAAAGCAGAAAGATTTCAAAATGTAAAATATTAAAATTTATTTAATTATTTGCAGAAACCTATAAAAGTATTTTTTTAATTCTAAAATTATGAAAAAAATGTATAAAAATTTTGAAAAATGGAGAAAAAAAAGTTCGAACAACAATTTATTTAACTGATTTTAAAACCTAACAATTTATTTAACTGGTTTTAAAACATAACAATTTATTTAACTTGTTTTAAAACATAACAATTTTTTAAACTGATTTTAAAACATAAAAATTTATTTAACTGATTTTAGAAAATCAATATCGATAAAATAAAATATCAATTTTCAAAAGGTAAAAATTAATTAGATAAAACGCAGATCATGTGCAAAGGAAAATGTGCATTTAACACATGCAGCGCGTTTTCTTTGGTGTGCAGTTAACCTACAACCAAAAATGTCTATGTCAATCGTTAATCTCATTTGCATAAGTAATGAGTACCATTTCTCAGCTAAACCGTTTGAGAGTTTACACCGCTCTTATTGACTTATTAATTGAAATTTCAATATTTTTTAATGTGGAATTTATTCAAAAAAGAACAGAATGATATAATGTTAGTTAGTGCTAAGCTGATAGATGGACATGTATTATCAATTTTAGTTTTAAGAAATTATGAATATATTTTTGAAGAAAAGGTTGAATGGCAAGACGTCAATTTTAGATTCCAAGTGCGTTTAGTTAATTTTATAAAATAATATATTTAAAGTTTAAAGGTTTATCTTTCTATATGACTCTTTAATATAGAATCTTTATGAATTCAGGAATTCAATGAAGGAATAGAAATCGAAAAAGAAACATTATTAAATAGTATTATTGAAGCCTTAAACGCTTCCGATGGCTCAACTATTTTCAAAGACCTCTATGACCCTCAAAAAGATGAAATAAAATTAAACATTAGCTTTGAAATTTCTCAAATAAAACTAAAATGGTCAAATACTTGTAAACTGGCTAACACAAAAAAGGTATTTATACTTTAAACAATTTTTAAAATGTGAAAAAACATTTTTAGTAGAAAAAGTTTTACTTAAAAAAATCAAAAATCCTTTTCTTCAGATGAATGAATTTATCCATCCATTGCTCTCTCTGACAAGCCTGTTTATGCTTCACAACAAAATACTCATAAGTGCTTTGAAAGAAAAAGATAAAATCATAGAACAATACAAAGACATCAAATTTCCTTCTCTTAAAAGTTAAAAAACTGTTTTCTCTTTGTTAAGGTAAAGAATTAATATATAAAATACATTTCAGAAAACAGAAAAGCAAATGATAAAAATGTTGATGATATTTACCATTTGTTCTCTAGTAAGGTCTCTTCATTTTTTATTATTTGCTTAATTAAAAATTTAAATTTATTATATTTTCAATATTGAAAACTCATTAATTCTTCTAATTTAAAGCATTTGCTTTTATAGGAATTTCAAGATATCCTGTCTAGGAAATGTGCTGATGTATTTTCAGTTCCTAATTGTAAATTGATGACAGATATTATGAACAGCTACACGCCTATGAACTTTTTCATCAATCAAGTCGAAATGAATAATGAAGAAGAAGTGGCACAGAAAGGTAATGTAGATAGTGCCACTACTGCAGCGGTGGGGGATGTAAAAGCTAATGATGATCCTTCCAAGCCCTCTAAAAGTTCTAGTAATAGTGCAGACAAGACAATATTCACAGTGCTGAAAAGATGCCCTGATGATTCAGAATCGAACTCTCAGGTACCACAGCTAACTATTATTTACATACTTGAGTAAAAAAGTTTTGTTTCATTAATTCTAAAGATTCAAAAAATCATTTATTTTTGATCTTATTGAAATACTAATTAATTTATTAGGAAATCGAACTGAAGAGAAGAAGATTGCTAGAAAATAAACTAGCTGCAGAGAAAAAAATTAAAAGAAAAAATTTGAAGTTTTGAAAAATATTCTAAGCTATTCTATGTTAATTCTAAATGATCCATTTGAACCTTAAGTCAGTCGACGTCTGTTCATTAATAATAATTATTATTATTGTAATTAGTCATATATGGTACAAAAACAAAACAAACTAAAATAAACTGTAGTGTTGTTGCACAGACGACATGACGAACCGTTATCGTTTCAGATATTTTTTTCAGTTTCGAATCGAATCAATTAAATGAGTTTGGCACCACCAAAAGGCGATTTTGTTGAATAGTTTGTCTTCTGATCCAATGTTTTTGCTTTTTCAAACTTTAAATAATAGTGATTAATATAATTTAGTAGGGGAGACCGGGGCAAGATGACCTGGTTAAAGATTTATGTCGTTTTGTTATTTTATTTTTAAAAACAACGAACTTATTTTTCGCAAACTGTTAGAGCAATAAAATACAATAAAAAATAAGATAGATCCAAAAACACTAAATACAAACCTTGAAAGTTCTTGTTTTATTTTTAACAAATGTCAATAAAAAAAGTGGGAGGAGTTAAATGAACATGAATAATATAGATCGGCTTTTAAAAGAATTTCACCTTCTAAGATATTCAATATTAGTTAGTGAAGCCCTCCAAGAGCCTCTCTAACTTGTTGAGAACTAGGGAGGACTTAGTTTCATTAGTTACTTTTTTCATGTTCATCATTATGTTTTAAATAAAATTTATACAGACTCTATCTTTCATTTGTTTTATTTTATTCAATAAAATGTTTTCATATGGAAACATCTTTCCTGGAGAAAACTCGAGAAGATTAAAGAAGCTGCAAAGAAGGATCATCAAGAAAAGGAAGAAGCTGTTTAATACGACGAATGTGGAAATAACAAGATTTAGAAACAGATAGAATTTGACGAGCTAAAGACAGGTTAGAATCGAAGATAAAACCAAGGCTACGTATAGAAGATGAAAGGTTTAGAAATAATGTGGAAGGGGGAGGCAAAACTAAAGAAGGAAGGGATAGTAAAGATATTGATTTTTTATTGAAATAGATGAGTTCAAATTTATCAAGGTATAGTTTGAGAAACATAGATGAAGCTTAAGAAATTAAAGATTGAAGACAGAGAGTTATTTCATTAACAGAAGAGTCAGTGAAAGATGTATAATCAATCAATCAAATCAATTTCTATAACGCTTTTTCCTCAAATTCAAGAGCGCTAATAAATATTTATAAATACAGAAATTTGACTATTTAAGAAAGATGAAGAAATAATATAAAGTAGTTCAGAGGTGTAAAGAATAAGGGTCCAAGGATTGAGCCCTCGGGAGCACCATAAGATAAAAAAACAGATGACAAACGAGAAGATTCTATTGATACAGAAATATTAAAAGAATCTAAAACATTTAGTAAAAGAGAATGATCAACAGATGAAAAGTCAAGACATTAGAGGTTGGACCGAGTACCCGTAAGAACTTGCGGGAAAAGGAATGAAAATTAATTTCGGGACGGGAAAAGTCGAGAATAGGTTTTCGGGACGGGAACGGGAATCAATTTTTAGATCAGAAACGGGAAAACGGGATTAAAAGTTATTGGGATTGCATTCTTTAACTATTATACTTTAGCAAACTCCTAAGTATGCAAATCATTATTTCATCGATACTCCGTACTTAAAATAAGTATTAAATGCAAAAGAAATGTATAACGAAGCCACTATTGCATTGTCAAAATCTCCAGCATTACATTTTAAATAGTTATAGCAAGTCCAAATATTAGAAAGATTATAACAAATGCGTGATGATGAAAACTTGTCAGATTAAATAAAACTGCTCAGTTATATTATTTTTATTTTTTGAATTAATACTTTGAGTTTGAATGATTAATTTCCAGTTGATTGCTCAGTTGATCATTTCGTCAAAAGAAAAGATGCCCATTTATCCTATTCATATGGCAGCATGTCTTTTGCATCCCCATTATAAAAGAATAATAAGGAAAGAGTTTTGCATAGAAAATGCAATAAATACCAAGACTTTCATTAGAGAAAATTTAATTCCATTTTGTACAGCCAGACCAAACTGCAGTGTCGTTAAGAAAAAAAACAAATTATGGTTTTTAGACCTATTATGTTTGTTTTTATAACGTAAAAACTATACTAAAATTTTTATACTATCAAATTATATGAATGATTTTATTTGCGCTGTTGAGGGGAATAAGAATGTTGTCAAAAAACATATTTCTAACATTATTGTGGAATTAATAATAATGAACGAAGAAGAAAATTTAGAAGAGGATGAATTGTACAAATATTCACAATTACGTCCCACCAAAATTGAAAATTATAAAGATGTTTAATTTATTGGAGAAAAATGAAAATTTGTCCAATACTACAAGAAGTAGCCAAAATTTCGTTTAGAATACCATCAAGTTCTATTCCCTGTAAACGGAATTTTTCAACATGTGGTCGTTTAACTTCAGACCCAAGATCACCTAATTTGAAAGCTAAAACTCTTGATGGTTTAACCCGTGTGAAAAGCAATAAAGACTTCGATCACTATCAATCAATCACTAATAATTTGTATAGCGCCCTTTACTAAGTGAACAAAGGCGCTCTTCAAATAAATTTGTTAACTAAAACGGTTTTTAGACCATTACCAATATATGTATATATATAAATTAAAATATATATATAAACACACAATCAACCTCAATAATCCAACCTCACCCACCCCACCGTGACAATCACCGGTGAATAAATCACTATCACCATAAATAAAAAATTCTTTCATCACCACAATACCAACACTCATACCACAGCACAATCATCACCACATCATCCTCAAAACACAATCATCATTCTTCTCAATTTTCTGTCTTGCCACTGGTGCCGAGGCTGCGAAAGAGGGTGAAGAATAAGTCTTTGCCAACGCTGGTACTGCTGCTGCTATGGAAAGCTTTCTCCTTTATCCTTTCTCCTTGAGCGCTTTGATTCCCTGCGGCCATCTTGGTCTGCTGCGGCCATTCTCGACAGATTCAAAACAACCAACATTTGCACTAAAAACATTCTAATTAATTTAATTTAATTTTTATTTAGACTTTAGATTCTAAAGTTTTAATATATTATACCCAAAACCGTTTATTCCACAAATTTATTTGAGCGGCTGCCAAAATGGCAGCCGCTAACCAAAGACTTGTTTGAATTACTCAAAAACAATGACTAACTTCAATACTTTCATTTCAATAAATATTTTAAAACCAAATCGTATTTTTAAATTTTTTTAAAAGAAATATTTTCTGACTTTGAAATAGAGACCAACTGAAATTCGGTTCGTTTCGGCTTCGGCGCCGAAATTGCCAATTTTCTTAGTTTCGGCAATTTTTCGGTTTCGGCCGAAAATAATTTTGTAATTTCGGCTTAATTTCGGTTTCGGCCGAAATGAATCTCATATTTACCGAAAAACCGAAATTTTTATTTATTTATGTAGTTTATCTGATATATCTCTATCTTCAATCGAACTATTAAGTTCGGATTCGATTCTCTATTAGATATCTATTAGGTATAGTGGTTGATTGATTTATGGGTGTCATCAGACTAATTATTCGAATAACATATACAAGCATCTGGAACAAAAATCATGTATTTGAAATTTAAGTAAATTGGCATACGTTCAATGATGATATTTAACAAAACTTTTTTTAAGCAAATTCGATCTCTTAAAACATTTGTTTAAAAAAATGTTATTGTCAAAAGTAAGTATCTGTATATCCTCAATCGAACTCGAATTATTATGTTTGGGTTCGATTCTCATCTCTATTAGATATCTTTTAGATATCGTGGTTAATTGATTTATTCGTGACATAAGACTAATTGTTCGAATAACATATTCAAGCATGTGGAATTCTTTGAAAAACACTATATATAAGTCGAAAGAACGAGAAGATTTGGCTTCGATTAATTAATTCAAAAATAAATTGTGAGAATGTCGCTGAATCCTATTTGGAAGTTTTTTACAAAATTTCAGTCTGACCAAAGCAAAACCCCACCAAATTTTTGTAGTTGAAAAACTTTTATTTTTGGGTTTAAAATATACGCTTGTTTGGATTTACTTATTAAACTGGCATTGTCATCGTTAAATACTATTTTTTCATTTTTAATAAAAGTTGGAAAAAATATCGGTTTCGGCTTCGTTTTCGGCCGAAAATCTGATTACAATTTCGGTTTAATTTCGGTTTCGGCCGAAAATTGATATTCAATTTCGGCTTAATTTCGGTTTCGACCAAAAATGGGATTTTAATTTCAGCCTAATTTCGGTTTCGGCAGAAATAAAATATCTGTTTCAGTCGGTCCCTACTTTGAAACAATATTTTTCAAATTTTTTTTAGGAAAAGCTAGTCTGGGAATGTTTAACACCGCTGCAAAAACAAATAAATAAATTTTGGAAATGGGTCAGGACCAGGTCCAAAAGTTTCAGGAATGGGTCGGAACCAGGAATCGAGTTGTGAAAACGGAACGGGACGGGAATCAAAATTCTGACGACCCATCGGAAACAGAACGGAAAAAAATGTCGGGAACGGATCGTTCATGTCCGACCTCTACAAGGCATAAAAGAATGGTTGATGATTTAGAAGCAGAAGTTTAACTAATTATATAATTAAAATAAAGCAGTTTCAGTAGAAAGGCCAATTCTAAAATCAGATTGAGAGGAAGGAAGTATTTTTCTAGATAGAAGATTAATTGTTGAGAAGTAACTTTTTCGAGAACCTTAGAAAAAAAGGAAAGATTTGACACAGGTCTATAACTAGATAAGTATGCAGGATCAAGAGAAGGGTTCTTACTTTTACGAATAATAATAAAATATTTAAAGACATGAGAAAATGAAGATTTAGACAAAGATAAGTTAACCAAATCCAAAACAATAGGGATAGAATAAAAAAGAGAGTTTTTTTAAAAAGGGTTGTAGAAATAGGATCTAGAGAACAAGAAGTGGGAGACATGTGAATAATTATATTTCTATGATGTTTCAATGTGATAAGAGAGAAGGATGACAAAGATTCAGAAGTAAACTTAGCAAAAGATGGTGTAGACCTATTATTAGACGAAGATCTAATAGTAGATATTTTATTTGTTAGAAATTCAAGATAGTCATCTAGAAAGAAAGATGGAGGAGGAGAGTTCTTATGTAAAAGTTTAAATTAGGAAGACCATCTATTTTAAGAATTTGGGGAAGAGATAAAAGAATTTTTTTTAAAAAGACTGTTTTTTAGAAAAAAGAGTGCGATAAGAAGAGAAACAATTTTGCCATTTATTCAAAGAGGATACAGAAAGGGAAGATCGATAAGTTCGTTCATACTTGCGAACTAGTCGCTTCAAAGTCATGCACTTACAATCATACCATGAGGATTTTTTAGAAGAGAGGCGATACCAGAAGGTTTTGAATGGATCAAAAATATATAAAAGAGAAGAGAGAGTAAGATTGAATCTATCTATGAAATTATCCACATCAGCAAAGGATTTAGAAGCAAAGTCAGAAGAAAGAAAGCATTTAATAAAATTTATTTGATAAAAAGTTAAACCAAGAGCGCTTATCAATAGAAGAGGGGATGTTAGAGAAAGGCTGAGCTAGAGATAGTTTAAAAGATATAGAGTAGTGGTCAGTAAAGTGGAGTGGAATAGATTTTAAATTATTAATTTTGTTAAAATTAGTACAAAATTACAAAGTCAAGAGTATAACCAAGTGCCTGAGTAGGAAAATTACAGTTTTGAAAAATTCAAAAGAGAAAGAATTTCAAGAAACTTAGCAACAAGTCAGAGGGTTTATTAGATAAGATATTAAAGTCTCAAAGAATATAAAAAGGACAAGATAAAGATTAAAGGTGTTCAGAAAGGTTATGAAAATCATTTAAAAATTGAAGTAAGGAACTGTTTGAAGGTATATAGATAGCAACTAAACTAAATTTAAAAGAAGAAAGTTTTACAGTTGTAAAAAGACATTCAAAAGATAAAAAGTGAACAGAGGAGTCAACAGAGATAGAATATGGGTTAATCCAGAATCGATTACAGACTTACGATTTGCAGTGTCTAACTTGTTTTCACAAAAAATGGAAAATCGTATCCAAGACTGGATGCATTTTTTTTGAAGAAAAGGAATATAAATATAATATCCATTCGAAATAATCATAATAAATACTACGATAGTATACTTTCTAGCTATTTAAAAGTTGAAAATAGGCTAAAAAAGCATGTCTTAAATTTCTTTTACAAATCTAAAGTATTAGGTATTTAGGTTTATGTTTTAGTTCTATCCGGTTTAATTTAATCAGACGTAGACATATTAAAAAACGTGGCTTTACTTTTCTCGATTTCAAAATACTTAATTTATATTAGCTTTTGGCTATTTAGTTCATTCTTACAAATTTTGTTCTGATTCTAGCGTCCCGTTGATCATCGCAATTTATTAAGAAACAAGTGAGTAGTATACTTTTATTTTTTTTTATACAGTTCACATGTATAGAGAAGACAAATGTAAAATATTGGCTCTTATGTTTTATTTTCGTATAACTATATCATTATTTCATATCATGTACACCATGACGTTAACACAAAAGTCCCCGATTCTCATAATACTAGTATTAGTAGTTATTTAATAATATTGATTGAAGAATGCATTGAATGAAGATTATTTTGACATGAGCATCGCCTAATAATATTTTTCATGCTTCTAAACTAGCAAAATATCACTATATGTCCCGATTCTCATAACGGGAATTGCGACATTAATACACTTTCATGATCTGCTGGTTAATATAGATTTTTTACAATACTAGGTTTTTTTTTAATGTTTAAAGTTTTTACATTATAAAATAATTAAATAATAATTGAATTAGTCTCAAAAACCATTTCATGAAGTAATAATAGCTATTTTATGAAAAATAATAAGTTACGGAGATTAAATGGCCATCATAACAGCCGCCATTTGAAAAAATTGATTTTAAATTTCTCATTTACGCAGCATATAGTAAAAATTGTGAGTAAAAAAGGAGAGAACAAGAAAATTACACAAAAATTGAATTTAGAAATTTTATATGGTTTTTTAGATCAGGTTTTATGGCTGTCAGTGTTCTCTGATAATCTGAAAAACGATTTGCTTAATTAAAAAAGATTAATGCAATTATTGTGCTTGAAATAATTTTGTTTTCTTTAATACATGCATAAGTATACATAAAGCAAGTTTTATTGAAATTTAAAAACCAAATATAGAAAGACACAAAGTCTGTAGTCAAATCTGGATTAACCAATATATTTAGGAGGCCAAACATTAAATTAGTATTTTTAGAGATAATATTATTGAAGTTAACTTTATTATTGTTATTATCATTTTTATTTTTATTATTTACTTTCAGAATTGTTATGATTTAGAAGATTTTTTATTAATAATAGAATTTAATTTATAAAAAAATTGTGTGTTAGTAGTTTTGACTAGGTTAGGATTAGAGTTAGATAGGTTAAATTTTTCATTTTTTATATAATTTCTAATAAATTGGTCTAAAACCCTTCGTCTTACACTAATTTTAGGAAGTTTAGCGAAAGAAGAAAGTTTTATTAAAAATCATCAGAATACATAATTAAATGGAAATTAGAAAAAAAAGCTTATATAAAAATATATATAAATAAAAAACTAGTCCACTCATAAAAACCCATCAAGTCGTCCAGCAATACAAAGTTCAAAATCATAACAACTGAGCGCCTGCCACCATGATGGACGCTAAACTAAATCTTTATTCTACGAGGAAAACCCAGACATTTGGCATACAGAAAAACAGTCTTTATGGTGCTTTGTTGATTCACGTCAAATCATCAAAAAAGCATAAAATGAATGATCTTCTTTTCCTGACAGTCATGCGTCATAACATCATTTGCACGTTCACAAGCGGTGTCCATTGTTTATCTTGATCTTCAACTAGTTGGCAACCAAAATGAAATCTTTATGAAGTTTTCACCGAATTTGAAATTGGTCTACGCTGATTATTTGTAGGGAATTAACCACATACTTAACAACACCATCAGGAGGCTATAAATGAATGCGATTGCCGAATCATTATGTAGGGGGAGGTTGCTCAAGATGAACCGGTTCCAAAGATTGATCGAGCTTATTTACAGTTATGCGCTTTAGAAATAATTTAAAAAAAATTCATATCTATGCATCCGTCTTATATGCACATTTTTATGTTGGTTTCGTTTCTAAAAGTTGTCTCATTCAATTAGAATACTTGAAAAACAAATTTTTTGAAGAATTGTTAAAATATTGAGAATAAATTTTTTCATTTTTTCTCAACTTCTGAAGGCAGGAGCGCAACTAGCCAAAAATGCTGGGGGGGGGGGGCTCAATTTTGGTATAAAAAAATAATTATTCACCGCAACTGTTGTGTTTTGCAACATCAATTTTTATATTTTCTTGCTCTTTCAATACCGAGTTTTTTTCACATATTTTGTACAATACATTTTAAATTCATAAGTTAAATTTAAAATTTTTCATTTTATTTTTTATCATCTTTTATTTCCTGTTCACATTAAAAATTTCTCAAAATAATCTTTCCTCGCTTAGATAATTTTTCAATTTTTTCATTGGATTTTAGTGTTTTTATACAAATTTAGTCCTAATTTCAGGGTGAGAAGATAGTTAATGCTTGAATTAATTTTTTTCATATTCAAAATAACTTTTAAAAGGTTTCCAATGCTTTTAAAAATCAATGGTGCGTTTTCGCAACTTTGACTTAATATGATTTCATATGATTTTTATTAAGCCTAATCATTCAGTACAATATTTATCATAAAAATAATAAAATTAGTAATTTAATGTTAATGTATTATGAAATGTATAAAATAAAAATAAAAATTTGAATTTTCTAGATGAATGTTGATTTTTATATTTCGAAAAAAATTCCAAACCGCAAATGCTTCAAACTTGAAAATTATTGAAGAAAATATAATTTTTAACCTCTCTTAGGTTGATTATAAAATTAAAATAAAGAAAAAATTCGTCGTCAATGTCGTCTTTGAAACAGCACGACAGTTTATGAGTGCTCTTGTAATTCACTTTAAATAATTTGCTTTGTTGTAATTAAAATAATAATTATTATTATTATGACTAATAAAATAATTAGAAGTCATAATTTTATCGAACTATTTGCAATTGAAATTTATTTCTGTTTTAATAAATGTCGTTTAAATCCATTTATTGATGATTTTTTACTGCCCATAAGTATGTCACACTTGTTTTCGCAACATTTTCCCCCATTAAAAACTATGAAATAATTGTTTTCAATTTTGCTTGAGTTGTTATTATAACCATATAATGCAAGTCTGTAAAAATCATGTTAACTTTTTTTTCGGGTAGCAGCGGTAAATGAGCTAAATAAAAACTACCAATTATAATTGATAAAAAATTTAGATAGTTTATTAATGATACAAAAGAAAAACTAAGAACTAAGTTGCACAGTATTCTTAGAGTTACCTCATCATTTTTTAAACTAAGGTAAAAGTAAAAAAATAAGTTTGATATGAGATCCTAAACCGTTTATAATTTTGTTAAAATATTTAGTTTCAACTAAATTTTGATGTGTTCTCAGTAAAAAAATAATTTTTCGACAGTTTGTAAAAATCTTTTCACCATTTCATTTACTGGAAGAAGTGCAGTAGCGATTTTGGTAGCAGATATTCTCAAACAAGCTTTGCAAACGACGAGCAGAAACAATCGTCCTAAGATGAATTTTAATAAGCCGAAAATTAGAAAATGCTCGTTCTGCATCTTATGAAGTAACTGGCAAAGTCAGAGCAGCATCGAGCATATAGAGCAATTCGGGCTGAAGGCTTGTGGCTCAAAAGAGTTCTTGCAGTAAACTTGATGTGTTGATGTGATTTTGAGCTGTCTTTGCACAGTTTCAGCATCCTTTCCATGAAGGCTGAATAATTCTGAAAGCTCGGGAGTTATTTTGTCAATCTGCGTTATTTTTTATATGGCTGGAAAAAATTACATATGAAAAGTGTAAAGATTTAAGAGTGTAGTTAAGGTCTAGTGGTGCTCTATTTTTCTCAGAAATTGTGACATGTTAGTGTTATTTTGGTGGGATCTCCATGTTCTGTGTTGATATATGAAATGTTTTGTGAGATAAAGACCCGAAGGCCATCCAGAGAAAATATCATTGTCCTATGGCCTATTGAAAAATTGATTACCCCCCACCCCACCAAAAAACTCATCGATTTTCGAACAATTGTGAGATCCTTCGAATAGGGCATGAGCCCCCCCCAGCCCCCCCCCCCCCTAGTTGCGCCACTGTCCGAAGGTATATAATTAAAATTGTTTATTAGTAATTAGAATCTAATTTAGATGATGCAATACAGTTTTATTGTGTTCAAGTTGTAACATTAAAAATAGAATTATTTGAAATAAAATCAAATATTATTTACTGCTAAAGATAGAATGAAGCAAAAAAAATAAATTGATTGCTGGCCTATCGCTCGCTTCAGGCCAAAAAGTTTTTTGCGGCTTTCAAAAGCTTTGACAGACATAATTTCAACATTTTCAAACTAAATGTTAACAAGTGTTTTTTAATTATATTTTAGTTTTAACGTGCAGTAAAAAAGTTTATGCAATAACGATTTGTTTATTTTTTAAAAACTTTTTTTTTATCAGCATCCATGAATAATATTTTTTTACCTAGATAACATGTCGCCCATATATATGTAGTATATAGGTATGTGATGTCGCCTAATGTGAGACATTATAAAATTAGCTGACAAAAATGTAGCATTCCAAAAATGATGAAAAAACCTTCAATAAATAATTATATATTGTAATTATAAAACTATCTCAATAAATTTGACTTTTAATTAAACACAATTTCTAACTTTTTTCACCAAGTTTAAAATGTGTCTTTGGTTATTATTTTTTTACATCACCATTTGTCAGACAACTCTGAATATTCATTTCTCAAACCACGTAGAAAACTCCGTGAAAGTAACATTTTAATTCTCAATATTTTAAATAAACTAATAAAAATCAAAAAAATTTCTCAAATTCAACAACTCTTCTAGACCTCAATCTGATACCAGTGATAGCAGTAATGAATCAACAGTATTAGTTTTATCTGCAAAAGTGCCAAATAAAAAAGACGCTGAATGTATTTTTTGGTGACAAATTTTTTCAAGATCAACGAGAAGAAATCTGGATTCAATGCTTCAGTCGTTCCTTGTGAGCTCACCTTGATTGTGCCAGTGCCGAAATTTGTGACTTCTATAAATAACAGTGTTATTTTCGTTTTATAAAATAATTATAGTTTTTATTTCAGTTTTGTTTTGGAATGAATTATAGTTTTTAGTTTCGTTTCAGTTTTGAAAATAGTTAGTTTTATTTTCATTTTAGTTTTGAAAATAGTTAGTTTTATTTTCATTTTAGTTTTGAAAATATATTAATTCAAAACTTTAAACACTATTTTTATATATTAAAAAAACTAATTGATCATAAAATGAAACATTAAAATATAACAGCATATTAACAACAAATGAGTTTTAAAATTTAACAGTCAATTGAAATATTATAAGAATTGATTACGTAAATTATTGGGTAATAACAAATTTGAAATATAATAACAAATTTACGAGGAATGTGATGGAATGCTCTGTTGATAGATGAATTTATACTGTATTTAATAAAAATTCCATTCAAAAGTTTTATTTATCGTCAAAATTATTGAGATTAAAGAAATACACCAGTTTGAATTTTAATGTGAATTTCCATTTAATCAAATTGACTAAATTAAATTAAATTTAGATTTTAGGTTAATTTTAAAAATGTAACTTTTTTTTGCTCCGGCACGACACCCAACCAAAGAGACCTTTTTAATCGGCCCGACGTCAGCACAGGGATTTTGCCGATGTCGTGCCGCATCGTTTTCATCGTATTACGCTGTGTACCCGATTGAGGCCCGCTGTCGTTGTGCTATGTGGGAACCCACTTAAACGAAAGAAATATTGAAGCGCATTTTTTTATTACAACTTTCTTTTTCGAGCTGAAGTCGCTAGTTTTTTCCGTCTCTGGCAGAAATTAGCGTCTCCACGGCTCGGCTCTTCAAGCCTTTCAACAGATAAATTTCATGATCAAAGTAGTAACTGTACTTCAGAGAGAGTGTTAAGTGTCCAGCTACAGAACTCTGCACAATCATCCAAAAATATTGAAAAATACTATCTTTGATGCTCATAATCAACCATCATCTGTAACGCATCTTCTACAATAAGAAATACTTGTTGGAAACAAAAGCATGTTTTTTAAATTATAATCTGCATAGTTTGAAACAGCGACTTTCAACATTTTTAGCACCACGACTCCTAGGTCTAATTTTTCATGCCGTGGTGACCCCCATTATGAAATTGATATGTTTTACTCCTTTGCTTTTCAAATAAAATCAAATCGCAGAACAAATAATTTCAGATCGGGTACTCATGCTGGTATTTTTTAAAAGTAAAAGCAAGAACTTTTTTCCTTGGTTTGAAAAGACATCATTGAACGCCTGTATTAAAGCCACTCGTCTTTCAGCTGTATCGTTGACCAATTTTATACTGTCAGCTCTTATCTGACCAACAACATAATCTTCGACGATCGTCGCAGTTCCATTTGATAAAACTTTTTTAAATAATCTTCGAGGTACTTTTAATGCTGTGAAGAGTTTTTCTGTGTCATCTGATACCAATTCACAAAACATTCTTTAAATTAGAGCCGAATGGAAGACAGTGCAAAAGGATGATCGGCCGTTGTTTCATTAGGAGATGTAACCATGGCTGACTCAGCTCTGATGACACTTTCGGGCAAAATTGATAGACCCACCAGAATTTCATTCAAATACCAAGTTTCAATTAAAAGAATTGATTCCATCGTTACCTACAGCTTCATGAATCTCAGTTTTCTTACGAACGAAAAAGCTGTAGTTGTTTATTTGGGCAGATGAACCACAAAGGTTTGGATCCGTATGAATAGTCTTTCTTTCAGGCTTTTAAAAATTTAACGAAAATAAACATTTTATTGATATTTATAAAAAAAGCCGCAAATTGATAAAATCAAAGAAGTCAGAACATGAGGCTGAAAGGGATATAAAATCTAAGTCAAACTAAATAGTGATAACGGATTCTTTGGATATTTCTACAGTAAAACTTAGAAAACTTATCAGAATATATTTTGCATACTGAAAAATAAAATACCATTAATACATACTATTAACACTGAGACCTCTTGCTAAACATCTTTACATGCAGCAAGAAGTTTGAGGTTAGTAGGAGAGGGCTTGGAGAACTGGGAAGGAACTACTCTGAGAGTGATGTCCTTGCCGCAAAGGTACACTTGGTTCTCTAGTTTCCTCACCTCCCGACATACTTCATAACTCTTTAGGCCACTACCAGCGATGTTGTTACTCGTAACATTGTGGTCTGCATCTCCAATGAGGTCATCAACTGAAACTTTATTCTCACCCCTCTCATCACCATGATCAGCATCTTCCCTACCCCTAGAGACAAAACAAGCAAAGGAATAGGCAGTCATGAAGGCATCAATGCCAGCTCCATGACTACCACTCTGCTTAACACCTTTTATATCACCTTCACGCTTATTCTCATGAAAACTCGGAATTGAATTGTTAATCGCTTCTCCATTTTCTTCCTTTTTTGCTTCATCTTTATGTGATAAATTATTTCTATTCATACAACCACCCTTATTAGTAGTATAATTATTTTTGTTCACTTTATTATCATTCCCATTACTTTTTTCATTATTTATAGACCTAAATGCCCTATCATTCGCTCCACCTAAGCAGCTTTCTTCATAACACAAAACCAGGTCAACACAGTGGGAATCTGGGCATTTGGCGCCCCTGGAACACCATCCATGATCCTGGTGATAGTGGAAAGGGTGGGGGTTTAGTTATGATGTCACAGTGATTTTAAGAATATTTTAATTACTTGTCTACTTTACTGCTAGGAGAACAGAATATTCTATAGTTGAAAGTATGTAAAATGCATTGAAGATTGGTAGAAAGTTAATAGAGCAATATATTCATAAAACAAACAGCGTAGTTGGAACACAGCTTCTTTGTTTGACTGGCCAGTAAAACTGCGTCATCCAACAGGAAGAGATTTAGGTAGATTAAATAGTGACATACAATGTCAGAGTAAGACACAAACTCTGTAGAAACTTGCAATTCCTGATTTGCTTTGGCATTTTCTCTTTGACTTTTGAAGTAGAAATGTAATATAAAATATCAATAAACGTTAAAACTGGAATTTATAATAATAGATATAAATTTAGGAAGTTAAAACATAGGATGTTAAATGTTAAAAAAACTGTTGCAACAGCAATAACACTATCAAATGGCACAAACACACCACTTCTTGAAGACATAGTCCAGGTAGGAGGCCTGCATGTGGTGCTGGAACTCTGCCAGCACCTTTGTGTCATAAATTCCTCCAGGAAATAAGAGATGGCAGTCAGTCAAGAACTGTGCCAGAGTGCCCGGGGGTGGTGCATAAAAGGAACAGTATAGGAAGACTAAATCTACCAGAGCATTGTGCATCACTATAGCCTTATTGGAGGTGATAAGGTGCTTCAGAATGGTGCTGATGATGGTATCCTCATATGTCAGTGAAGCTGGCGCTTTGTTTTTTGCCTTTTTACGTTTTATTGTTTCTTTCAAAAGATATTCATGCTCCTGTTATAGTTATAGTAAGTTTTATAAACAGATTGAGTAATAGCAAATAATAGATTTATATAAAAATTAAATAAGAAAAAGCACGACTGATAGAAGACAATAATGCCTAGTACCATGTGGCCTCTGTAGTAGGGAAGTCCCTGAGATAGCTGTTTGTTGAAGTCAAAGTGGTGCTCTAGTAGAAAGTTGATGGAGGGCGGCTCGACTATGTAGTTGTCCTGGCACATGATCACAATGTTGAAGGACTGTGCCAGAAAAGCATGATGGATGCTATTTGACTGGAGCTTAAAACATGATATGCCCAGTGCCAAGATTGATCTGGAATTCGCTACTTCACAAATATTCTTATAGCGCTCTTCTATATTTCTGTATGAGAATAGGTTTGAAAAACTGTTTAGTCTTAAACTTTAAGCCTTAAAACTATCCTTAACTAAAGTTTAAGGTTAGTCATAAAATATTTTATTATGTAAAAAACTATTTAAAGCACTAACGAAGCTTTCAATAATTTTCGATTCCCTAGACCACTCAGCTCCTTGGAATTGGAAAGTTAATGTTTCAAAATCTATAATATTCAGAATAAAAATCTAACCAGGTCAAGACCAATAAACGAGGACGTCTTTATAGACAGCATGAGGGAAGGCAAGACATCTTGAGCGTTAGACGCAGTCACTTGGACGATTGGAACACGATGCATTTGAAAAAAGTTTCATAAAATAAAATAGTATTTTTTCTGAAACATCGGACTACTTAAAGAAAAATTTTAGTACCATTGACTATTAAGAAAAGTAGACTGAGTTTAAAATATGGTATGCATTGAACTCGTCGAAACAAAAAATTTTTTTGTTATTTTTAATTTTGTGACTAAATATGATTATAAATACTTGTATTTAAATATTTATCTTCTGAAATTAAAAACTTACTCGTCGAAAGAGTCTAAATGTCGGCTAACTTAATGGTCGCAAGTAAATTTAAAAAAAAATTATTTTCAACAAATTTAATTTTGTGAATAAATATGATTATTCTTTTATTCTCTGGTTTTTTATCTGCTTTTGATACTGTTGATCATACTCTTTTACTAAATGTTTTAGATTCATCTTTTAATATTTCTGGATCTTCCCTTAACTGGCTTGAATCATATCTTTATGAGCGAACTTATGTATTAATTGAATCTTCTCGTTTTTCATCTTTATATTTATCTTATGGTGCTCCAGAGGGCTCAATACTTGGTCCATTATTCTCTACACCTTTGAACTACCTAATATTATATCTTCATCTTCCTTAAATAGTTAAATTCATATATAAATCTTTCAGTGACTCTTCTCTTGACCTTGATGTTAACCCTGGGCTTTATCTATGTTTCTCAAACTAAACCTTGACAAATTTGAACTCATCTATTTCAATAAAAAATCAATATCTTTACTATCCCTTCCTTCTTTAGTTTAGCCTCCCGCTTCCACATTATCTCTAAACCCTTCATCTTCTATACGTAGCCTTGGTTTTATCTTCGTTTCTAACCTGTCTTTAGCTCGTCAAATTCTATCTGTTTCTAAATCTTGTTATTTCCACATTCGTCGTATTAAACAGCTTTTTCCTTTTCTTGATGATCCTTCTTTGCAGCTTCTTTAGTCTTCTCTAGTTCTCCCCATGATTGATTATTGCAACTCTCTTTACTATGGTCTCCCTGATACTACTTCAGCTCTTCTAAATAAATTCCTTAATTTTGCTGCCCCTGTCTGATATATGAATCAATTATTCCCTTACACTATTTGTTCTTTCTGATTTTTCTTTTAAAATCTAGAAAGCAATAACGATTATCTGCTGCAAACAGATTTTTTTGAAAGAACTATTACTTTTAATTTATGTGTTTCAAATGCTAAAAGCACAAGGAGTTTAAATATTGGATTAATACTTTGCATGCTTTAAGCTGTAAAAAATCTGCAGACACTTCAATGGGCGTATCCAGTCTCAAATAATAAAAAAAGAAAGCAAATTTTATTTTTTTAAATGACTAAAAAAGCCATTTAACAAAAAAACAAACTAATTTGCCTATCGTTTATGTATATAATAGAGCTGTGCTTTAATCTACGTTAACTTTTGATTAACGCGTTAATCAATTAACGAGAGCTTAAATTTTTAACGCCTTTAAATATTTTAACGCATTAAAAAAATTAACGCATTAAAAAAAGTAACGCATTAAAAAATTAACACATTAAAAAATTAACGCATTAAAAAAGATAACGCATTAAAAAAATTAACGCATTAAAAAAATTAAATCATTAAAAAAATTAACGCATTAAAAAAATTAACGCATTAAAAAAATTAACGCATTAAAAAAATTAACGCGTTAAAAAAATAACGCATTGAAAATTAACGCAATAAAAAAAGTAACGCATAAAAAAATTAACGAATTAAAAAAATTAACGCATTAAAAAAACTAACGATGAAAAAAAATTAACGAATTAAAAAAAAACGCATTAGAAAAATTAAAGCATTTAACATTTTTAATGCATTTAAAATGATCCAAATTATACTGTTTTTTGCTTTTTTGGTTACATTGTTAGCAAGTGAACACAAACACTACTAATTTACTGTCAACAAACGAATGGGAAAAATGTCATTTTATCAAAAACTGTTCATTTCCTGAAGATTTGCAACAAATCTTCTAGGAGGTGAAAAATACTTGACATTTTCAATTGTGTTACTTGTCACTTTACAAAAGAAATATGCATTTCAGAAGATGATCTAGCTTGTGTCATTCCTTTCACAAACGAAATTTCTTCACAATTTGGAGCAGAAAATGAATAATTAGAATATCCAATGGTCAAGAATTGCTACATCATTAGACTTCTTTGCGAAACTGGCAAGAAAACACGTGTCATCTCTTGCAAGTTAGAGGTCGGACATGGACAATTTTTCATTCCCGGTCCCGTCCCATTCCCGATTTTTTTTCGACTCGTCCCGCTCTCGATGGGCTATCAGAATTTTGATTACCGTCTTGTCCCATTCCCGCAACTCGATTCCCGGTCCCGACCCGTTCCCGAAACATTTTTGTTTTTTTTATTCATTTTCGCTGCCGTTTTCACTGGTCCCAAACTTGCTTAACATTTCTTAACATTTATTATTTGAAAGTCAACGGAGGCAGATCCGAAGTCAACATTACATTCATTGTTCGAATCTAGTAGTGTAGCCGGCGTTAGATAAGAGAACTTTTCCGCCAAATTTTGTAGCTGCTAAAATCTTTCACGAATCTCTACAGTTATTCTATCTAACGAAAAAAGTAGATTCCGTTTCAACTCATTTTTATAAGACAAATTTGCATCATTACTACCGTCGTAAAAAATCTGTTTTTTCGTTTTGCGCCTTTGAGGTTCCATGGAAATACCAAGGTCCTCACACATATCTTTTGCATAACTTACAGCACCTTCTACGAATTCGTCCCGTTTTTCTATCATTAACGTTTGCAAAGCATTTACTTTATGAGCACAAAGTTTTATGTCTAGTCCTTTCGTTTGTAGATATTTTTGAGTATAGTTTACTTCATTTAGCGCAGGTTGCCAAAATCCCAAAAAAACAAAGAAGCGAAAACGATTGCATCGAAAAAAGTAATGTTCCCGCATCTGTCCTTGTGTTTAATTTTTCATTTTTTTCAGTAAGATTTTTTTAAATGCTTAAATTGTCTTTGTTATGATGCCATATCATGTTTGCTGCATCGCCTCTTGTGCTCCATCGAGTATCCGAAACCCTTTTAAACTTTTACATGTAGCAGCTATCAGAACATCCCAACGATATGTCGAAATAGAAAAAAACGAATAAAAACGTTCTAATGTGCCAAAAAACTCTACAGAACTTGTCGCAACTGAGGCAGCATGTAAGCACGGCAGATTCAACGAATGATTAGAGCAAGGAACGAACTCAATTTTCGGGTTTACTTCTTTTATTCTTTGCTGCACTCCTACATGTTTTCCAGCCATAACAGCGGCATTGTCGTAAGCTTGTCCTCTACAATTCATTATATCTAGACCATCGGCTTCAAGCTTGCTTAAAATCATGTTTGATATTCCTTCAGCCGTTTTATTTTTTGTATTAATGAAATCTATAAAAGATTCAAAAACTTTTACTTTTTGATTTTCAATCACTACATATCTTAAAACTTTGCTTGTTTGGTCTTTGTGAGAAACATCCGAAGTGCTATCGAATATAATCGAATAATGTTTTGCTTTATTTACTTGGTTAAGGATATATTGGAGAACATTATTTCCTAATATTTAAATAAATTTGTTTTGTATTTCTGGTGATAGATATGTGACTGATATTTTGCTACCCATTTCAGACCTTATAAGATGTTCACGAAGTACAGGATCATACTTTGCAATTAAATGTACCAATTCGAAAAAAGTGCCTTTATTAGTACTGGTATCATTTTTTCTGTGACCACGTAAAGCTAAATTTTGTTTTGCAAGGAATTTTATTATATCAAACATTCTTGTAAGAATTTCTTGCCATTTTTTGTTTCCTTTGCTACAATGTTTTGCTTTTTTTCGTCAATTGTCTGACCAAGTCTTGTCTCTAATTCCTTCCATTTTTAATAATTTTTGTTGTGTAATGCACTGGACTCGTGACTTGAAACTTTGGGATTGAGTTTCCACCAAGTGTTAAATCCGTCAGATAAGAAAAGTTCGATTCATTTTGAGAGTTACTCTTTTCAAACAAACGATAGCAAAAACAAAATAGTGATGCTTTAGAAGGAGAATAAGCCATCCAAGTGAAACTTTTCCACCATTGGTCATTGTGCGGTAAAACAATTCCCTTGTGTCTCCTTTTGTTGATAGAGTGTAAGACTCTGAAGGTATTACTACTGACGCTTCAGCAAAATTACTGACGATGTGTTGAATAATTTCCGGATCTTGCTGAATCAGCAACAATCGCAAGTTGTCATCTATATGCTCAGGCCATTTTCCTATATCTTCTAAATTTTGATATTGAACGTCAGACGATGCTGCATCTGTCTCTAAGCTAGCGCGATCCATGTTTAAACCCACATGATCGTTAGAAAAGCTATCAACATCCATCAAAGGTGCCAGATCAACTGTATCAAGTATTTCTTCATCTGGTTCTGTTATTGAAGCAACAGAAGTCTTTGATCAGGTTATGTCTTTTACGTATTTAAGTATACCACCTTCATTTTTTTTAAATCTTCTTCTTTAGCTTTTTTTTTTTACGGAATGTAGCTCCACTTTCTTCTAATCTTTTGATTTTTGACACTAACAAGACAATACAAATATTAACATTAGAAACAATTATAATTTAAAATATATTAGTGTTGAAAAGTTATAGCAAATAATATATTATCGGAAGTTTCAAGTAAACACTAATAAAACAATCATTACAAATCTTCAAATGTCGTCTCTGTCTGACGGAAAAAAATTTATTGCACTATTGCAGTTTTAAAAATGATACAAAAAACAAAATTTATAAATCAATTTTATTAAAAAATCTCTATACACGTTGTGTGACGCAGGAAAATAATTGCAATCTTAAAAACTAAAAGTTAACTTTAACAAAAAGTTAACTAAAAAATTGTCAATAAATTGAATGAAATTAAATTAAATTAAAATAATGGATGATAGATATTAAAAGGAAAAATTAACTTGGAGTATTAAAACGAAACGATAACAAGACAGATTATTTGAAACCAATCACATCAATTTTTAGTTATCTGTCAATATATTGTAGCGGCCTACATTCGAAGCGGCCCAACAATAGGCACGCATTTTGTACTTTGCACTTTGCTCACCAGACAAGCCCTGGACATTACCTTTCTCTCTCGTACCTTATATAAGGAAGTCTTCTTGTAAATAAATCTCTCTCTCTCTTGTGTCTCTGAACTCTTAGCTCGTAATATTATATATTTGACGAATCGCTGCGATTGAAAAATTTCTTGCAAATTATACTTCAGATTACAAAATATTATGTATTATGCAATTTTGCCGCCCCTAAAAAAGTGCCGCTCGGGGCGGACCGCCTCCCCCCGCCCCCCCTACGCTCCGCCACTGGGTTAGGGTAAGGGTTAGGTTAAACGTTGAAAGCGTTTATTTTTATTGAGTTCATATATCCTGATAAGTTATATTAAAGATTTGTGATTGAAGTATTTAGATATTAACAAAGAAAAAACTTGGTGCAGATTTTGTATTTGATTTTCTCGCTAAATTACATCAAGATATGCTATTTAGCGGGAATCTTCTCGCTAAATAACAACAAACATTTTTAACCGTGGAACAGCTCTAGAATATAATATACAAAAAAGGTTTATTCACCTAATATACAAAAAAACTATTTATTAACAGAAGAAATTAAGGTATTATGAAATACCATTTTTTAAAATTAAACAACTTAGTATTGGAGAAGAAATATTCAAAAATTTATTAGTACATACTATTATCAGTCGTAATTATATGTCATTGAAAAAATTAAAGTTATTCATTTTTAAATAATAAAAATAATGTTTAAAATTGTTGCAAATTGAGGTTAGTATAAATAGTCGTGTAATATGGGATATGCGGTTTAAATAAAGCAATAAGACGTCATAAAACTTTCCTTTTATTATTAAATTAATAAAAAAAGCAACTACATGGTATAAAACTTTTATTATTTTTCATTTTTCAAAGATGAAATCTATATTTTTAACATGATTTGAAAAATCAACAAAATTTCATCAAATCTTTATTGTTCAAAAAAACATTGAATAAGATAATTTTATGATCACAATATATCTTTTTTTAAGTTATGGCATGATTTGTGGAATACAACATTTTTTGTCGGCTAATATATAGTGCCTCATATTAGCCGAAATGTTATCTGGACAAAAAATTCTTCATACTTGCTGATAAAAAAAATTAACTAAAAGTAATCAAATTAAAATACAAACAACCCTTCTACTGCATGTTAGGATTAAAATTAGTTTTTAGATTACTTGTTAACATTTAGTTAAAAATTTTTTAAAATATGATTTTCAAAACTTTTGAAAGTCACAAAACACTTTCTACTTGAAGCGAGCGGTAGGACAGTTATCAGTTGAATTTGTTCGCTCTATTCTATTTTAAATATTTCAAAAATTTTCTATCTGATTTCAAATATAAACTTAGCCAAATCCTCGGTATCCCATATTGGGCGACTATCCCATAATACACCACTTTTCTCTATAATATACAAAAAGAGTATTTTTTTTAAAACCCACTGACTTTAAATGCTCAAAACGACCAAACCATTGAATTGGTTTTCACTCGGCGCATAAGACCATGGTTCTCAGAACCATTGTAACATGGCATGCGTCTGTCAGGCTGTGAACAATAAAAAAACTAACATTTTTTTAAAGCCGTGTTTTAATTCGTCGCAAGGAGCTAAAATGTAGCTGGTAAATGAACGTTCTAAATTCTTATTCTAGGTCAATATTTAAAAAAAATGGAATTGGAGAAAAAGTCCTCAAGAAGAGATTTTCATGGAAAGAAACATTGTCTTTACCAATACAAAATTCTATCCTCACCACACTACCAACACTCCTACTACAGCATCACCACATCATCTTCATAACCACCAAACATAATCATTGATTTCTTAATCTTCTTGCCACTGGTGTTGAGGCTGCGACAGGAGGTGAAGGAGAAGTCCTTGCCAACGCTGGAACTGTTGTTGTTGTGGAAGGTTTCCTCTTTTTGTCGCAGCTCACCTGGCTCCCTGCGGCCATCTTGGTTTGTTGCGGCCATTCCTTGACAAATAGAAGACATGAATAATGTGGAAGAAGATTGAGCACCAGTGCAAAGCTTGCAAGCACCCACTGGCTACCTACTTCATTAGGCAAATGAGATCTGCAGATGAAGGACAGACTGTCTTCAGAACGAATCTTCTACACATGACTCAAACTCAATTTAGAAAGACAAGAATTCTAAAACTTTGATTTTTTAAAATTTATTCATTAAATTGATGTAGATAATAAGAATATTCACTAATTTCAAATCAGTTATTTGTTTCGCAATTTACATTGAAGTTGTGATTGTGTTCTTTGAAATGATTTTTATGATATTGTTACTATGAAGTATTAAAAATCAATATCTTTATAATGAAATATTAATTTATTTTAAAAGACAGTTAACTACATTTAGAGTGATAATATCGAAAAAAAATTCAATTGACCTTTATAATGTTTTTTTTCTCCAAATAATTGATTAGAATTAATAACGTAGTTAAACGTATAAACTTATATACTAATTATCAGTCGCCAGGGGGACAACAAATACAACAAAGTTATAGAAGGTTGATGACTATCACAATCAATCGATCAATCAATCAATCAAAGGCGACTTACAATAAATTTGTTAAAACACCTATAGAATATATAAATAATTTTTTTCAAAAATATTAACAAATCCTTATCTAATCACTTTTCGCATTTAACCTCACCCACATCATCATCATCATCATCATCGTCACAGTATCATTACCAATACAGCATCTTAAACATCACCACAGAACCATCATTCCTAATACAGCATCATCATTCCTACAAAAGCATATTTCTTAGCACTGCTCTAGAGGGTGAGAATTAAAGTGTAGAAGAAGACATGGCTTAAGACTGAAGTTTTTCAGACAGGTTTTTCATTTTTCTCTGCAGCCATCTCTCAAGAGACCTTGCAAAATCTTCTTGGCACTGGTGCTGATGGTATAAGAGATCCTTGTAAAGACTGTGTATAATCGCCACCCATGGGCGTATCCAGGGGGGAGAAAAGGGGGGGGGGGGGCAGCTACGGATCAAGCTAAAAAACAGTAAAACTTAACTAGAGTAAAAGAAAGCTAAGTTTCAAAAAACAGCAAATTTGAGAATGCGGTCCGTTACAACATTTTATTTTTTTTCGCTTTATTCGTAGAATTAGATTTTAGAAAAGCTTTTGACTTAAAGTTAAAGTTAAGCTAAGATACTTTAAAAAGGTATAATTGATTATATATTTATAGTGCGCAGCAGCATTCATAAACGGGTCAGAACATAAATATGTTAAGTCATTCATACCAACTAGATTTATATCTATTATAATAGACTAGAGAGTCTCTAGTAGAGACTATAGATCAATAGAGCGATGTATTCATATATTATCCATCTATATAATATCGATAGATACGAAAGTCCTTATAAGTCCCAATGGTGCTTAGAACTATTAATTAGCATACAGAATTTCTATTTGTCTTTTTGTTTGTTATTCTTTCAGTTTTCAAGCTGATAAATTTTTTATTATCTTAAGCTATTTAGAGAAATTCAGGGTAATTCGGGTGATATTTATAGTATTAATTTTATACAGTTCAGATCCGTGAGTAACCTTACATCTTACAGTTTTGAAATGGTTTTACAAAAACAATAATAATATCTAACTCTTTTTTTTAATTTCTTTTAATTTCTGTTAACTCGATAAACTCTTCACTGGATAACGATGAACAACCTTGTCATACAAATTCTCACTGGCTTTCTCATTCTAAGTGAGTAAGAGATTATTTAAAAGACAAATATATTTTACACTCATCATCTATTACACACCACTTAATAATATAACATTTCATTTCACATAGGTAAAAGATTATCTTTGACAAAGATTCTTTGTAAATTAGTATATAAAAATCTTCAATATTGAGCAGGGGAAGTTGTTTACCTATATCTATATTATCTATATGTGATAGAGCTGAAATTATCAATTAAGAAAATAGTTTATAAACTGAAGACATGAGTTAGTGAGAAAACTATTTTAAACAATGAGCGTATCGTTCCGAATTTAATTCTCACGCGACAAATCACACATTATATATGTTACTATATTAACCCATTAACGCATGACTCAAAGGAATTAATTAATTTTTTTACATTTTATTGAAAAACTGATTCTAAAATATAAAATCAAAAAATTAGTCTGAAATATTTTATGCAAAAAAAGTTATGATGAAAATAAAAAATGTCCTTAAAAAAGGACACTATGCATTGCTACTCACGGTAATCACGATTCGTGGTAGATGCTTAAGCACTCCAAATGTAAAGCTACATTACATTTAAGGCCTTTCTTTTGCACTTTCTTTCCACATTGCTTGAATCTTTTTTGGCCATCTTCAATTTTACCAATAAAATGATCTTTTCCATCGTATCGGACATCTGCAACACGCTTTTAGCTAAATTCATGGATTCTTTTTTTTCTTTTTTGATCTGTTTGAAACCATATGAAAAAATTATAAATATTTCAGTATAACATGGAGTGTCTTTTGGTAAGCATTTTATTAGTTTAGATACCACCGATCCACCAAGTCCTAATTCGCTATTGAACTCTTCCGAGGCTCCTTGATACGGGTAACAGGTTACCCAATACCCAAGCCTATTATTTAGACACCAAACTTTATATCCAAACCTTATGGGTTTTCCTCTGATAAACTGTTTTGATGAATGCCTTCCATAATATGGCACCATTGATTCATCAATCGCCAAATGACATTCTTTGGGCCAAAATTTGAGAAATCTTTCATTCATAGCATCAAATAATGGACGCACTTTGGCCATCTTGTCTAACTTATTAATTTTCTCGTTGTCATTGCAATGCAAATCTCTTAATAACTCTTCAAATCTGTTGACAGTCATAGCATTGCTTACAGCTAGATTGTGTACATCGTCGCTCTATTTCCAGTACATCCTGCTCTTTGCCAAAGGAACATAACCTGAAAGCATGAGTAAAGCCAGCACCACTCTATATTCATTTTCAGTAGCATTCAGCTGTTTTAGTTTTTGGCTGTCATATAAATTTGACATGTCTGTTATTCGCTTGATGACTGGTACATCCAAAAATAAATTAAACAATGTGAGAGGAAACATTTTTTCTAAATTTGGTTTGTCCTCTGAACTATTATCTGCCAATAATCCAATTTTTTTAGCTGGTTTTTTTACAGCAGTTTCTTCTCTACTTATAGTGGTTTTCTCTTCCCCGATTTTGAAAATTACTATTTCTGCTTCTGCATTTAGCTGGTTTCTTGATAAATTATCTAGGGTACCTTCACCATCCTCGGGTTCACTATCCTCATCAGAGCAGTTTGGGTCAGTAGAAGGAATCATGACTATATCTGCTGAAAAGAAATCATTGTCATCTTCCAAAATACTAATGACTTCATGAAGAGCGAATCTGAAAATAATTGTTTTTACCATCAGTATTACTGCATAGTGTCCTTAAAAAAGGACACTCAATAAAACACAGTTTTTGGAAATAATATTGCATGTAACATTAAATTTATTTTAAAATAAGACATAAGAATGAATAACAATGAAATAATATTATAAATTATAAATGGTAGACATTAAATAAAATTATAACTAACTTTTTTTCATGAGCCATGACAAAAACACAAAAAATTTAGTTATCGCCTTGAAAAATCAGAATATCGAAACAATTTATCAATTTCAAATCACAAAAAAATTTGTAACAAAGACTTCAGTTTATATAGGACAGGATTAGTTGCAAAGATAATAAATATAATCAAGATAACTATTATAAAAAAAAACTTTTTATTGCTGTCCTTAAAAAAGGACAGTATGCGTTAATGGGTTAAGAAGTCCATGTTTCAAGCAATGTGTAGAATTAAAAAATCCACGGAACGCCTGTAATTGTTAGGCAATTCATAGAAAGGCTGGAAAAAATTTTCTCAGCGTTTTAGTTGCCAATTGATCATTTATTTTAGAATAATAATTTTTTGAAATTGAGACGCCTTTATCTGCTATATATATATATATTAATAAATATTTTTTATCCAAAAATTAATATGAAATATAATTAAACTATAATGGATATTGATGATAGAGTTGCTAGTTTAAAAATTAGTTGATGATAAAGTATGAAGCAGATAAAAACGTCTTAATGTCAAAAGTTAGTATTTTAACATAATTGAAGACAGCTAAAAGAAAATCTGCAAATAAAACGTAAAGTAATTATTAAATTTTCATGCAATTCCACAAATAGGCAAAAAATTATAAGCAATTCCATAGATAGGCTAAAAATTTCAGGCATTCCGTGGATTGCCTAAATCTACATATTGCCTTTAATAAGTCGAACTAAAAATAAATTAAACGTAAATCACTATATCAACTTTGAAAGAAAAAAAGAAATATAAGTTTATTAACCTCAAACATTAACACTCAAAAATTCCATCTTGAGCAACTGGGTTCCCAAGCTGGAACGCTTAGTTGCCTAAGATGAAATCATATTGTATGTAATAAAAATTTTCATTTAAACGTTTTACATATCATTAGACAATTTTAATTATCTGAAGAGATACTTATTTCCGCTCATTCAATACTAATAATTCCAAAAAACCTTTATTTCTTTTGGAATATGTAGTCTTTCAGTTCCTTCTCAAAAGCGTCATAAAAAGTCTATTAAAAACGCTCTAAAAATATTTTTAGAAATTTTCTTTTTTAAAGTAAACTTTGCAGAACAATGTTGCATTGGAATAACATAAGTTAAACTCGCTTTACCCAGAGAAATGTATTTATTTCGCACTTCACTTATAGCTTCAATCATTTCCTGTGCAAGCTCTAGTCCAGTGGTTTTTCAACTTTTTGAAGCAACGGACCACTTGGCAATTTTAAATATTTCTCACGGCCCACTAACACCAAACATGAAAATGGGAAATCAATATCTATCTGAAATTCTAAATTAATGTAGTAATAGTCATAATTAATGAGACCTATGAGATTTTGTTTAAGAACTAAAGAGAAAATTGTTTAGTGGTTTGATGTCAGTCAAAGTATTTCGCAAAAAACTAAGGAAGTTGAAACAATTTTTGTTATCATTGAAAAAAATCTTTATTCACGTCAGGATATTCAAGACGAACATGATCCGAAATCCACACATTTCACTTTTTCCAAACACTGCTTTTAGACCATTATTATTTTTAAATTCAATTAGTTTATCATCAATTTTTGTGTTGAGCAGATTTCTTTCATGAAGGATAAATGGTTCTCTTACCCATTTTTTACAGTACGGGGATCTTCTTCAGCAGGAATTATTCTTTAAACATATTCAGAAGAACCTTTAAATGATTCTTTACTTAAACAGCAATGCCACTTCATTCTAAGAATTTTTTCATTTAAAATTGATTCTGAAAATACGCTTGCCTTGCACTGACAGATTCAATTACTTAAGAATACTGAAAATATCTTAAAGGTATGCGATAAGATAGATATTGTCCATCCACCTTACACGATAAACTTCAGCTGGTTGTTGACATACCTATTGCTAGAATTTCTCTAAGATAAGTAATGACGCAGTCATATTGCTTTTGGTCATCGTCACGAGGTCGAAACGTTGTGAAAATTTGATAATTTCTTCAGCAATGTCAACAACTACTTATGTTTTAGAATCATGAGCGCGATCCTGGGGGGTCCTGTAGTCCAGAACTTACCACTTTTTTCAATAAAAACATTTTAAAACTCTTGTTTTGATGCGAACATACTCGTCAAACATGGCATAAAACAGAATTTTTATACAGTAACACATTGTGAGTATGTGTAGTTATAGTTAAACTATTCATTGCTTACTTAAATATTCGTATAAAAGCGGAAGTTACATTTTTTAAAGTGGGGGGAGTTGGGTGTTGACCCCAGGATCGTCCATGATGGCTAGGAACCCCCCAAGATTTGCAGCAGATTGCCCCCCCCCTATCTAGAAGCATTTGTTTACATACTAAAATGTTAATTTATGAGTGAGTGGCCGGTGTTCTTAAAACCACTTGAAGATTGCCATGTCTGGAATTTTTCAAAAACAAATAAATGCTTCACAACTGCTTTAAACGTAGTTTCAAGCATATTGTGACGACAGGCCAGTATTAACATTTTTTTTGTATTTTTCGCTTCAGTAGGACACATGCTCTATTAAATTTTGTTAGTCTTAGGAAATAGTTTTGATTCTTTGGCAAAGTCCCTATAAAACAGCACAATCAAAAACTGCTTCACCTGTTCCTACTGGCAATTCAAGGAGTCTGTCCACAGATGGTTTTCTATAAGTTTTCTATCCCAATTGATAGTTAAATAAACACTAGGTTTGAAAAAAATTTAGGATGTTGGCTCTGTATTTTGTTCATTGGTGGCGGATGGAAGAATAACTGATATTATAGTTTTTGCCACGATCTTGACACGTTCCTGAAATTTAAACTTTGGTCTCCCCACTCATTCTTGATATTCTTGACATTCTGAGCATTTATTATTTGAACGTAAAACTTTGGCAAAAACATAAAGACAAATTATTTTTTCACAAATTGTTGAGATAAAATGATTTGGGATCGTTTTCATTGGTTCAAAAAATTAAATTAAGTTGTTATGGCTTTTTATACGGGTTAAACGTCAAAAGTTTTAGCTTCTGAACAAATGATCTTGGGTATAAAGAAGAGGTCTGCGCGGGAAGAATTTTTTATGCCTCCACTCTTCCTTCATTAAAATCTTATTTTTCTAATCCACACTTCCCTCCATGATCCTGTTCCTATTCCCTTCCCGCACTACGTCACTGTCAGTCTAACTTTTCCCTCCATCAGGTAACACCACTAACACTGTTAGAAACAGTTATATCAACAACAAAAAATAGAAAAACATGTAAAGCATGAAATTAAAATTCAGATAAATACAAAAATAAAAACTTAAAAAAAGTTTTTCAAAAAGTTTTTAAAAAGTATTGTTGATTAATAAGAGTTTATCAAGATTTTAAAACAATAAACTTATTCGACTACCCTCTATTGTTTTTCCAGTAACCAGTGATGGGCATAGTTTAACTAAATAGTTGCAAACTAATCGTTTAACTATTTTTTAATAGTTTCCTAAATAGTTTAACTAATAAAATATAAAATATAAAATGAGAGTTTAACTAAATTATATCAGTTGCCAACTAAATAGTTTAACTGAAATATTTTAGCCCTTTTTTAAAATATGAATTTTGAACTGAAAAAGTGAGAGATGTGCTTTAATCTAAGTTAACTTTCGATTAACGCGTTAATCAATTAACGCCCGTTAAAAATTGTAACGCTTTTAAATACTTTAACGCATAAAAAAAATTAACGGATATAAACATTTGACTATATGCATATGACTATATCAAAATTAAAGTGTTTTGCTGTGTTGTCTACATTATTACCAAGTGAACACACATTCTCCTAATTCACTGTCAACAAGCGAATGGGACAAATTGAATTTCATCAAAAAACTTCTCATTTCTTTTAGACTTGCAACAGAACTTCTATGCAATGAAAAATAAGTAACATGTTCAATAGTGTTACTTACAATTTGTCGGGATGCAGTCGATTCACCCCTTAACCGATTCACCCTTTAACCGATTCACCCCTCATAATAGTTAAAAACGGACTTTTATTATAGGTATTTTGCTGAAATAAAAAAATTATTTAAAAACAATAAAGTTATTAAAAAAATAAAAAACTATAATTTTTGTTTAAATAAATGAAAGAATAGGGAAAAAACTTAACTAATTAAATAAATGTAAAAAATTGATAAATAAATAAAATATTATAAAAATTACTAAAATAAATGAAAAAGTATAAAATAAATGGAAAATTATAACATAAATGAAAAATGTTAAAATAAATGAAAAATTATATTATAAATAAAAATTATATTAAAAATAAAAATTATATTAAAAATAAAAATTATATTATAAAAAAAATTATATTATAAATAAAAATTATATTATAAATAAAAATTATATTATAAATAAAAATTATATTATAAATAAAAAGTATATTATAAATAAAAATTATATTATAAATAAAAATTATATTATAAATAAAAAGTATATTATAAACAAAAATTATATTATAAATAAAAATTATATTATAAATAAAAATTGTATTATAAATAAAAAGTATATAAATAAAAATTATATAATAAATAAAAATTATATAATAAATAAAAATTATATAATAAATAAAAATTATATAATAAATAAAAATTATATATTAAATAAAAATTATATAATAAATAAAAATTATATAATAAATAAAAATTATATTATAAATAAAATTATATTATAAATAAAAATTATATTATAAATCAAAATTATATTATAAATCAAAATGATATAATAAATAAAAATATTATAAATAAAAATTATATAATAAACAAAAATTATATAATAAATAAAAGATTATTAAATAAATTATTGTGTCTCCTAAAACACACCAACGCCACCAAGACATTTTTCTATAATTGAAAAAAGTGTTCACTATAAGTTTATTAAAATAAGGTAAGAATTAAAATAAGACAGTTTAATAGTATAGTTTAATAATTTGAAACAAAAGTTTTAGTTAAATATACAGAGACTGTGGTTTGTATTCTTAGTAATAGTTACATTTTATAATTAAAATAAGCATTCAAACCTTTGCTTCTTTTGAAAGAGCTAACATTTGAAAAAAATTGTCACAATATGAAACTTTCAATCCCTCAATATATATGGAGGTGTGGAAGCACAAGAAAAACTCTCAATTTTTGTTCTTACTATTCTAAATAACATTAGTGAATATATTGTTCTTGAACATTTTTTATACACTTAAAATCTGTATTTTTATTAAAACTAAGGAATGACTAGTTTAGTTAATTTTTTAAACTACTCATTTTAATGATAAAAAACTCATAAAAAGCAATCCAAAAAGTAAATAAATAATAAATCTTCATCATCTTTGGCCTAACTTTAATTTGAATTAAATTAAAGTGAATTTAATTAAGAAGTTCATGTATTATTTTATTTTTCTAAGAGGTCATACAAGCATTTATTTGCTTCGATTTCTAAATTTATTTGCTTGCAAATAAACGAATTGTTGCTAACTTCACTCCTGGCCTCGTTGCACTTGTTGATGTGCCTTGCTCAGTTCTCTGTAGTTCTCTTCCCACTTGCCAAGCCGTCTGTAGGTTTTCTCCTTCAACTTGTAGGACATGACTGAGTTGGGGTTGAGCTGCAAGGACTGGCAATAGCGAGTTTGGACGTTGCAGAAGCACATGTATGCTGTGTTCCAGGGCATAAAGGCTCACGTCTTTTATCTCCAATGGTTTGTAACATATTCTAGTTGTGTTCTTTTTGCAAAGAGCGCACCTGTTTTGCTTTTATGCTGAAATTAAATAATGTTCTAGCTTATCGAACCTAATAGGGCTTGGTACTCGACATTTCACAGGCTTGTCACTTTTGGGCTTTCCACTACCTGAGCAAAAGTGTAATATCAACAGGATGCTTTTTTTCCTCTGTTGATATCCATCGTTGACATGAAACAACTGGATTGATGTCTTTTACATTTCTTCTGATATAAACTAAAGAGTTATCATTCCAAATGAATCTTTCACTATTGGATGCTTTTTCCAGTTTATAATCAAAAGAGCCCCTAAAAGTTTTTGGAAAACTTTGTACCTGGCAATGCTGATTTTCAGCATAACTGGACATTTTCCTATTCTGCTGGACCTAACTGCCGCACAGTATCCTTAACCTCCTCCATGAAGTTCTTCAAATAGTTTCAGTGAGCTAAAAAATCTTTCTCCAAAAAAACATTCGGTAGTATTTAAACTAAAATCACAACAACGCTGGCACCAAGACTTAACTCCTTGTCATATACTGGACCTGCTATTCCCTGGTCGGCCAGGGGCGCAACCAGCAAAAAATGCTGGGGGGGGCTCAACTTTAGTTTTTTTTTAATTGTTTACCGCTGCTGTTGCGTTTTTGCAACAGCAATTTATATATTTGTTTGCTGTTTTAATACCGAGTATTTTCACATATTTTGTACAAGAAATGTTAAATTTTAATTTCATAAGTCAAATTTCAATTTGTTAAATTTTGATTTCATAAGTTAAATTTCAATTTTTTACATTTTAATTTCATAAAATAAATTCAATTTTTAAATTTATAATCTTTTATTTCCTGTTCACATTTAAAATTTATCAAAAAATCTTTTCTCGCTTAGATAATTGTTCAATTTTTTCGTTCGATTTTAGTATTTTTTATACAAATTTAGTTTTAATTTCAGGGTGAAAGGATACTTAATACTTAAATTAAAAATTTTTATATTGAAAATAATTTTAAAAAAAGTTTAAAATGCTTTTAAAAATCAATGGTGCGTTTTCGCAACTTTAACGTAATATGATTTCATATAATTTTTAATAAGCCTAGTCATTTATTACTATAATTATTATGAAAATAAAAAAATTATTATTTTAATGTTAATGTATTATGAAATTTATAAAATTAAAATTAAAAGTTGAATTTTGTAGATGAATGTTGATTTTTATATTTCAAAAAAATTCCAAACCGCAAATGCTTCACACTTGAAGCTTTTATTGAAGAGAATATATTTTTTTAACCTCTCATAGATTGATTATAAAATAAAAATCAAGATAACATTCGTCGTCAGTTTCGTTTTTAAAACAGTTTATGAATGTGCTGTTGTAATTCACGTTAAATAATTTATTTTTTTGTAATTAAAATTATTATTATTATTATAACTAATAAAATATTTCGAAGTCATAATTTTATCGATCTATTTGCAATTTAAATTTATTTCTGTTTTAATAAATGTGGTTTGAATTAATTTATTTATGATTTCTTACTGCACAGTATGTGACACTTTCCGCTCATGTTGCGTTTTCGCTACATTTTGCCCCATTAAAACTTATGAAATAATTGTTTTCAATTTTGCTTGAGTTATTCTTATAACCATATAATGCAAGTCTAAATGTAAAATTCATGTTAACTTTTTTTCTCGGGTAGCGGTGGTAAATGGGCTAAATAAAAACTACCAGTTATAATTGATAAAGAATTTAGATAGTTTATTAATGATACAAAAGAAAAACTACAAACTAAGTTGCATAGTATTCTACGTCATCAGTTTGTGAAAATCTTTTCACCATTTCATTTACTGGAAGAAGGGCAGTAGCGGTTTTGTTAGCAGATATTCTCAAAGAAGCTTTGCAAATGACGAGCAGATACAGTCGTCCTAAGATGAATTTTAATAGGCCGAAATTTAGAAAATGCTCTTTCTGCATCTGATAAAGTAACTGGCAGAGTCAGAGCAACATCGAGCTTATAGTGCAACTCGGGTTGTAGGCTTGTGGCACAAAAAAGTTCTTGCAGTTCGATACATGCAATGAGATCAGACTAATCCGCAGGTAAACCTGTTGATGTGATTTTGAGCTGTCTTTGCACAGTTTCAGCATTCTTTCAATGAAGGCTGGATAATTCTGAAAGCTCGGGAGTTATTTTGTCTATCTGCGTTGTTCTGTATATACTGTGTCATGGCTGGGAAAATTTACATATGAAATGTGTAAAGATTTAAAAGTGTAGTTAAGGTCTAGTGGTGCTCTATTTCTTCTCAAAATGTGTGACATGTTAGTGTTATTTTGGTTGGATATCTATGTTCTGTGTTGATATATGAAATGTTTCGTGAGATAAAGGCCCGATGGCCATCCAGAGCAAATATCATTGTCCTATGGCATATTGAAAAATTCATTACCCCCCCCCCCCCACCAAAAAAAACTCATCGATTTTCGAACAATTGCGAGACCCTTTGAAAAGCTGGTTGCGCCACTGACTGGTAGGGCTTATATTAAATTGAATAACCAAGAAGGTTGCGAAGATACAAAAACTTAAACCCAAAGCTGAAACTTTTAACGGTTTAACCCGTGTGAAAAGCAATAAAACCTTGATTGAATTACTCAAAAACAATGACTAACTTCAATACTTTCATTTCAATAAATATTTGAAATTTAAATCTTGTTTTTTTTTTATTTTATTTAAAAAAATATTCTCTGAGTTTCAAATCATAAATTTTAAGAAATGTTAGAACTAGCAAGTTTGGGACCAGTGAAATTGAAGAAAAAACAAAAAAGTTTCGGGAACAGGTCGGGACTGGGAATCGAGTTGCGGGAACGGGACGGGACGAGAATCAAAATTCTGATGTCCCATCGGGAACGGGACGGGACGGGAATCAAAATTCCGATGTCCCATCGGGAACGGGACGGGACGGGAAAACAAATTTCGGGAACGGGACGGAACCGGGAATGAAAAATCGTCCAAGTCTGACCTCTATCGCAGACGAGCAACAAGTCCTAATTCTTAACCAGTCATGGCGGGTGCACCGTCAGTAGTAACACTACAGAGCTTTGGCCCCTGAACGTTAAGGTTTTCAAGAACAGATTTAACTCCTCTAAAAATATCTGCACCGGTCGTACGTCCACGTAGTGAGGCCATTCCTGCTAATTCCTGAGTTAATTTACAGTTCTCATCCACCGCACGAACAAAAACCAAAAGCTGTGCTGTGTTAACGTTATCCGTGCTCTCATTTAGGGCAATTGAAAAACAATTGCAAATGGCAAGCTTGTCACGCAACTGTTCACAAACGTCGTTGGATAAATCAACCACCCGGCTCTGGATAGTCATCCGTGACAATGGCACTATGTTGAACAGGTCTGTTTTCTCAGGACAGACTTCTTTGCAAATGGCTTGCATGCAGTTTTTGACGAAATCACTATCAGTAAATGGTCGAGAAGATCGCGCAATAATCTGTGCTACGGCACAACCGGCACGAACAAAAGTCTTATTTTCATTAACTTTTGCTCAGATGATAATCTTTTTACAAGTTGATCAATTTTATTTTTTCTAGCTTCGCATTACACATCATCAAACGTAGCAGCGTGTTTGGTTTCTTAATGTCTTTTGCAATTGTAGTCCTTCATTACAGTTACGGACTCGCGACAAATTAGGCACAAAGCTGTTCCGTTAAAATGCTGCATAAAATTTTTTGGGTCCATTCTTCATTAAACTGACGATTTTTCACTTCAGTTTTACGCTTTGACATTCTTACTTAATTAAAACAACCAGCGTGCCAACTAAATTATCGCTCGTTGTTGTTGTTTCAATCGTTTAATATTATGGATGTGCAAACAGTACTATTAAAAAAAGATGGACGAGTGCGTCGATTTAAAATTCTGTTAGGGCCGCAAATAGCCAAAATGGACTAGTTGTTTGGGGGCCGCATCAAACAGGCTGGCGGGCCGCGGGTTGTGCACCTCTGGCTTAGATGGTAAAGTCGTTGGACCTGCAACTTGAAGGTCGCCAGTTCGAATCCCTGTTCAGCCAACCGTGAGCTATCAAATACCTAGTGTATTTCGATGCGGTGTTTCACGACTTATGTCGTGTGAGTGGCGCCTCAGTTGCGTGCCTTGGCGCATTATAAATACGCATTATTATTTTTTATTATATAGGAGACCCAAATTATTTATTTATTTAGTGTTTAAGAATTTATTTTGCATTTAGTATTTAATAAAGTATTTTAATTTAATAAATTGTTTTATATTTAACATTTTATTTTTATTTGATAATTTATTATATATATTTTTTCACAGCTATAAATTTAAAGTCCGTATAATCTATTTTGTATTTATTTTTGTTTAAAAAATTTCTCAAAAAAATAAGTCCGTTTTTAACTATTTTGAGGGGTGAATCGGTTGAGGGGTGATTCGACTGCAATTCAATTTGTCACTTTACACAAAAAATATACATTTGAGAAGATGATCCAGCTTATGTCATTTGTTTCAACGTTGCTTTTTTTCATCTTTTTGAAGACATTTTAAGTTTTTAACTTAGGGGTCTAAGATGTGGCCATTCTTAATCATTGGATATTTTGATTAAACTTTCTCTGCTCTAGTTTGGAGAAAAAAAGTATTTAAAACGAATGACATAATCTGGATCATCTTCTGAAGAGCATATTTTTTTTGTAAAGTGACAAATTGCAGATAAAACTATTGAAAATGTTATGTATTTCACCCCCTAGAAGTTTTGTTGCAAATTATAAGGAATGAGACGTTTTTGATGAAATGGAATTTTTCCCATTCGTTTGTTGACAGTAACTTAAGAGATTGTTTTTTTCATTTGCTGACAACGTTTCCAATCAATTAGTCTCTCTATCATCGGAAGTTTCAAATGCATTAACATTTTAAATGCGTTAAATTTTGTTTCATGTTTTAACATTCTTTTTATGTGTTAACATTTTTTATGTGTTAACATTTTTTATGTGTTATCATTTTTTATGTGTTAACATTTTTTTAATTTGTTAACAAATTTTTTTATGTGCTAGCATTTTTTAAATGTGTTAACATTTTTAAATGTGTTAACATTTTTTAAATGTGTTTACATTTTTTAAATGTGTTAAATGTTTTTAACGGCGTTGATTCATTAACGCGTTAATCGAAAGTTAACGTAGATTAAAGTACAGCTCTAATTTTTTTTAAAGATTTTTTTCTCATATTGTTTTCTAGTGTGATTTTGTTCCTGAATCCACCTTAATCATCTAATTATAATTATCCGGTTTTTATTTAATTCTTTATATATATAAGTTTTCACAATTAACTAATGATCTTATGATTCATCAGCGATCTTTCCTCCATTAGTCACAATCAGTTTGTCTGAGTTTACGTTATCTATACACTAATATATTTTAATAATTTTTATATTTTAAATATATTAAATATCCATTATCCTAACTCTAATTTCAACACTAATCCTAAAACTTTCTACATTTTGTATATTTTGGATTCTATTTCAAATCGATTATAGCGGATAATATCCGCATACGGGCATACCTATTGTATCACGTCAAAATCATGGTAATTATTTTATTACTACCAGGACAATGCTAATTATAAAAACATGATTAAGTTTTTTTTAAAGATTTATTTTCTCAGTATGAGACAAAAAGGGGGTAACAGACCAAAATGCAACTTTTCATTAAAATAAATGTTACTTTAAACTATAAGAATATTTTTTTACATTATGTAAAAATTGGTCTAAATTGGACTATTTTGTTTCATTAAACCATCAATCTTGAAACATTGTTTATAAATATTCAAACTAGAGCTGTGCTTTAACCTACGTTTATTTTTCGATTAACCTGATAATTACACAAACCAAAAACAAAAGGTTATTAATGCCGTGACTTTTACAATTGATTGGTTTAAGGTGTTGAATTCAAATATGAAATCAGTTTTCTTCTATCAGTTCTACTTTTTTTATAGATAATTTGTTTTTGAATCTGCAGCTTTGAATCCATTTTTGTCAATATTTAATAACACCGGGCAATACAAATATTAAGAAGAAAAAAACTTTAAATATATATTTTTAATAGTTATATTTTTATTTTTAAATGATAAATTAATTTAGTTTTAGTAGAAGTGGTTTAAATAAAAATTCATTTCTTAATTGGAGCAGGCTAAGATGGATCCCAACATTCCATGGTTGATATCATTAGATCCACGATTTGAAACATTGACATATCTTCAAAATAATGAAAATGAATTGACATGGCAAGAGTTGGAAAAACTATAAAAAGGGAAGAATATCTCCAAAACTGTAAAACATCAACCAAAAAAGCGATTGCAAAAATATGTAGCTTTAGATTCTAAAAATGAAGATACAAAATCTGAGTTAGACTTAGATAATTGTCCACTTGTTTGGTGGCAACAACTTGAAAAGCATATCCGGCTCTTGCGAAACTGGCAAAAAGTATTTGTCATCTCCGGCAAGGACAGTTCCATTTGAATGTCTATTTATCTTTTCAGGGCCTATAGTTGGAAAAGAAGAGCCTCTTTAGATCCAACCAATGTAGACAAGATTGTTTGCTTGAGTAAATGCGTGACGTTAAACTTTTTAATCATTGATGGATAAATTTGATAAATAAATTCGAAAAAAACTTCAATAGTTTCTAAAAAATGAAAAAAATTGGGATATCTACATAAAATAGCTGATGTCACATCGCAATGAAAAAATATTACTTTTCGATTAAATTTTGAAATCGTGCGATTAATTTAGATCACGATTTTTGATCGTTCAATTTATTCATTAAATTATTTTTTTGTACTTACCCTATGTATCAATGTTTTGTTAAACTCATATAAAATTTTACATCAAATGTGTATGTGTGTGTGGAAAAAAATGTTATGAAACATCTCATGTAATATTTTCCCACCAAACACTACAGTTTTTAAAGTACAACACACACAACAACACATTCATGGGTTTAACCCTGGCGACAGCCCCGAAGGCCTCTACAGCTACGACTACGAACAACAACAGACTCCTTCCTTCTCTTGTTACATTTGCACTTATTACAACGTCATCAATCATGGCCACAAGAACTGCGACAAGGATTTTATTTCTGAAGGCATCCCCACCCGACCCTGTACAAGCCATTGCTCTGTATGTGTATGCATACGTGTGTTTTTGTGTACACTAAGATTATAACATTTCCACTTTTTTCGGATTTTAATTTTTAGATTATTTTAAATAATGAGAAATAGTGTCAATATGAGATATTTAGTACTTTTTTGCTTTTTCTTCACTAAAACCACACACCGAACACCGATCGAAATATTTCATTGAATATCATTAATTCTTTTATCAATATTGGAACTAATTTAAGTTCTTTTAGAACAGCAAGAGTTTTGGAACAAATATCTTAACAAGGTGTTTTCATTCCAACACCAACTCAATCTGCAATTACAAGGCAATGTATAAGGCATCTGCTGGAGAATCACAGGAGATACAACAAAACTTTGAAAAAACTCTCAAAAAGTAAATTTGGCTCTACACTTTACAGTTAAACAATTAACAAGAAATTTGTTTTAATAAATCAGCATCGTGAAGTTCATCTAGCAGCACTAACTCTTAATGATAGACAAGCTTTAATAATATGGAATAACTGAAGTTTTAGAGCAATACCATTTCTGGGAAAATATTAAAGTTATTATCTGTGATACTTAGAGTATCAAAACTGGACTAAAAATGGAGATGTTGTTCTAATCCTAAAAAATTTGAAGAGAAAGGCATTCCTATACCTCAGTACACAGGATGTCAACATCATGTATTATATTTAGTCATGAGGCATTCAATCGACCGCAATTTTGGTGGAAAGACGACTTCTCCCAACTTATCCTATGAGTTTGTTGAAGAACTCAGTGAAAACTATAAAAGTCTTAAAATAGTCTTTTAACAAAGTAATGTAAAAGGAAAATATAAAAAAAAACAAATGGCGCTACGATATGAATTGGGAATAGCATTCCGATGGATCATTTTAAAAATTAATTTTAAAGTCTTACTTTTCTTCTACTTCCGGATCGACGAAAACTGCTTGCCGAAATTTGTGAATTGATTTGTGGAGCATGGTTTGATGTATGGTTCAGGGACCATTTTTATAAGGGAAACAATTATGAAAAATAAGAAATCAGTTCAAAAAACACAAAAAATCACATAAAATTGTTAAGAAAAAGTGGAATCAAAACAATACAGCAATCCAAACACAACGAAGTAACATTTGTGCAGAAAGAGCGATAAAAATCGCACAAGAGATAAAGAATAAAAGAGCTGAAAAATTCCATTTGAAATTCATTTTATCAAACAAAGATTTTATTATATTTTTCAATTAATATTTTAAAATTCAATTTTATATTCTATTAAAGTCATCAATTAAAACATCTTCGACTTTTACTATGTCGCCATATTTTCAAAACAGTATTTTGAGTTTTGGTGGGAAGTTTTTTTAAATAAAATCCTAAATTACGGTTTATTTTATTTTTTTACATAAAAACTCATCTTCTAAAAATGTTCGATTATTAGGCTGCAAAAATGTCCTAAGCCTAGTGTACACATGTCTCATGTAAAAATACAGTATCAGTGTGCATTACACACGTTTGACATTAAAAAGCTAAAGTCATAATGGTATTATTTCATTTATTTGTGATACGAAGTTGAAGGCGAGAAAATTAGCTAGTCAATATTCATGATCTATCTAAAATTAATTCTATGGATGTAAGCTTTCAATTAAACATTTAGATATATATTTTTTAATTTATCTACTCTATATAAATATTTAAAATGACGATTTAAATACATAATTATTTCTTCAATTTGAGCTATGTACTTTTAATATCAAAATTTGTTACCATATTCATCCTGTCATCTACCTGTCTATCCATCCATCTACTCAATCACCAGATGGTCGTCACGAAGATCAGCACTGACAGCTACATGGTCAATAGGGATTGTCAGTCAAGTTGCATGGAAAGTTCTTCAAATGTTTCCAATACCAAATGTTGCCGTTCAGAACTTTGCAACCACTTTAATTCCTACTCAGCTTCTCCAAACACCAAAATTTCTTTGCTTTTTAAAAACTTTCTCTTTTTCGTAATGTTTTATTTGTTTCACATCTTAACTTGATTGAAAGATTTCTACAATTAAAATAGTTTTAGTTTTTAGGAAAAGTTCTCACCAATCAATGTGCCTTTCCATGTTTTTAATTCCATTTTATTGTTTTCAAGAGATTAATATTTAAAAACTGTACCAAAACTTAGTTAATGTACTGAATATTTCTGTTAACCAATAAATAAAATAGAAACCTATCAAAAATATTTTTTAATGTTGTTCTTGATATTTTTCACATTTCTTCAACAATTTATAAAGATATGTAAATCCTCCGTATTACGCATATTGAAACTTTGTTACTTACAGTGTCAGATTCTTAAAAAGGGTTTAATTTTTAATATTAAACCTATATTACCTGTCAATGTGATGTTAGATATACAACAGATTTATAAAATTTATGAACTTTCAAGCGATTGACCTTTCTATCATTTAAATCTCTTCATTTTATCATAAAAAATGCATTAAATAAATCTTTTCCAATCAATAAGTCAATCAAACATATTTATATAGCGCTTTCCATAATTTTGAAAACGATTAATAAATTTGTTAATTAGAAAGTTGTTAACTGTAACGAAAACTTCATATGAGTGATTGTCATGGTGGTGTGGGTGAGGTTGGATTATTGAGGTTGATTGTTTGTTTTTTCTATTTAAATTGATATATATACATAAATTGGTAGTGGTCTAAAAACCCTTTTATTTAACAAATTTATTTGAAGAGCGCTTTTGTTCACTCAGTAAAGGGCGCTATACAAATCAGTAGTGATTGATGATTGATTGCACGATTATGGGATTAGCCAACACAACCAACAATAAAATAAATATTGTTAATTTCCGTTAAACCTCGTTAATTATAAAAAAAGTATATTAAATTTTATGAAATTTATATTGGTAAAGTTTATAATAAGTGTTTTTTAACGAAATTTATATTATAAACAAAAATATTTCAGTAATCTAGTTCAATTTTATCTACTGAGTCCTTAGTTAAATCAAGTTAACTTTCGATTAACGCAAGTAATCTAATTTTAGAGTAATTTTAAAGCAATTAAGTTCTTTTATGAGACTGCTGAAACTTAGTCAGATTATTGGTCCAAATGTTATTGTTCTTCTCTACAGTGCTAAAACTTATTATGTGCGACATTTTATAGATGAAAATCATAAGTCTCAAAGTTACCAAAGATACAAATTCTAAAACGCACCAATATTAGAGCTATGGTGGTATCTAGTTTTGGTTTGAGTTTGACCTTTTTAATCTAATGGAACTTAGTGCTTTTTAGGATAAAGTTAATCGATTTCTGATGAATAACAAAATATTTTACAAAATTAAAAATAAATATTCCTAATGAACATATGACATTTCAGAAGTCTAGTGTATGTAAATAATTTTTTTTATCTATTTAAAAACTAAATGAATATGAACAATGAAGTTTTTTTTATTCTGATAGTTCAATATTCATCAGCTAGCGTGCAACTCTTCCAAATAATATTACAATGAAAACAATATAATTTGTGAAAATGTTAATAAGTATTTATTGTATCCCATTTCAGGAAGGCACAAACTCGGGAAACTGTAAAATCAAATATCTAGAAGTTTATTAATTTTTCTAAAATATTCTAGAGTAGAGTTTGGTTTAGTGTTAGATTATTTAAAAATAAATATTTGAATAAAAAGTTTCCATTTCGTTATCCCATTCTTAAACGAGACGGAACCTTTTTATATCAGTGGCGAACAACTTAGTGAAATTTAGGAAAAGCATCACAGGTTGAAAGGCTTGTTGTCAATATAAAAATATTTGTTACCATTTTTAGGATTTCTCTGAGGCTGTGTTAGAATAACATTTTGAGTAGAAGCACAATCTGGGATGAGCTTCAAAACAAAGTGAGATAAAGGAACAGGATGTTAGACATAACAAATTATGGTGGTATTTTTTTCTGATAAAAAAATTCCATAAAAAAACTTGCTTTTTTTTAAAACTAAAAAATATGTCTTTGAGTATTTAAGTAGAATTAAACGTATTCTTTTGTACTGCCAAATAACTCTATTGCAAATACTGATCAAGTATATAGTAGGGGGAAAACATATTTATCGATTTCAAAATTTCAAAACGTCCAATTAGATGATTAACACTAACAATACAAGATGTTTGACGCAAAAATCAATTGTTTATGTCAGAAATAACCCCCCAGACCCGCGATCGAAAAAAACACAAAAATGGGAGATGTTAAACCTATTATTCACTAGAAAAACACATTGTTTTTGACTTTTTAAAACTTTTTTTACTCTTTTTTATATTTTTGTCTTTCTTGGTTAATACTTTCATTTATAAATAATTGTAAAACTTTTTTATTTTCACTGAATGGATCATCCTTTGATTTCAACAGGAATAAAAGTTGAAGTCTTTTTCGCTTCTTTCTATTAACCAGCTTTTTAAATTTTTTTGTTTTTTTAAAAACATTGCTTTTTACTTTTACTCTAAGTTTTGAACGTTTTTTTGCTCGACCCGTTGCTTTGAAGCCTCCGAAAGACGGGATCTGTCCATCTGCTGGCTCTTTTATAGGATGATGGATCTACTGACTGCATTCAATTTACTAGTTTCTATAGTCTATGGAAAACCTTACCACACTGCCTCTCCATTCTAAGGTTGTGAACAAGAGTGTCATCGATTTCAGAAGATTGGGTTTTCCATAGGTAAGGCTTCTTCATCAATGTCTTAGTCCCTCTTTTGCCAATATAAAGCCGTTTTGAGATGGGGCTGCATAAAAGAAATTTACTTGTAGATTTACTCCAAGTGCTCAACTGCTGTTTCTGACACAAATGCACACCCAAACAGACAAACACCATCAGAACCATTTGAAATAGGAAAGCTCCATTACTTTTCTGACTAGCCAGGCTGATTGTTTTCTGTGGGTTCTGTCCTGAGAACTCAATGAGATCACTGAAGGGGTGAGTAAAAACTGTTGTTGCCTTGTAAAAAATCCGAACTTGTGTATTGGGAAAAAACAGCCCATTGGATACCATTATTTGCCTAAGGTAGAGAAGAAACTCTTGAATCGGTTCCAGAGTTTGGCTGAGCTCGGCAGCCACCAGCTGAAAATATATGTCAAGTTCATGTCCAACTAAACTAGAATTTTTTTCTATAAACGTTTATTGCCACCATAAAACTTTTTAAAACCTGATATCTCTTTTTATCTTTTTCAACCAATTGCAGAATTGTATTCATGCCACTGCTGAAGCCCAGTGTAGCGTGGGCGCTACAAATGTTTTTTTTATAATATTTATAATATTCTATTATATAAAGCATTATATTGAGTAAATTAAATTATCTAATGATTTCTTTTTACTTGAAAACGCGTAGGCTTAAGCCTAAATCTTCGATTTAGTTTTTTTTGGTGTGGGGGAGGGGGTTCATCAAAAGTACCAACATCTAATATTAAATATTCATGAAATAACCTAGTGAACCATATTCCAAGTGGACGTAACGAATTTCAAATTTTTCGAGTTTTTGCTTACTTATGCCCCCCCCCCCCTATAAATGGACGCAATATAGAAATTAAGAATAGAAATAATCAAAACGGAAATAGATTCATCTAATAACCCACGTACTCTACGGCACAATCTATATAAATTACTACTTCGCTAAAAACATCATACATCCGACGGTAAACCGATAAAAAGTCTTCAGGATAAAAAGTCTTTGGATAAAAAGTCTTCAAGATAAAAAGTCTTCAAGATTAAAAGTTTTCAGGATAAAAAGTCTTCAGGATAAAATGTCTTCAAGAAGAGATATTCATTGAAAAAACTTTTTATATAATTTTATTTCCAGATTGAAAGAAAAAAATAGAGCAAACATTAGAAAGTATGACAATTTGTTCTTTAAGTTTTAAGTTTAGAAAATTATTTCCTTGAAGACTTTTTATAACCACGATCGAGAACCAGCAAACAATTTTACGGTTAAAGACACGAAACAACAGCCAAATCAAATTTATTCAAATGCTATTTCGAGATTAAACGAAAAAATTGAAGCAAACATTAGATTAATGTATTAAATTTTATTATTTAAGTTTTAAAGATCACGTATTAATCACGTATTTTTTCTTAAAAACTAATTTTTGGAAGATTTTTTCCCTAAAGACTTTTTATTTTGAAGACTTTTTATCTTGAAGACTTTTTATCCTGAAGACTTTTTATTCTTAAGACTTTTTATCCTGAAGACTTTTTATCCGAAGACTTTTTATCCTGAAGACTTTTTATCCGAAGACTTTTTATCCTGAAGACTTTTTATCCGAAGACTTTTTATCCTAGCACCCCATCCGACAGCTCAAACATTACAGATTTGGCATCCATCTTCAACAACTTTTTCAGCAGCAAAATCTAAAATATTCACCAAAACATTAAAAATCTTTTATTACAGTTACAACACCAACAGTTCACATACACTCATAGAAAAAATATCATTGACCCCATATCTTATTTCTAACCTTCAACAGCTGAAGATATAATAAAAATCACCTATACTATTATTTATAATATTAATACATGCACTAAGACGTTACCCATGAGCCCTTTTTCTCTCCAAGTTAAAAGAAAATGTAACTCCCCTGTGAACATGCTATATGTGTCCTATATATGCTAAATGGGTTAGGGATTATCTATATGGATCTATGGCTATTAGGACGCAAGACACTTTCTGGATGGTCATCAGACCTTTATCTCACTAGAAAGAAGATATATATCAACACAGAACATAGCGATGTCACTAAAATAGGACTAAAATGTCACAAATTCTGGAGAAAAACAGAACTTAACTACACTTTTATATCTCTACACTTATCAGATGTACATTCTCCGCCACGACACAGTATACAAAATTAATGATTTAACATCTATTCCACTCCACTTTACTGACCACTACTTTATATCTTTTAAATTATCTCTTGCTCAGCCTTTTTCTAACTTCCCCTCCTCTATTGTTAAACGCTCTTGGTCTAATTTTGATTTTTTAAAAATTTTACTAAATGCTTTCTTTCTTCTGACTTTTGCTCTAAATCTTTTACTGATGTGGATAGTTTTATGGATAATTTCAATCTTACTCTATCTTCCCTTTCAGATATTTTTGCTCCATTCAAAACTTTCCGGTATCGTCTAACTTCTAAAAAATCCCCATGGTATGATTGTGAGTGCACGACTTCTAAGCGACTAGTTCGCAAGTATGAACGAATTTATCGATCCACTCTTTCTGTATCCTGTTTGAATAAATGGCAAAATTGTTTCTCTTCTTATCGTACTCTCCTTTTTAATAAACACTTTTCGTTTTTAAGAAATTCTATTATCTCTTCCTCCAGTTCTAAAAATAAGTAGTCTTCTTTATCTAAACTTTTACATAAAAACTCTCCTCCTCCATCTTTCTCTCCTGATGACTATCTTGAATTTCTAACTAATAAAATATCTAATATTAGATCTTCGTCTAATAATAGGCCTACACCATCTTTTACTAAGTTTACTTCTGAATCATTTTCATCCTTTTCTCCTGTCACATTGGACCATCTTACAAATATAATTAATTCTATGTCTCCCACTTCTTGTTCTCTAGATCTTATTCCTACAACCCTTTTTAAAGAACTCTCCTTTTTATTCTATCCTATTGTTCTGGATTTGGTTAACTTATCTTTGTCTACATCTAAATTTCCTTCTGCCCTCAAATCTTCATTTATTATTCCTACAGTTAAGAAGCCTTCTCTTGATCCTGCATCCTTATCCAGTTATAGACCTGTATCTAACCTTTCCTTTCTTTCTAAGGTCGTTGAAAAAGTTATTTCTCAACAATTAATCTTCTATCTAGAAAAAAACTCACTTCTTTCTTCTTCTCAATCTGGTTTCAGAATTGGCCACTCCACTGAAACTGCTTTACTTAAACTCAATAATGACCTTATTTTAACTTCTGATTCTAATGCCTCTTCTCCACTTTTATGCCTTGACTTTTCAGCTGCTTTTGATACTGTCGACCATACTCTTTTATTAAATGTTTTAGATTCTTCCTTTAATATTTCTGGTTCCTCTCTTATCTGGCTTGAATCCTACCTTTCTGAGCGAACTTCCTATGTATCAATTGAATCTTCTAGTTCTTCTTCTGTTTCTTTATCTTATGGTGTTCCACAGGGCTCAATCCTTGGTCCCTTACTTTTTATTTTTTATACCTCGGAACTACATATTATTTCGTCATCTTCTTTAAACAGTCAAATTTATGCTGACGACTCCTATATTTATACATCTTTCACTGACTCTTCTCTTGACCTTACTGTTAATAAAATAACTCTCTGTCTTCAATCTATAATCTCTTGGGCTTCTATGTTTCTCAAACGTAATCCGGACAAATTTGAACTCATATACTTCAATAAAAAATCAAAGTCTTTACTATCTCTTCCTTCTTTAGTTTTGCCTCCCCCCTCTTCACTCTCTCTAAACCCTTCCTCTTCCATTCGTAGCCTTGGTTTTATTTTCGATTCTAACTTGTCTTTAGCTCCTCAAATTCTATCTGTCTCTGAATCTTGCTACTTCCACATTCGTCGTATTAAACAGCTTCTTCCTTTTCTCGATGATCCTACCTTGCAACTTCTTGTATCTTCTCTAGTTCTCTCCAGGATTGATTATTGCAACTCTCTTTACTATGGTTCCCTGATACTACTTTAGCTCCTCTAAATAAAACCTTTAATTGTGCTGCTCGTCTTGTTGCTCGTGCTCCTAAGTTTTCTCACATTTCTCCTTATCTTCGTTTGTTACATTGGTTACCTTTGAGATCTAGAGTGACTTTTAAAATATGTTTAAAATTCATAACTGTAATGCTCCAATTTACCTTAAAAATCTAATTAAACAACCCCCTAAATCTGGTCTAAGATCATCTACCTTTAATCGTTCTTTTCGTTTTCCAGTTAAAAACTCTTTTGCTAAACGTTCTTTTTCTTACTGTGGTCCTCTTTTATGGAATTCTTTACCTTCTTTAACTTCAACTAAGTCACTCATAACTTTCCGTCGAGGCCTGAAGACGTACTTGTTTGGGACGTGATGGCTGAGCGCTTTTGTTCGCTTAGTAAAGGGCGCTATATAAATTATTAGTGATTGATTGATAGACCAACGCAGAAAGGCAAAATAAGTCTCGAGCTTTTGAAATTCTGCAACCTCAATGGAAAGGATGGTGAAACTGTGCAAAGACAGCTCAAATAATTATTCCCATCAACAAGTTTAAGTGTGGATCAGCCTTATCCCAAAGCATGTATCGAGCTGCAAGAACTTTTTTGTGTCACACATCTTTAGCCCGAGTAGCATTATATGCTCGATTCTGCTCTTTCATCAGATGCAGAAAGAGCATTTTCTAAACTTCGGCTAATTAAGTCATCTGTGTCTGCTTTAGTTTGCGAAGTTTTGAGAATATCTGCTAACAAAACAAAGAATGTAGGAGAAAAAGTCTCTTGGAGAAAAAGCATTTTGCGAAAAGTCTCCTTGTTTATAATTTATTATAAATAAAACGGACTTAATTTTTTTTCCGGGAGGCTCATTGTATGTTTTTTCGCCGAATGCTTTTTCGCCAAGAGGCTTTTTGTCTGTTCCCTCAACAAAAATGATGTGCGATTATGATGTTGCGGAGTACCGTCGCCTCATACGGTACTCCGCAACATCATAATCGCACTTCATTTTTGTTTTTTTAGTTGTTAAAAAACAGGATAAAATTTTTTAATCAGTCATTAAAAATATTTTATATATTTTTTAATCAGTCATTAAAAATATTTTATATATTTTTTAATCAGTCATTTATATTTTTTATCATTCATTAAAAATATTTTTTCGCACAATAATTTTTATATTTCAAAGTTTTATTTATTTTTTTGTTTATTCATTTAAAGAATTGTATATATATGTTGCAATTGTACCCTTTAAAGGTCCTTATAAATTATGGTATCATTTACATTTTTTATGAAGTTTAGCCCTTACTTTTAGTGAACTGACTTCAAGAATTAAGACATGTACAGACTCTCATACGGGATCTTTGGTTAGCCATTTTGGCAGCCGCTCAAATAAATTTGTAGAAGAAACGGTTTTGGGTATAATATATTAAAATTTTAGAATCTTAAGTCTAAATAAAAATTAAATTAATTAGAATGTTTTTAGTGCGAATGTTGGTTGTTTTAAATCTGTCGAGAATGGCTGCAGCAGACCAAGATGGTCACAGGGATTCAAGTGAGCTGTGACATAAAGGAGAAATCCTTCGATAGCAGCAGCAGTACCAGCGTTGGCAAGGAATTCTCCTTCACCCTCTTTCGCAGCCTCGGCACCAATGGCAAGACATAAAATTGAGAAGAATGATGAATGTGTTTTCTTGTTTTGATGATGATGTGGTGATGATTGTGCTGTGGTATGAGTGTTGGTATTGTGGTGATGATTGAATTTTTTATTTGTGGTGATAGTGATTTTTTGGCGGTGATTGTCATGGTGGTGTGGGTGAGGTTGGATTATTGAGGTTGATTGTTTTTATATATATTTGAATTTATATAAATACATATATTGGTAGTGGTCTAAAAACCGTTTTATTTAACAAATTTATTTGAAGAGCGCCTTTGTTCTTTTAGTAAAGGGCGCTATACAAATCATTAGTGATTGATTGATTGAGTACAATACAAGAAAAGTTAATTCAAAATATTTATCGAATTCAGATTGTAAAAAAAACATAGTAGAAGACATCCCATGAATTTAAACTAAAAAAAGAAATACTAGAGATTTAAGCAGATATAATTTATCCTTCACTCCTCAAAGATGCCTCCCTTCTTCAAGGCCCCCTCTATAAAGGACTTGAGTCGCACCACAGGCCCCTTCTTGTCTACTTCACTTACCTTGTCTATCTTCTCCATGTACACATCCCTAATGAACCTGAGTATTAGTGCGGATGGGATGGTCACAAAGAAATAATTTCCATGAATGAATTATTTTTTTAATCGACAATGAATACGGACGATGGAAAATTTGATCGCAAATGAAAATGTTAACAAACAAATGAGTGGATGTTTGCAAAAGTAGGCGACCTAAGCAATTTTAAGTACTGTCGTTGGTACTTGGCCAGCAAACTCCTCTGAGCCACCGAGAGTACTTTTTGAAGTGCGGTGGCGGTGAGGCCTGGGAGAGGTGGCTGGTTGAGAACGCATGACAACCACTGCCACAACCCCCCCAACGACCATCCTTCTCCTCTTCCGCCCATCATCAGACGGGCGTACAAGGACATGTAGGAGCTCTGCCTTGCTAGGAAAATGTTCTCATCCTCGAGGCAGCCGCCCTCATCTACCCTGTAGCCCAGCGAGGCAAAGTACTCTCCCTCACTATCTCCCTTCTCGGGCTGGAAGGGAACCGAGACAGGGCAAATAATAGCGAGATGTGATGAGATAAGTGGACTGAAGGAAGGGTGGGAAGAGGCCAGTTGCAGTGCTAGAGAGACGTATAAGGCGCTGTTTTCCTTCGATGCCTCTGTCGCTTGTTCCTGTGGGGTGCTTTTCATACTTGAAATGATGTTTAAAAGACTTTCAAAGGTGCAAAAAACCAACCACAACAATCAGATTTGACCCAAAGTACATACGGCTATCTTCTTGGCGAGTTTGTCAACGCAAAAAAGAGAAGCAGCAGGGTGTTGTTTGGTTGAGACCCGTTGTCTGCCACTGCTCACCACCGCATCCCCGTTCAGCAACCTGCCAGTGGTTGGCCGTCAAAAACTATCATCATAGCTATTTAGGCTATATGGATAAAATCGCAATAAAAAATCGCACTCTAAAATCAGAGACAAAATAGATATTTTTCTGAAGACTGAACAAAATTCATCTTTTTTTTAAATATAGTAGACAAGATCCGACCGGGTACCTGCGGGACTCCCGCGGGAACGGGAATGAAAATTAATTTCGGGACGGAAAAAGTCGGGAACCGGGAATAGGCTTTCGGGACAGGAACGTGAATCATTATTCAAATCGGGAACGGGAAAAAACGGGAACGGGAATCAACTTTCAAATCGGAAACGGGAAAAACGGGAAAAAATTTATTAGCAGTGGATTCTTTAGCAATTATACTTCAGCAAACTCCTTAGTATGGAAATCTCTATTTCATCGATACTCTGTAATTAAAATAGGTATTAAATGCAATGGAAACGTATAACGAAGCCACCATTGCGTTGTCAATGTAAAAATCTTCAACATTACATTTGAAGTTGTTTTGGCGAGTCCAAATATTAGAGAGATTAGAACAAATTGGTGATGATGAAAACTTGTCAGATGAAGTCAAACTGGTCAGTTATATTATTTTTATTTTATAAATTCATACTTTGAATTTGAATTATTAATTTCTAGTTGATTGCTCAGTTGATCATTTCAACAAAAGAAAAGATGCCCATTGATCTTATTCATATGGCAGCATGTCTGTTGCATCCCCCAGTTAAAAAAATAATTTAAAAGAGTTGGGGATAGAAAAGAAATAAATACAAAGACTTTCATTAGAGAAAATTTAATTCCATTTTGTACAGCCAGATCAAGCTGCAGTGCCGTTGAGAAAAAAAACAAATGATGGTTATTAGACCTATTATCTTAGTTTTTATAATGTACAAATTATAATACAATTTTTATACAATTAAATTATACAAATGATTTTATTTTTGAAGTTGTGGAGAATAAGAATGTTGTCAAAAAACATATTTCTAGCATTATTGTGGAGTTAATAATAATGAACGAAGGAACAAATTCAGAAGAGGATGAATTGTACAAATATTCACAATTACGTCCCACCAAAATTGAAGATTATAAAGATGTTTAATTTTTTTGAGTAAAATGAACTTTTTTCCAATACAACTAAAAGAAGCCAACATTTATTTCAGTATACCTGCAAGTTATATTCCCTGTGAACGGAATTTTTCAAATGTGGTCGTTTAACTTCAGACTCAAAATCATCCAATTTGAAAGCTGAAACTCTTAACGGTTTAACCCGTGTGAAAAGCAAAAAAGCCTTGATTGAATTACTCAAAAACAATGACTAGCCTTAATATAAATAAATAAACACATTTTTTGGGGAATGAGTCGGGACCGGGTCAAAAAGTTTTGAGAAAGGGTCGGGACCGGGAATCGAGTTGCGGGAACGGGACGGGAATTAAAATTCAGATGGTCCATCGGGAACGGGATGGGACGGGAATCAAAATTCTGATGGCCCATCGGGAACGGGACGGGACGGGAGAAACAATTTCGGGAACGGACGGAACCGGGATTGAAAAATCGTCCATGTCCGACCTCTAGTGGAGACCGAGGCAAGATTACTATATTAGCAATTTATTATATTTTTTTGTTTTTATTTAAAAATATATTTTTTACACTCACTGTTAGAGTATTCATTTTTTAAATTAAATATATCAACATACTGCATTTCTCCCCAAATTTTAATATCAAAGGAGTTAATATCTGGACTATGGGGGGGCTACAGATTTGGGGGGAGGGGAATGAATGCAGGTGTCTATTGATTTAACAAGCTGACTGTCTGAAGCGCCAGGTGTAATGGTGCGCCATCTGAAAGACTAAGCAGTTACCTGAATTGTTTCTTACCACAGGCAGTAGGCCTTGCATATTAAAGAAATCAATATAAACTTTAAGAAATCTTATTATTCATTTTTTCCTAAGTAAAAAGTGAAACAATTTGAGAATTGATTTATATTAGCCAAAGTTATGGACAAATATACAGCGGCATGTTTTTTGGCCTACAGTGTATCTTCGGTGATGTTTTTTCTTTTTAGCATCTACCCTATCCGAGAATATTGATAACCCTGACAAATATTTACTTAAATACCAAAGAGAATTATTCAATTTATCAACCGCGACTTCTGAAATATGGTTATCAATACAGTGGATATTTTCAATCACATATCATTTTGAAGAGCATCACAGACGTTGTGAGCAGTGAACCAAGCTTTGACATATAGTGTGGTGGTTTAAAGACAAATTCTTTTGATGGTTTAAGTTTTTTTCACGTTCATTTAGAAATGTTCTCTAAAAAAGAAGCATCTTCAAGCAGTAGATACTAGAGCTGTGCTTTAATCTACGTTAACTTTCGATTAACGCGTTAAACAATTAACGAATATTTTTAACGCCGTTACATATTTTAACGCATTAAAAAAAATTAACGCCTTTAAAATTTTTAATGCATTTAAACTTACCTAAATTGAACTGTATTTTGCTGTTTTGGTTACATTGTCAGCAAGAGAACACAAACACTACTAATCTACTGTCAACAAACGAATGAAGAAATAAAAACCTCCAAAACTATACAGCCTTCACCAAACAAAAGACCACAAAATTTGTAAATTCAGATGATGAAGATGAAGATACCTCAATGATTACAAAGTCAATCATTAAACGTTATAGAAAAGAATCTAAGGAAGGCTTCTTGTTTGGTGGCAAAAACACGAAGGACCATATCCGGTTCTTGTCATCTCCTACAAGAACAGTTCCATGTGAACGTCTATTTTATCTTGTCATGACACATAGTTAGCAAGAAAAAAGTCTCTTTAGATCCAACTAATGTTAAAAACTTGTTTGCTTGAGTAACTGGCTCAAAAAGGATGTGTGAAAATTTCATTTTTTATCATTTATGACATCTTTTTTTTAATGTGGATTACTTAATTAAAAAAGTATTATAAAAATTTTAATAAATTTTTAAGGAAATTTTATTTAATACTTTTTTATACTAATGTCAAGCATGCCTAAAACATTGCGTTAAAATAGGATTAACGCACGATTAAAATTTTTAATCGAACGATTAACGCACGATTAAAATTTTTAATCGAACGATTAACGGCGATTAAAATTTTTAATCGTGGAACAGCTCTAGTAGATACCTTTTGCCATTTATCTACCGCGGTGATAAGCTCCTGGTGGACTGAAAGTGAGTTTCATCGATATAAAAAGTGCTGCCGAAAGCTATGAGACTGAGCCTAATGAATTCAGAACAGTCCTGTAGTGACTGATTCCTCCGACTCAGTTGATGATGCAAAATGCAATTAAATCATAATGACTATTCTTGAGCCATAGAATAACATTTATTTTGTAAACAACATAGAAAATGAGAAAGTAATAAAGAAAAAAAGCCAACCCTTAAACACCCACACGGGTCGATTCGACCCATACCATTATTCAATCACTCACTGTGTTTCGAATTGTGAAGTTATTTCGTTGTAATTTCATGACTTTGTCTTATTATTTATTGAAAATCTAACACACTTTTCAGATGTAAAATATCATTTATAGTTTCAGTTTTACAGCATTCTAAAATTTTTAGTAACGTTCGCGACCGTATGGGTCGAAACGACCTATGAAATGAATAACACGAATTGATACATAATGGACATTTTCGACAACGTTAGACAGTTTTGTTTTGAATGCATTTTCTGTAGCACAAACAACTACCTGTCTTGGTTGATGAGTTATAAAGTACTGGGTGATTAAGAATAAATTTTATATTGCTTTTATCCTCATATTTTTTTCATATAGCTCTGCTCTTACAATTTCAAAAAGCTTCTTTTTCTTCCCTTTTTTACCATACAACTCACGCCAAAAATTGAAAAGATTGATTGTTCAAACATTTGGGCTAACGAAATGTTTGTTTTCTACTAATATATACCATACACATGATAGTAACACTAACTAGTTTTTATTTTATTTTTTTAACTTCCTTGGGTAATACTCGAAGATTTATCCATACCATTCTCACTAATCCAATACAGCTATTTTGCATTTCACGGAGCAATTCTAGTAAAGTAAAAAAGTATTCGTAACAACTGTTAGTCAAGCATCCAGATGTTCTATCAGGTTGATTACAGCAGCCATTAATTTTTTTCGAATTGCCTCACCTCCGTGATCATTACCAAAAAATGACTTCATTTAAAACAATACCCCGTTTTGCCATCACAAAGGCACCAAATTTCAAGTAATAATTTCCAGATTTAGATAGCATGTACTGTTCTAAACTAAAAACGACTTCAAAATAGTACAAAATTTTCTCCACCTTCATATACTTATGTGGAATTTGATACTTTTTATTGCCACATTGGAGAAAACTTTGTTTTTTGGCTTCAAAAACTTATGATATTAATTAAATCAAATCTTAAACATTAAGATATTAATTCACATATATTTCGTGATATAAATTGGTTAATACACAGATCTTTGACCACAATGCCTGTAATGGTTCACCACTAACAATATAAACCCCCTACTAGGATAGTGACATCTTTTCAAATAAGAAGTAAATACTGATAATTATTCATAAAACATATGTAAATGTTATAAAAAATCACTAAAACTCCGAAATAATAATTGTTTAGTGAAAACATCGTTGAAATATGGTCGATTCGACTCACATGACGCCAACGTTATTTCTTTCGATTGGTGTTTAAGGTTCAAGTCAAAAACGTCCTAGACACTGTCATAGACATAAATTATTCATAGCAAGAAAATATGTATTGATCAGCAAGTTTGGCCTCATTGAGGGGTCCCTTAAGACCTAAGATTTTTACAGTTGAATTATGTTAGTAAATGGCACATTTTGACAATGTATGTACTAAGTTGAATTAGAAACCAACCGAAATTCGCTTCGGTTTCGGCGCTGAAATTTTCAATTTTCTTAGTTTCGGCCATGTTTCTGTTTCGGCCGAATCTAAAAGTACATTTTCGGGCTCAGATTCGGCCGAAATTGATCTGAAATTGGCCAAAAACCGAAATTTGATATATATCCTCAATAGAACTCGAACTATTAAATTTGGGTTTGATTATCATCTCTATTAGATATCGTGGTTCATTAATTCATGGGTGTCTAATGCTAATTGTTCTAATAATATCTACCGAAATTTGGAACAAAAACCATTGTATTGAAAGTTGAGTTAATTGGCATATGTTGATGATATTATATAAGAATTTTTTTTAAACAAAAGTTTATTCTCAAAAACTTTTATTTTTGCCTTAAATTATCAATTTTTTACAATTTAATTATTAGACTGACATTGTCACAGTAAAATACTAATTTTTTTATTGAAAAAGTATTTATGTGGGAAAAAAACTTCGGCTTAATTTCGGTTTGGGCGGAAAATGTGAATTCAGTTTTGTTTTAATTTCAGTTTCGGCCGAAACTTTAATTTTAATTTCGGCTTAATTCGGGTTCGGTCGCAACTAATATTTCAATTTCGGCTTAATTTCAGTTTAGACCGAATCAAAAATATCAGTTTCGGTCGGTCCATAAGTTAAATAAATTTTCTTTTCCTAAAACTCTAATACACATACATACAAGAACACAAACATACAAGGACACATACATAAAAGGACACAAAGACACATAAAGAATCTTACTGAAGGATAGTGCTTAGAGGGGAGTTCTGTTGAGAATTGAGCGTTGAGATGATCTTGCCAACAGCAGACGTCAATTCAAAGCGGTACTTTTTGTACTACGATGGCGTTCACATCATTATCATTATCCTAAGAAAGATCTTTAATATAATAATCAACTTTATAATCATCATCATAACCACCTTGACATCAGTGTTGAGGGACAGACACTCTTCCTTAACGGTTTCAAACCTCTTCAAATGCTCAATGTACTTCTTCCTGCACTCTGAAAGGCTGTTTTCTTGAATTCTCTGCAGAATGCTCGATGTTCCGATGTTTTCTTGGGTGCTGGTGCTGGTGGCTGTGCTTGTGGGTGGTTGTTGAACAAGGGTTGCTTGAATCATTTCACGTTTCGCCTGGCTTTCTCTGGCTGTTGGTGATGCAGTGTAGAATGTATTGCAGTATATAAGCAACATCTTCATTCTTGAAATGAATTCAATCACGAAATTAATGGACTAAGGAGTATAGAACAGCCAGAAACTCACCGACCACTTGCTCCAACCTATCTGCCACCTCCCTATACACCTGATTAATCTGTTGACACGCCTGCACTCTACCACCACCCTCCCTTCCCCTCCTCCATCTCTCCCTCTCCTGAACCCCCATCCACTCTCTCTGCACTATCGTCACCTTCTCCTCCATCTCAGCCCTCACCTCAACAGCCTGCTTTCCACTCACTCCTCGCACCATGGTGCTTATGTGCACTTTCAACATGTCATTCTCCGTCTCCAAACGCTTCAGTAGCCTCTCTTCTTCTTCTAATCTGTTGTGGAGAAGATAGAAAAGACGATGAAGACGAAAGATATTTTAATGAAGGAAGAGCGCTAGTTGAATGAACCTGAGAAGCAATTTTTGTATAAATTTTATATTCAAACTTTGAAGCTTTTTCTCTTTCTTGTGCTTCTTCATTTTGTTTCCTAAATATAATTTTTTAAACTAAATCATGTTTCAGAAATCCTGACTTGAAGAATGAAAATCGATAAAAGCACTGAAAAATGTGTGAATCTTAAGGCAGTCACGTACAACGAGTCTAGCATGCTCTTCTTGTGATGCATTGCTTGCGCATGCCTGTGGTGGGTGTCTCTCAGGAGGCTACGCTTCCTCTCAATCTCCTCATTGCTGGGTGGAGTGAATGTGGGTGATGGCAGAACAGCGTTTAGAAAATGAACTTTGAAAACAAAACTAATAAGTGAATGAAACATTCGGAAACACACAATGATCTTTCGATCTCCTCCTCCTCGTCCAGCAGACGCCTCCTCTGCACTACATCACTTTCTATTATCTGTTCAAGTAGTTCTTTGATGACCGTTTTTATTGACAGCCTACATTTTTAATAATAATCTAATAATTATAATGCTAATGATATTAAAATATGAACGATCCCAATAATAATCAACAGAGAAAAAATACTAATGATAATCATAGTGATAGCAATAACCTTATGACGATAAATACTTAACTCTTATATGAGGGAGCACGAGAGACTACCTGGTTGTAGATGGCAAGGTCACACAGCCCCCTCTGCTGGTCCCTCACCACCTCCTGCCGGTGCCTCTGTGAGATCTTCTCCTGTTGAAAGAATATTAATATAAAAATAAAAAAAGTTGTTAAATTGAAGCGTCAAATAAAAGGAATGTTATAATACAGTTTTGAAAGTTGTGTTGAATAAAAAAGAAAGCCTCACAAGAATGTTGTAGTCAACTTGTCTGTCAAGAGCTGCTTTAATTGTGTCTGTGACGTTGAGACTCGACAAAAGTGGCTTTTCAATACATTCTTCATCTTCACTATATGCATCATTACTGTCAATACTGTTGCCATTTTCTAAGCTACTATTTTGAGATTTATTTTCAGAAGTTTTTCTCTTTTTTGGTGAAATATTAAAAGTAATTTGTAAATTTCTTTTATTATTTCTTTCTGGAGGTTTGTCAAAAACAATTTTGACAGGCTTTGAAAAGTTTTCCGAATTATATTTCTTTTCATTTTGAGCAATGATTACCTGAAATTTTTGTATAATAAACTGAAAAAACAAAAAAATATTTTTTGTGTCAACTTACTCTTTTCTTTTGTCCTTTGAAATCTGGCTCAAACATAAGGTTGTGCTTTGAAATAGCACCTTTAGCTTTCATACTTGTTATATATATTTTATTTTTTTAGTTTGAACTAGAACTAATAATTCAAATACTTATTTTAAAAAGTATACTACTGAAAATTTTGAATAAAATAATTTAAAAGTAAATCCAGGTAATAAAAAGTCCCAAAATAGTTTTAAAAAAGATTTAAGCTTTTTAAAAATTAGATATATCATTTTAATTGTGATGTAAAAAATTTTTTAGATCTTAATTATTTGAAAATGGCCTGATAACGTCACTGTTGATTGAAAAAAAAATTAAATCTCAGTTCAGCTTCATTAGTTATTAGCTGCGTGAAGTCCGCCAATGCAAGGTCGATTCGAATTCTAACATCGTGATCATTGGACAACATAGGATCCAAGGTGTTCCGCCAGTGGTGAGACCGAAAGATCTTCAGGATAAAAGTCTTCGGATCAAAAGTCTTCCTGATAAAAAGTCTTCAGAATAAAAGTCTTCAGGATAAAAAGTCTTCAGAATAAAAAGTCTTCAGGTAAAAAGTCTTCAGAATAAAGTTTTCAAAAAAATAATTTTTAAAGAAAAATACGTGATCTTTAAAACTAAAAGTTTAAAATTTCATACTTTAATCTTATGTTTGCTCTATTTTTTTCGTTCAATCTCGAAATAGCATTTGAAAATAATTGATTTGGCTGTTGTTTCGTGACTTTAACCGTAAAATTGTTTGCTGGTTCTCGATCGTGGTTATAAAAAGTCTTCAAGGAAATAATCTTTAAAACTTATAACTTAAAGAACAAATTTTCATACTTTAATCTAATGTTTGCTCTGTTTTTTTCTTTCAATCTGGAAATAGAATTTGAATAAATTTGACTTCGTTGTTGTTGATTTCTCACTTTAATCATTAAGTTTTCTGCTGGTTCTCGATCGTGGTTATTTTTTTTTATGAGACGTAACCTATGTAGCTTGAAAAATATTCAGCAAAAAATTTATGTAGAAAGTGTCCAAACAGTTCAAGAAGGACAAAAAAGATGCAGATAAAAGAAAAATAGGATGGCAGTATAGTGGAGTGGATAGGGTTTGAGCTCAAGGACTTTTTGAGACTATCAGAAAATCAAATGAAATGGAGGAAACTGGTTGGAGGTCTTACTCTGGTGCTCCAATAGTGTTTAAGAATATGGCCTATAGACTATAGGCTATATTCTGACTGACTGAATTAGCCAAAATTGTATAAATGTAAATATTATTTTTGTATTTTAATAAATTAATAAAATAAATACTATTTTATATTTATAAATTCATAAAACCAATTATGTACTTATTTACTACAGTTTAACTTAGAAATACTTTTTTTACTTTATTAATCACAACTTGACAGACACGGGGAACAGACAAAAAGCCTCTTGGAGAAAAAGCATTCGGCGAAAAAAACTTCTACAATAAGCCTTCCGGAAAAAACTTTTATCCTAGAACCGATATTTCAACATAAGCTAAAAAATATTTAAATAACTAGTTAGTCTTTTATTATTATTTTTTATTAAATTTGCTTCTAAAAATTATTTTACATTAATTTAAATTAAAAAATTTGTATAAAAAGTTTTTTTTCAATAAAAATCTCCTCTTGAAGACTTTTTATCTTAAAGACTTTTTGTCCTAAAGACTTTTTATTCTGAAGACTTTTTATCCTGAAAACTTTTTATTCTGAAGACTTTTTATTTTGAAGACTTTTATCCTCAAGACTTTTTATCTTGAAGACTTTTGATCCGAAGACTTTTAAGTAACTAATTAAGAAATATCAAATAGAAAACATGAATAATCTGGAGGAAGAAGTGCTAGTGCTTCCGATTGAGCACTAGTGCAAAGCTTGCGAGCTCTGACTGGAAGAAGAAGTGTTTTTTATTTAAAACTAATATATTATTTTTAATATTTTTTAGCAAATGTAGGAAATATCAAATAGAAGACATCAATAATCTGGAGGAAGAAGTGCCAGGGCTTCAGATTGAGCACTAGTGCAAAGCTTGCAAGCTCCCAATGGTGGAAGAATTGCTTTTTATATAATTTTATTAATTTCAATGATTGTAAAATAGTTTTAGAAACAATTATAATTAACAAATACTAAGAAGAGACTAGTTAATTATTTTAAATATTTTTTACAAAATGTAGGAAATACTAGCATTTTTGCCATGCGTATGTAAAAACAACATGGCCTATATATATATATATATATGTATATATAAAATTTTCAACCTGAATTTTTCATTTAGATTTGCTTAATATTTTACTCTGGTGCTCCAATAGTGTTTAAGAATATGGCCTATAGACTATAGGCTATATTCTGACTGACTGAATTAGCCAAAATTGTATAAATGTAAATATTATTTTTGTATTTTAATAAATTAATAAAATAAATACTATTTTATATTTATAAATTCATAAAACCAATTATGTACTTATTTACTACAGTTTAACTTAGAAATACTTTTTTACTTTATTAATCACAACTTGACAGACACGGGGAACAGACAAAAAGCCTCTTGGAGAAAAAGCATTCGGCGAAAAAACCTTCTACAATAAGCCTTCCGGAAAACGCAGCATTGATTTTTCAATGCATTGATAACGGATGGATGAAAATTTTGTACCCTTTTTAATTCGTTTCAGTTTAGAACAGTACATCTTATCTGAATCTAAAAATTTTGAATTTAAATTTGGGGCCTTTGTGATGCCAAAACGGAATATTGTTTGAAAATGAAGTCTTTTTTTTAATGATCACGGAGGTAAGCCAATTCGAAATTTTTATGAATGGCTGCTGTAATTAACCTGGATGCTTGATTAACAGTTTTTACGACTAATTTTTTTATTAATAATAATGACGAGCATTATTATAGTGGCGTATAACCCGAACGGGCTTCCAGGCCACTTAGGCTGCATATTTTCTTTGCGCCTTTGGGTTACTAAGGCATTGGTTGCACTTGAACCTAGGACCTTTCATTGTTGGTCAAGCCGAGAGTCGTTGCCCACTCAGCTACCCGTTCACCCTATTTAATAGAATTGTTCCGTGAAAAGCAAAATCGCTGCATTGGATTAGTGAAAACGGTATGGATAAATATTCGAGTATTACCCAAAGAAGTTTCAGAGAGAAAAAAACTAGTTAGTGTTACTATCATGTGTACGGCATCTATTAGTAGAAAACAAACATTTCGTTAGCAAAAATGTATTTTTCAGCATATGATAGACGTTTCAGCTTTCAATCTTATAATCTTCTAGCATGAATTTATATAGAGCTATATGAAAAAAATATAATGTAAAAGCAATATAAAAATTATATAAATCACTCAGTACTTTCTAACTCATCAGAAATATTCTCAATCCACATAGATTGGCAGCAGATCTTCTAGGCGGTAAAAAATCTGTAACATTAGGGGAAGGAGCGTAATCATCGATTTCAAAATTTTAAAACGTCCACTAAGGACAGGATTAACACATACAATAAAAGAATTTTGAAACAAAAATTAATTTTTTATGTCCAAAATATCCCCCCCACCCGCGATTGAAAAAAAACACACAAATGGTAGATGTTAAACCTTTATTCACCATAAAAACACATTTTTTCAATCTTTATGAAACTTTTTATATATATTTATTTAATCTTTTTTGGTTGATACTTTCATTTATAAAAACCTTTTAAGCTTCTTTATTTTTAGTAAAAGGATCATCTTTTGATTTCAACAAGCATAAAAGTGTTTTTCGATTCTTTCAAAAAACAAGCTTTTCTATATTTTTGCTTTAAAAAAACTTGGTTTCATTTTCTTTACTCTAGTTAAATTTTGAATGTTTTTTTGCTTGACCCGTTGCTTTGAAGACTCCGAAAAACGGGATATGTCCATCAATAGGCTGCTGGCTCTTTTAAAGGATGATGGATCTACTGACTGCATTCAATTTACTAGTTTCTTTAGTCTATGGTTCAACTAGTTTCTTTAGTTGATGGTTCAACTAGTTTCTTTAGTCTATGGTTCAACTAGTTTCTTTAGTCTATGGTTCAACTAGTTTCTTTAGTCTTTGGTTCAACTAGTTTCTTTAGTCTTTGGTTCAACTAGTTTCTTTAGTCTATGGTTCAACTAGTTTCTTTAGTCTATGGTTCAACTAGTTTCTTTAGTTGATGGTTCAACTAGTTTCTTTAGTCTATGGTTCAACTAGTTTCTTTAGTCTATGGTTCAACTAGTTTCTTTAGTCTATGGTTCAACTAGTTTCTTTAGTTGATGGTTCAACTAGTTTCTTTAGTTGATGGTTCAACTAGTTTTTTTAGTCTATGTTTCAACTAGTTTCTTTAGTCTATGGTTCAACTAGTTTCTTTAGTCTATGGTTCAACTTACCACACTGCTTCTCCATTCTAAGGTTGTGAACAAGAGTGTCATCGATTTCAGAAGCCTGCTCACTGATTGGGTACTCCATAGGTAAGGTCTCTTTATCAACGTACTAGTCTCTCTTTTGCCTATCTAAAACCGCCTTGAGACGAGGCTGCATAAAAAAATCAACTTATAGACTTACACCAAGTGCTCAACTGCTGCTTTTGACACCAAATGCACATCCAAGCTGAAAAACACCACCAGAACAACTTGAAATAGGGAGGTTTCATAACTTCTCTTACTAGACAGGCTAGGCGATTGTTTATCTGTGGGTACTGGCTTGAGAACTCAGTGAGATCATTAAAGTGGTGAATAAAAATTGTTGTCGCCTTGAAAAAACCCCAAATTCGTTGTTTTCGTGAAAAACAGCCCATTGGATACTCAAGATTGAGAAGAAACTCATTGAATCGGTTTCAGAGTTTAGCTGAACTCAAGATCCACCAGCTGAAGACACATTTGTTGTTCGTCCTTCGAGTCGACGAGGACTACTTCAGAGTCATTCAGGTGTGTGTGCGCAGATGGCCGATCCTGGCGCGGAAGGTTCGGGAACATGAGGGACATGGGATGAGTGGGACGTCTCCAGAAGGGTTGACAGTGTTGCAGCCTACATTCGTAGCGGTCCACATATAAGCACGCACATGCACATGCACACGTGCTAACCAGACAGGAAGTCCTGGGCATGCCTTTATTAACGTACTATATATACAACGTTGTTTTGTAAATAAATCTCTCTCTCTAGTGTCTCTGAACTCTTAACTCGTAATAATCGGTGACCCCGACGTGATGTAGCGGCCTGCATTCGTAGCGGCCCACAAAAGTGCGGGCTTTTCGAACTTGCCTCTTTTTTTTGCGGCGTTGATCCTATTTGCCTCACAGGTCATGGCACCCTTGTGAATGGAAGAGCGCCAAGTGGAACGATTTGTTGCAGCTTGTTCCTAAGTTTCTACGTTGATGGCAAACGCTTTTATTGAGGCTTTCAGAGTGTTTCTGAAGCGTTTCTTTTGCCCATCCTAAGACCGCTGTGCATGCAGAAGTTCTCCATAGAAGAGTCTTTTTGGCAGTCTCTCGTCTGGCATTCGGACTACGTGCCCTGCCCAGCGAAGCTGCTGAGGTTGCATTTGCAGGGTGAAGATACTGGGAAGATCTGCTATGGACAGTACCACTGTGTCTGGAATTTTTTCTTCCCATTTTATGCCGAGGATTTTCCTGAGGCTTGTTGTGTGAAAGTGGCTCAACTTTCTAGCATGGCGTTGATATACAGTCTACGTTTCACATGCATATAGCAGTGTGGGGAGCACAACAGTCCTGTATACTTTCAGCTTTGTCTTAGTGGTGATGCCTCTTCTGTTCCAGACATCAAGTGCATGTCCAACTACACTTTTGTTTTTTCTATAAACGTTTATTTCCACCATAAAACTTTGTAAAACCTGATATATCTTGAAATCCGTTTCAAAAATTGCAGAACTTTATTCATGTCACTGCTTAAAACCAGTGTAGTGTGGGCGCAAAAATATTTCTTCCCGAACTGGAGCATAGAAAGATTAATCAGAGTATCCAATGGTTAAGAATTGCTACATCATTAGGCCCCTAATTTGAAAATTACAAAAAATAATAAAAATGAAAGAAGTGAAGAAATTAGTAAAAAATAAACATCCAAAACTATACAGCCTTCACTAAACAAGTTAATAAGAAAACATGTATCTTCAGATTCTGAAGATGAAGATACATCAATGATTCAATCATTAAACTTCATAGAACAGAATCTGAGTGAGGCAGAGAGAATTATTGTCTTCTTGTTTGGTGGCAACAACATGAAAGAGCGAAACTGGGAAGAAAGTAATTGTCATTTCCTGCAAGTACAGTTCCATGTGAGCGTCAGTTCAGCTTTTCAGAATACATAGTTAGCAAGAAACAGGGGCGGTGATCTGCTGCAAATCTTGGAGGGATCCTACCCAGCATGGAAGATCCTGGGGGTCCTGGGGTCTAAACCCCTCTCCCCCCACTTAAAAAACAATCCAACACTTTTGTTTTGCTACGAATATGTAAGTAAGCAAAGATTTTTTTTAGACAGTTATCACTATAACTACATATACTCACAATTTTCGTTTTTTTTCTTAGTTTATTTTGCACAGCATGGAGATCCAAAAAGAAGAACTTGTGAAGACCACCTTAACTAAATAATAATAAGATGAAAACAGAAATGGAACAGAAAAAATCTAAAATGAACAAATGAAATAAAATAATTTATTAATAATTTATTAATATTAATGTATTACTATATAAATACTCTGTATTATGCATGTTTCACGATTATGCTCGTATAAAAACAAGAGTTTTAAAATGTTTTTGACAACAAAGTGGAAGGGTTCACATTGAGGCTTCACTACCGAGAAGTGGGAGGGGATCGGACTCCAAGACCTACCCAGGATCGCTGCCCTTGGCTTTTTAGATCCAACTTATGTGGAAAAACTTGTTTGCTTGAGTAAGTGGCTCAAATATGATTTGTGAAAACTGCATTTTTTAACATTTATGGATTCATTTGAATTCTTTCATATGTGGATTACTTTTTTGCTTGAGTAACTGGCTCAAAAAGGATGTGTGACAATTGCATTTTTTTCCATTTATGGATTTTTTTAAAATGTGGATCACTTTTATAAATAAATTCTGAAAATGTTTTTTCAATATTTTTGAAAACAAAATTGTCATAGACTATTTTATAAAAATGTCAATTATGCCAAAATCATCGCGTTAAAATACGATTAACGTTCTATTAAAATGTTATATATAACATGAAGGAGGTAGTAAAAAAAACTATTTTTCGAAGAAAACAAACCTTTTTCCATTTATACATATTGATCGTTGAAAAATGTAAATAAAAAATAAGAGTTTTGGTTAACAGAATTCAATGTTTTTATTATTTCTATCTAAAATAAAACTAAACCCTTCAAAGAATAAACATAGAAGCCTCCAATCCCTTCTCTTTTTGATCTCTCTCAGAAAGCACAGAGACCATTAGGTGTGCCAAAGCGCCTGCAAATGCCATACTCTTCGTCCATATAAATGGAAGGATTACACACGGCCTGCATTTGCATTTTGAAATGGTCTATACAGGGTCTTTTAGATGAAAAAATATATAGTAAATTTTAAATGTATTCTCGGAAGCTGTTTTTTGCAAAACAAAATAATCGATAAATACGAAAAAGCTAGTTTAAATCCAGCACATTTTGGAAAATATGTTTTAAAATATTCAGAAAACTCTTTCTGCGTTAGTGCAGAAAAGTAATATATATATAAATAACAAAGCTCTTGAGACATTAAAAAGAGTAACAGAAAACATATCAGAGCATTTACATAAAAACAGTAAAAGTTGTTAAATATATTGAACCAGTAAACGGAGAACACAAAACAAACATACGAGAAGGGTTGAAAACTAAAAGTTCGAATAAATCAAAATGAAAAATTGAACATGCAAACAAGGATATTAATTGTTGAAAGGTAATCCCTACCTACCACTTCATCAAAGCAGCCTGGAAACCAATAAAACGTGTAAGTATTTGGCAACAGTTGGTGTTGTTTCCTCTCAAATCTACTTAAGAAACTTTTTGGATTTCTTTTGTGGCATTTGCTAGTTGAATCATGAGCAGCTCAATTACGCATCAAAATTGAGCTGGAAATTATGCAAGAAAGAAGCAATTATAATAGTTTCTGAGAACGTGAAAATGGATGTATAGGAAATGAAGAAGTGGTTATGATGACGATTACGACAACAATAAAACTAAAACTCTATATAAGAATATGAAGTTTGAAATGATATAACGTATTATAACGATCATGAAGATGGGGATGGTAGTTTTGGTAATGATTGTGTTGGCGAAGATGATGAGGGCAGAAAAGCAATAATGATCATAGATAGAAGAGAGGAAAAGGGGGTAGTGCAGGAGTCCCTTTATGAAAGTAATCGAAAGAGCCACAATAGAAAGCATCTACATAACGATTCAAAATCTCATTATGAGCAAAGTCCTGGTAACTTCAGTCATCATCATCAGCATCATCATCTAGCTCACCATCACTCCGATAATTTTTTTAATTACTTCCACTCATCACAGCAGCATGTCTTCTTGGAAAAAGCTCTGCCCCCACGCAATCAGTCCAACTTCACCACAAGCAACCAAACCTTTTCATCACAACCACCAATTGATCTCATTCACTCCATGGACCTTTCCCAATTCTGCTGGTCGTACATTTCTCCAGTGATCCTGCTGCTAGGTGTTCTTGGCAACGTGGTTGTGATGGCTGTGATGTTCAGAAGGGCCTTCAAACACACCACCACCCAGGTCTACCTCTTCAGCCTTGCCTTATTCGACTGCTTGGCTTTGGTCACCAGAATTCTGCCGCAGCTAATATTTACTGTCCCTCGCACTTCACAATCTCCCATCAACTGCCACTTGTCTGATTTTTCCTTCTACGTCAGCAGTGATGTCGCCATCTGGTTGCTGGTTGCATTCAACGTTGACCGTCTTTTGGCTGTTCGCATGCCTCTTCGCAGGAGAAGGTTTTGTCGAGTGCCCGTTGCCAAGCTCTTCGTAGTCATCCTTATTGCCATGGCAACCGTTAAAAACATGCACGTCTTTTGGACCAGAGGATTCAACTTGTCTTCTCCCAATGGAGCAGTAGTGGATGGAATAAAGCTGGTTGCTTCAAATGGATCTGTCTATGTAGCTAATGGAGTTTACATGTTAGAAGCGAATGGAAGTGATGATGATAATTATGGCTGGAACAAAAATGTAAGTCGCTTCTATAAAAATATAAACAATGAAAGAAGTCGTTTAAAAGCACATTCAGGCAAGATCATAAAGGAAGAGACAGACGATAAAGGAAACTCTAAAAGGAGAGATAAAAAAAAAGGAAGCAGAATACAAAATGAGCTAAATGGACCAAAAGCAACATCAATCGATTGCGTGACTTACAACGCTGATACGCCTGACAAAACGACCGACGTGCCAATGCAGCCGAATGAAACAAAAATGAAAGTCTATAAAAAAAGACAAAAAAATGTTGTTTATATAGAAAAAGTCGAAATTAAAGCTAACGTTCAATCCTCAACAACGACTTCCACTGCAATCACAACAACTAAAAATCCACTCACAACAACCTCAACAAAAAACGCCCTTACGACGAATATGTTAACCCCAACACCAGCCCCAGCCCTCGAGTGTGAGCGTCTGCACAAGTTCGCGTACTACGAAGAGGAAGTGAGACCTTGGCTGGCTTTTGCAAGCATCACCATGCTACCCACTCTGATCATCATCTTCTCAAATGGCATTATTATCAGCACCTTGGCAACCAGATTCAAAGGCGTTGGGATGGTAACAAAAAAAAGTGTGATGATGAAGGGTGCTCAGAGAGGGTATGGCACCAATGGTTTTCATACAAACATACAAAATACAAAGTGTGAATTGACAATGAACGCAACAACACTCTGTAAAGCTTCACTCCTTACGTCATCTGAAACAACACTGCAACAAGAAAGGATACAAAGAACAGCAATAATTATTAAATCAAAAACACTTATAATAACGCCTAATAAAACAATCATACAACTTACAGCACCATCAATAACACTAACCCCAACAACACCGCCAACCCCAACAACACAATCAATCGCAACTTCACCACCACTCCCCAAAAAAACACCAATAGCCACAACGACACCAACATCCACAACGCCACCAACGTCCACAACGACACCAACATCCACAACGATACCAGTCCCAAAAACAACTTCAACCTCAAACATACATACCCCAACAACAACAAAAACGGAACCACCAACAATAGAGGCAGAACAAACAATAAATTCTGAACTGTTTTCCAGCGCACAGCTCTCTAAGCCTCTCACATCCGCCTCAACGGCCTTCTCGCACCATGAATTTCCTGATAGGAATCTCAATGACGGTGCTCATGATGGTTCTCATTCATACGGAAGAAATATTCTTCTTGATAAGGTGAATGAAAAACAGTATGAAATGAAACTCAAAGATAAATTATTTAGCGGTGCATGTACTCCCGACAACAAAGAAGAAAACATCAACACATTAATTAATGTTTTCGCTGCGAAAAACCTCCATAGAAGTTCCACAAGCAGCCTCATAAAACTCACCAAGTCACAAACTGTCGTCTTCAAAAAGTCAAAAAACAGCGACAACTCTTCCAGACGAAACACTGCCACCCCCAGCAGCAGTTTCCAAGATTACAGACCAAACCCTTTCACCAGCACTACTCTCATGTGTCTTGGTGTGTCACTCGTCTTCGTACTGTGTGTGGCACCAAGCATCATTCTCACTATCTGCAAGAGACGCTGGCTGCAGTGGTCAAAGCAGACTTACCTTTTGGTAAAAAGCATCAGCAACCAATTATCCCTTGTCAACCACGCTAGCAGCTTTTTCCTTTACTGCATCACTGGACAGAAATTTAGGAATGAGTTGAAGTTGATGCTGCTGCAGATAAAGAGACGTGGTCGCTACCACAACCGACGAGAATTTATCTAATCAATTTTAATTTTTTTTAAATAATTTAATTCAACTCAGACATTACTAATCTCAAATTGATAATGATGCAGTGGGCGCAAACACAACTAACCGCATTAATGGCGCAACCAGCAAAAAATGCTGGGAGACTCGCGTTTAAAAAAGACAAAAGCCCACCGCAATTAATTGTAAAAAAATCTACAATTGAAACTACAAATTATAATTAATAAAAAGTTACAGATATTGTTATGAGTTTGACTACCATCAGTCTGCAGTCTTTTTTTTATATTTAATAATAATTTTCTTTATACTCTATTAATGAAACGAAAAAAAACTGCAGACTCAAGTACCAAACCAGTTAAATCATAGGTAAAAATCAAGTTTATGATATGGGTATATAAGATATTCCACGAGAGTCAGCCCAAGTAAGTAAAATAATTTGAGAACTTTTTGTATATATGAAAACTTATATTTTTGATTTTTACAATTAAAACCTTTTTCCCATTTTTTATTTATTATCTAATTTTTCCTTAATGTACTTAAGAAAATAGAAGTTTCGAAGAATATATTTTTAATTTTTGAAGCCGTTTTTTGTTATAATTCTGTTTATTAGTTAAATGTTTTTTCTCTATTTCTCATCTATTTATTTTTTTAGTTTTGAGTACGGACTTTTAAACATAATGGCTAAGTGTTTAAATAATATTCTTTATGCTCCATGGGGAAAAACAACCACAACTTTTTGTAAATAAATATTTTAAAGTATTCGATGTATTGATACTTTACGGTCGTTGTTTTGTTGCAGATATTCTCAATAAAATTTGCAAAAGACAAACAGACATAGTCGTCCTGAGATTAATTTTAATAAGACGAGGTTTATGAAATAATCTTTCTGCATCTGATGACGTAACTGGAAGAGTCAGAGCAACATCGAGCATATTGTGCAGGGAGGTGATCGGCCACAAATCTAGGGAGGGGGTTCCTACCCAGCATGGGCGGGATCCTGGAATTTGGACCCCCTCTTCCCACTTAAAAAAACCTTTTTCAACTTTAATTTTTATACGAGTATTTAAGAAAACAAATAATAATTTTGTTTTAGACAGCTATCTATATAACTACACCTACACACAATGTATTACTAAATAAAAATTCTATTTTATGCCATAGTTGACAATTATTCTTGGATCAAAACAAGAGTATTAAAATGTTTTTTTTACCAAAAAGTGGAAAAAAAGTTTGGACCCCAGGAAACCCCCAGGATCGCCGCGCATGGTATAATGAAATTCGGGTTGAATTCTTAAAGCACAAAAAAGATCTTGCAGTTCAAAAATGAGTTGGGATCAGGCTGATTCTGACCTAATCTTGTTGATGTGAATTTTTGCTGTTTTTCACAGTTTCAGCATCCTTTCCATGACATTTTAGAATTTCGAAACTGAGCCATTCTGCAACGCATCAAAAGCAGCTTTTTTTGATTTGCTATTAGAGGTCGGACATGGACTATTTTTCATTTCCGGTCCCGTCCCATTCCGAATTTCATTTTCCCGTCCCGTCCCGTTCTCGATGGGCCATCAGAATTTTGATTCCCATCCCGTCCCGTTCCCGCAACTCGATTCCCGATCCCGACCCATTTTTGAAAATTTTTGACCCGGTCTCGACCCTTTTCAACAAAAAAATGTGGTTTATTTTTGCTGTTTTCCCTTGTCCCAAACTTGCTAGTACTAAAATTTCTTAAAGTTTATTATTTGAAAATGAGAAAATATTTCTTTTAACAAAATAAAAAACACGATTTAAATTTCAAATATTTATTGAAATGAAAGTTTTGAAGTTAGTCATTGTTTTTGAGTAATTCAATCAAGTCTTTATTTCTTTTAACACGGGTTAAACCGTCAAAAGTTTTAGCTTTCAAATAAAGTGATCTTGAGTCTTAAGTTAAACGACCTCATGTTGACAAATTCCGTTCACAGGGAATAGAACTTGCAGGTATACTGAACAAAATGGCTATTTTTTGTAGTATTGGATTTTTTAATTTTACTCCAATAGATTTAACATCTTTATAATCTTCAATTTTGGTGAGACGTAAGTGTGAATATTTGTACAATTCATCCTGTTCTGATTTTTTTCCTCGTTCATTATTATTAATTCCTCAATAATGTTAGAAATATGTTTTTTGACAACATTCTTATTCTCCACAACTGCACAAATAAAATCATTCGTATAATTTGATAGTACAAAAAGTTTATTATAATTTTTACGTTATGAAAACTAACATATAGGGTATAAATAACCATCATTTATTTTTTTTATCAACGTCACTAGAGTTTGGTCTGGCTATACAAAATGGAATTAAATTTTCTCTAATGAAAGTCTTGGTATTTATTTTTTTTCTATCCCAAACTTTTAAATATTCTTTTTTTATACTGGGGGATGCAACAGACATGCTGCCATATGAATAAGATCAATGGGCATTAGAGGTCGGACCGGGTACCCGCGGGACTCCCGCGGGAATGGGAATGAAAAATAATTTCGGGACGGGAAAAGTCGGGAACCGGGAATAGGTTTTCTGGACGGATACGGGAACGGGAATCAACATTCAAATCGAGAACAGGAAAAACGGGAACGGGAATAAACTTTTAAATCGGGAACGGGAAAAAAGAGAAAAAGTTATTGGAATTGGATTCTTTAAAAATGATTTTTCAGCAAACTTCTAAGTATGGAAATCTCTATTGCATCGATAATCCGTACTTAAAATAAGTATTAAATGCCATATAAATGTATAACGAAGCTACCATTGCAAACGTCAAAATCTCCAACACTACATTTGAAGTTGCTATAGCGAGTCAAAATATTAAGGAGATTAGAACAAATGGGTGATGATGAAAACTTTTCAAATTAAATCAAAATGGTCAGTTATATTATTTTTATTTTATAAATTAATACTTTGAATTTGAATGATTAATTTCCAAATGATTGCTCAGTTGATCATTTCGACGAAAGAAAAGATGCCCATTGATCTTATTCATATGACAGCATGTCTGTTGCATCCCCAGTATGAAAGAATAATAAGAAAAAAGTTTGGGATTGAAAAGAAATAAATACCAAAACTTTCATTAGAGAAAATTTAATTCTATTTTGTACAGCCAGACAAAGCTGCAGAGCCTTTGAGAAAAAAACAAATGATGGTTATTTAGACATATTATGTTTGTTTTTATAACGTAAAAATTTTAATACAATTATTATACTATCAAATTATACGAATGATTTTATATTTGCAGTTGTGGAGAATAACAATGTTGTCAAAAAACATATATCTAACATTATTGCAGAATTAATAATAATGAACGAAGAAAAAAATTCAAAAGAGGATGAATTGTAAAAATATTCACAATTACGTTCCAACAAAATTGAAGATTATAAAGATGTTTTATTTTATTGGAGTAAAATGAGAAACTTTCCAGTACAAGAAGTAGCCAAAGTTTTGTTTAGTATACCTGCAAGTTATATTCGCTGTGAACGGAATTTTTTACACATGTGGTCGTTTAACTTAATACCCAAAATCATCTAATTTGAAAGCTAAAACTTTTGATGGTTTAAACCGTGTGAAAAGCAATAAAGACTTGATTGAATTACTCAAAAACAATGACTAACTTCAATACTTTCATTTCAATAAATATTTGAATTTTAAGTCGTGTTTTTTTTATTTTACTAAAAGAATTATTCTCTGACTTTCAAATAATTAATTTTAAGAAATTTTAGGACTAGCAAGTTTGGGACCAGTGAAAACAGCAGTCAAAATGAATAAAAAAACAAAAAGCTTTCGGGAATGGGTTGGGACGGGAAAAAAATTCGGGAACGGGTCGAGACGAGAAAAAAATTCGGGAACAGGACGGGACGGGAATCAAAATTCTGATGTCCCATCGGGAACGGGACGGGACGGGAAAAAAATTTCGGAGACGGGACGGGACGGGAAGCAAAATTCTGATAGCCCATCGGGAACGGGACAGGACGGGAACAAAAAATTTGAGAACGGGACGAGACAGGGAATGAAAATTCGTCTATGTCCGACCTCTAATGGTCATCTTTTTTTGTCAAAATAATCAACTAAGCATTCAACTGGAAATTAATCATTCAAATTCAAAGTATGAATTAATAAAATAAAAATAATATAACTGACCAGTTTGATTTCATCTGACAAGTTTTCATCATCACCAATTTGTTCTAATTTCCATAATATTTGGACTCACCATAACAACTTCAAATGTAATGCTGGAGATTTCGACATTGGCAATGGTGGCTTCGTTATACGTTTCCATTGCATTTAATACTTATTTTAATTACGGAGTATCGATGAAATAGAAATTTCCATACTAAGGAGTTTGCTGAAGTATAATTGTTAAAGAATACAATCCCAATAAATTTTTTTCCCGTTTTTCCCGTTTCCGATTTGAAAGTTGATTCCCGTTTCCGATTTTTCCTGTTCCCGATTTGAATATTGATTCCCGTTCCCGTTCTCGTCCCAAAAACCTAGTCCCGGTTCCCGACTTTTCCCGTCCCGAAATTAATTTTCATTCCCGTTCCCGCGGGTACCCGGTCCGACCTCTATTTGCTATACATTGGCCAAGTTGCAATACCACTACAAAATCATAAAGATTGGCTGGTAGACAACGTTTTCTTGTTAGCTTGCTCAAATGAAACTGAAAAACAAAATCAAAACCAAAATCAAAAACAAAATCAATGATTGTGGTACGCCATAGCAGAGAAGTTTTCTGTTTCTCGCATGAAATAAATCTTTATGGCATACATTTTATTTCAATGATTTCATGATAAGGTTAGACTAGAGTAGGCTATAATGAATATTATAACTATCTAACTTCTTTAAATGTTTTATTTTATTATAAATTTAAAATTTTGAATATAACTTCTGGTTTTTGTATATACATTTGATTGTCTTCAAAACTAACTCGATGATACGGAATTTTTACATTCCTTTGAGTCCAAATCATTGAATCCTAAGAAGCCACCTACCCCTATCACCCGCTTACTCTTCTTTAAAATAAATCATCGGATTTAGAAAAATAGCAAGACTTCTTTCAGCCCAACCTGGTTTTGCCATTGAAAATATTGGCAACTGAATAGCGCCTGAAAAGCATACGTGCATGTTTGTGGAATGAAGAATACTCTATTTATGTCATTTTTAATGTTATTAACTGCACTAATGATCGTGTTCGTTGGAATGAGTGTGTGTATAAATGTTTGCCACAGAATTTAATTTTGTAATTGCAATTTTTATTGTTACAAAATTAAATTTTCTATTAATATTTATTTATTCGGATGTTGTTAAAATTGTTCAAACAGTCAATAAAATTAAATTTAAAATGCTTTGACCAAAATAAAAAGTGAAAAAACAAGGTTCGTGCAATCCCCAGAGAAGTGGGTGGAAAAGTTTGATATAACTTTATTCATCTGTCGCTACTGGGGCATTTCAATTCCTTAAGAAATGTATTTTATGTTGCAAGAGTGAGACGAGGGTAATAAAATGCCATTATTTATAACATAAGAAATATATTAACATCAAGTTTCAGTATTTTTTCAAAGTTTTTAAAATTTTGTATTTGAGGATATAGAAAAGTAAAGTTTTTGTCTCAAATCATAAAATCAAGTCACAAGAGAAAGGTGGAGATAATAACATTGTTTATGATATTTTATTCCCTCTTTGTATTTCTAACCATATATAGATAGTAACTTCTATTGTATTATATATTTATACATCTATGAACGACCCCTGCATTAAAATATTGTGTTTTAAATTTTTAAACGTTTTATATTATTTTCTATTCGCTAGAGGGTATTCAGAGGTCTCTGAAACAAGTTCTCTTAAAAATAAAAATATACCTTTTATCAAATTTGATTTGAATAAATGAATCTTTTAACTTCAATATATATTACATTTAAGTTTATTGAACAATTTTAATAATGGTGAGTGGGAATGGCTCAGACGGTAGACGTCAAACTTGCAACTAAAAGGTTTCTTTTTCCAATCCCTGACAAGCAACCATGAACTATCATATACCTAGTGTATAAGATGCGATGTTTGCGACGTATGTATTGAGAGATGTGTGCGTCGTGTGGAGTGGCGCCTCTCATCATCATCATCATCATCATGGTTTTTGTTAAACAAGCCAACTTTACCTCTCCCGAGGGTGGGGCTTGTCTGAAAAGTCTCAATCTCTCTCTCCACTCCTTTCTATCATGAGCATCAGTGCTGCATATCTCCAGGTATTTGAGGTCTTTCTGTACCACCTCTTCCCACGTCTTCTTTGGCTTGCCTGGTCGTTGATCCATCCACCATCACGTTCCACATGCTCAAACCACCTCATTCTTCTCGCTTGCAGTACAGCACCAATATCCTGGATTCCTATCATTTTTTGGAGCTCATCTGAACTGATGAGATTTTTTGATTTGATGTTGCACATCCAACGGATCATGGCCCGGTCGTTGCGTTGAAGGCAGTTGATTGTTTCTGTGGTGACAGCCCAAGTCTCAGAGGCGTGTAACATTTTACTCCTCACAGATGAAGGGTACACACGATTTCTGGTTGGAAGTGGAAGGTGTCTGTTTGTCAGGAAAGGAAATTGACGAAATTTTTCCCACGCACACTTGCATCGGGTTATGGCAGCATTCTCGCAGCCTCCACCTGCCGACAGCATGTCACATAAGACGCCGAATTCAGGAACGACTTCAAGTTTGTCTTCATCAACAAGAACTTCCACAATTGGTCTTCCGTCTATCGGTCGAGCTGTGCCTTGACAGCGGGCACACTTGTAATTTGGGTCTGAGTGGGTGTACAAATATATTTTTCTCAGATTTCTAATATAATATTATATTAGGTATAATATTAAGTAACCTTAGTATCGTGAGATTTGAGTAAATTATATTATCTAATGATTTTTTATACTAGACAACGGTGACGTTTGAAGGTAAAACTTGGATTTAGTTTTTAGGTCAAAGTGGGTTTTTTCATATGTCCTTTCAATATAAACTATTCATGTTTTCGATCTTTTGTCTATTTATGCCCTGCCCTCCCTACTTTACTTGCCTCCCTCTCTTGATCAGTTAACTTGAAATCTTCAGACTTTTTTTAATAATTAATTTTTAATAATTAATTTTTCAAATGTCCAAAATAGAGGTATTGTTTCAACAAATTATTAATGGATTTTATGAACGTTCTGGTTTTTAAATAGACGATTAAACCATTTATTTTTTTCGAAAAATGATAATGCCCTAAAAGAATAAATGTTCGAAGATTTTGTTGTTTTGTGGTGCATGAAAAAATGAGCTAAAATTAAAGATTTGGTAAAAGAAATGGTATTAAAATTATGAATATAGAAAATATGGAAAAATAAAGATGCAGATATATTTAGAAAGTTTTAATATCGTCTCATCAACACAAGCTGTTACACTTAATTTGTATGTCTTTCTACGTATGTGTGTATGTGGATATACGTTTTTAATAATGTTTATTCATTACATTTAGTTTTTATGTTTGTATGAAAAGGATTATTGATAGTTTTTATAAAACCTTACTTTGTAACTTGTTTTAAACGACTTGCACTGCCTCTGATTCAGAAAGAATAGGGAGTTATGCTTAGAAAAGATGAAACAACATCAAGTGAAGAAAATGTGCCTTTGAATAAGAGAGATGTAGACAAACGAAGAATTCGTAAACGCCTTGTCAGCCCGGCAAGCTGTTGCATCTCTGTGAATACACACTTGGTCACATACCTACGCACACGGACACAGATACACACACAGAAAATGGCAAGAATACATAAAGATACATACACATAAAAACATACAAATGTACACCTAAAAAGTAGGTAACCTTCAACTTCATACATACAGAAGATCATCACACTGCACAAACCTTAAAGAAGCGGATGCTGATAGGCCTGCAAATGAAAGGTCGACTGTGATTGGCTGGTGACTGGTACATAAAAGCCCACTCGTCACTGGACACATGCATCTTTAATCAGTGCGTCGTAAGGGAGACACTCCAATGCTATCGTGTCATTGGAGCTCGATCGGGCTATGCAATTGAATAAACTGCAGGCAAGTTCTAACCTGCAGATAATAATTAATCAAATCTCTAGTAACGACTTAGTAAATACGGTCAGATATTTTTTTAGAAAATAACAATAACAACAATAAAGAACCTTCACCATCCACAGTCGTCAGGTCATGTGAATTACCAATCAAAACTGGTTCGATAAAAGTAGAAGGCAAAAAAAGTTTATTTGGCAAATTAAGAAAAAGGATGAGAAAGATATAAAAAGAAGTTACAACCAATAAAGAAAGTGGTTTCTTAAAAGTATACTTCCCATGAGCCTAGTGAGAAGAGACAGAGGAGATGATGAGACGTACGGGAGTGTGTCAATAAGTGGTTCAATAAAGAGGATGCTTGTTGGTTCAACTACTCAAAAACACGACAACCATTTTTTCAAAGAAAATGTTGTTAGAAAGGCTAACAGTGGAGTCAGCAGCAGCCATCTTGAGTCAATGGCGTCAACAACATCAGTTCTTAATGTAGAAACACATCGATTAAGTAAGGTTGAAGGAAGCCACTTGAGACATGTTTCAAATGGACGAGACTTCAGCCAACCCATCTCTCAACAATGTCCACCCCTCCAAGCAAAAACTAGCCAACCACAACAACAACTTCAAAGAGAATTACCGCCACTAATTCCAATTCGAAAACTGAATCAACAACATCTCCAACAACCCCCACAACCACCACAAATACAAAAAGAGCATCTAAGCAAATCATTCAGGAATGATACAGATTCTCGCAAGTCCATTTCAGCTAAAAACCATACAAACAACTACCTCAGTAATAAACTCAACTATCACAACAAGCAAAAGCATGACAACAAAAACCAAAAAAAGAATACAAACAATAACAACAATATTCTCAACATCTCTTTCAATTCTCTGGCAACAAACCCTCAAAGTTGCACTGGAACAATCAACAGCCCTCTTCTCACAACCAGCCATCTATCTTCATCTAACCACCAGTTAAACTCTTCAATAGACCACTCTTTGAGCACTTCTTCTAGCCACTTTTGTAACCACTCATCAATCCCTGAACCCAGCTACTTATCCAGTAACTCATCCAACCATTCTTCCAGTCTTTCCTCCACCGATCGATCCAACCTCCAGTCTATTCACCAATCCATTCATTCAACTTCATCGAAGAAGAAACGAAGGAGGGTGATAACGAGCGAACAGCGCAGAGCTGCCAACGTGAGGGAGAGGAGGAGGATGTGCCATTTGAACGAAGCATTCGATGGACTCAAAAAGAGGGTGATGATGGAAGTGATGATGGGAGTGATGATGATGATGATGATGATGATGGGAGTGATGATGGGAGTGATGATGGGAGTGATGATGGAAGTGATGATGGGAGTGATGATGGGAGTGATGATGGAAGTGATGATGGAAGTGATGATGGAAGTGATGATGGAAGTGATGATGGGAGTGATGATGGAAGTGATGATGGAAGTGATGATGGAAGTGATGATGGAAGTGATGATGGAAGTGATGATGGGAGTGATGATGGAAGTGATGATGGAAGTGATGATGGAAGTGATGATGGAAGTGATGATGGAAGTGATGATGGGAGTGATGATGGAAGTGATGATGGAAGTGATGATGGAAGTGATGATGGAAGTGATGATGGGAGTGATGATGGAAGTGATGATGGGAGTGATGATGGGAGTGATGATGGAAGTGATGATGGAAGTGATGATGTAAGTGATGATGGGAGTGATGATGGGAGTGATGATGGGAGTGATGATGGAAGTGATGATGGAAGTGATGATGGAAGTGATGATGGAAGTGATGATGGGAGTGATGATGGGAGTGATGATGGAAGTGATGATGGGAGTGATGATGGGAGTGATGATGGGAGTGATGATGGGAGTGATGATGATGAAGAAGATGATGATGATGATGATGATGAAAGTGCTGGTGCTGGTTAAACTAAAGATAAAGGTGGGGATTAATGGTGTAGATAGTGATGGGGGAGGAGATGGTGGTGGTTGAAATAATAGTGGCTGCAACTAAAAGAAAGTAGGATGGATTTGATTTTGAAACAAGATACAAGATTATATTACTTTCAAATCGAAATACAAAATTTCAAAAGCCTAAAACAGCACACAAAATAGTTTCCGCAACATTCGCACCAGGTTCCCACATTTGCATACGAAAAGAAGCTCTCCCGCATCGAGACCCTCAAGCTGGCCACCACCTACATCTCCTTCATGGCGCAGCTCCTCTACTCTCTCGACGCTTCAGGCACTGCTATGTGTCAAGTAGCTCAGATATATGTTTTGCACTGATTCAGTTCACATGATTGTGTATTGGTGTTTTCCGATATTTCATATTGTCTTTAAGACTTCATATTACTGTGTTTGCGAATAAAACCACAATAGGCTTTACAATTTTTATATTTTTACAGAAGGAAGGTTCACCAACCATGCAACTCCCCATCAATCCGCCAACTTGCTCTACGCCTCTTACAGCCAGCCTCCTGTCAACCCTCTTTACAGCCCCTACAACAACAGCGTTAAGCTATCACAACACAACTACTATGTGGCTAACGACAAAGATGACGATAAAAATCTCTAAATTTTTAAAACTTTTTTAAAATTAAACAAATAAATTGAATAAATTTATTTAATCTTCCCTTTGAAGCCCTTAATCATGATGAAGCAAAGACGGTTATTTCAAATTGTAGATCGATCATAGTCATTATCGATCACTATTATGATAATAACTCATCACCATCATCATCAGCATCATCAGCATCGAGCGGGCGCAGACGAGAGGTCAAGAAGGCTTTGTTTCACGGAAAGATGATTTCACTACACCTTTCTGTCCACTGCTTATGTTTTAACTTATTTACTTCATGCGTTTGCTGTCCTGGATCGATATAAATCGAGATTTTTTGTCTATATAACATTTTGGTATGCTAGGACGTTTTTTGAATGTTTTTAGAACGAATAACGGAGAAGCAGTTCATCTGCGAAAACAATGTGAATGTGAGTTGGCACTTTTGAACCCTTTCGCTCTTCGCTTTTATCTGACTCGTGTGAACAAAGCCACCAAGCATCATCCGATAGCAAGTCCTCGCGAAGACGTCAAGCTTTTATGACAATGCTGTCGTGAATATCCATAATTCGCAGGCATAGAGCAAACGGATATTCAGGTGCCTTGAAAGATGCGAATCTTGAGGTCTAATTTCAACTTGGGTGAGCATAAATTTTTAAAGCTTTGTGAAGGTTTTGCATTCAAGGCTGATTCTGACATCGTGAGCCGTGGACCAAACATGGGTTCCAAGTTATTTGAAATCATACAGGATTGCAATGCCCTTACCATCGTAGAAGAGCTTTGCAGCTGTGGTGAGACCTAAGAATGCGGTTGGTTAAAACGCATCTGTTCGGTCTTTTTTTTAGCTAGTCTCAAAGCATCCAGCTGAGCTTGGCCTTTTGTGGCTCGTTCCAAAGTAATGCGATTCATAAGCAAAGGCTAAAACGTGCTGTGTGACGCAATGTTTTCTTCTAGCTAAGTAGTTCGTTTGCGCTTTTCTTTGTTCATTTTCTTCCAGTGGGTGACATATTCTAATTAACCTGCAAAAAATAAAAATATGTAGTCTAAAACCGCATTGAATAAAAACGGAACGAGGACATTGCTTTGCAAAACGCCTGTAGAGCTGCTGGGTGTGGCTGAAACATGGCCTTGAATGAAATACTTCTTGCTCGACTTTTCGTTACCTTCATCGCATTGCAATTTTCACTGGAATCCAGTAATGTAACAACATTAAAAAAAATATTTATAAACACTCTTTTTCAACAAAACAACAAATTTTGTATTTAGAATTCTTCTTTAATTAAGAGGTCTCACAAGTTTTTACTATTGATTTATCTACCCATTCTCACCACATCGACTCACCCACCTTTTGTTTCCTTCCCTCCCTCTCGGCCACTTCGCAATTAGATAGCGATGCAGTTTCAATATCGTCTGCTAATCTGCTTAGTAGGTCAAATGTCGTGTGAGCGCGCTTTCAGAAATACACACACGTTCACGGATACCTTCACTCACATATGCAAAAAATTATAGTTTCTTAACCTTTTAATTAATGTGCCGGTTGAAAAAAAATTCCATAGTCATCATCATCATGCCCGTGACTGAGTTAGTCGTTGGAGGGGAAATAAGAAAGAAGAGGAAGCTTCAGTCCGCCATTCAGTTCTGTCGTAAGCAGCGTGGAAAAGACTGCTTAAGGGAAGAGACGTCCACTCACATTGTCCATCCCACTCTTTTTCTGACGGCCTCGACGACGAGTTGCTTGCAGCGTGCTCTGTAGCATCGTCTTGGACAGTGAATCATGCCTGACGCCGTGGCCAAACCAACTTTCGATTTTTGACAGTTGCTAAAAGAGGTTCTTGTTGTCCAACCAGTGCTGTTGTGATCTGATGGACGTAGTTGTTGGTTTTGTGCTCCAAGTAAGAGATTCCGTGGAGTTTACGGAGACATTTAGATTCAAAGACCTGTATCTTGCTCTTTGTTTCCGGGTTAAGAGATCAGGTCTCACTCACGTAAAGTAGGATACTGAGTACCAGTGACTTGTAGAGTCTGTATCTGACAAAGAAGTTGTTAGAATTACTTAACCATAACCGATTAAGTCTGGTCATTGCTGCAGTTGCCATTGAAATTCTGATTTTCATCTCTGTGGGGCTTGTTCCATCCTTCGAGAGGGTTACTCCTAGTTACTTGAACAGTGACACTTCTAGCTTTTTTCTATTCATCGTTATTTCAGTTGAGTTGTTTTTTGTGCTATTCACCATGGGCGGTGTTCCTGGGGGGGGTCCTGGGGTCAGAACCCCCCCACTTTTTTTAGTGGGGGGTCCACCTTAATAGGGACCCCCCCCCACTTTTTTCCCATTTTTTTATTCAAAAATTTCTATTTGGATATGAGCATAATCGTCAACAATGGCATAAAAGTAAATCTTTATACAGTAATACATTGTGAGTATGTGTAGTTATAGTGATAGCTGCCTAAAACAAAAATATTCTTTGCTTACTTAAATACTCCTTCACCTAGTTTTTTTTATCACAATGGCGTAGGGGGGAATCCTGAGGGGTTTTTGGGTCCACCTCTACAAAGACCCCCTCACTCTTTTGAAATACACATTTATCAACTCTAATTTTAATACGAGCCTAATCGTCAACCATGGGATAAAAAAATGCTAATACAGTTATACATTCCCTAATTCTCGACACAATCTCTCAACATCACATCGACATCATGGCCATCACTGAGACGTGGATTTCAGCTGATGCACCACCAGCAGTCAAGAATGACCTATGTCCACCAGGTTTTTCAGTAGTCCATCAGCATCGTGAGACTGGAAGAAAAGACCACCTGGCCCAATCACAACATACTTCCTCACTGAGTTCTCTCAGCTCATTGAGAATGATCATCTCAACAACAACAATCTCAACCGTCCATTCCGCCACTCATCGCCATCAATCTGGAACAGCCTACCACCACACATCAGAAACAGCACATCCCTAACAATATTCAAGAAACAATTAAAAAATCATTACTTTCAACTAGCATTTAATTAATCATCTTTCCTTGTATTTTCTCTTATTTCATTTAGTCATTCATTTGTAGTCCTTTATTCAGTCTTTTTTTTCACTAAGTAAAAATAGAATTCCACTAAGAACCTGACAAAGAGCGCTTCTGTTGCGTTCCATACCGCTATATAAATGAATTTTATTATTTTTATTATTAAATTGTGAGTATGTATGGATAACATGGATCCTCCTCAGTTTTACAAATACAATAATTTCTCAACTCCTATCTTAATACAAGCATAGCATGAAACAGAATTTTTCTTCAGTAATATATTTTTTCAATTGTCGCCAGCAGACATTCAGAATGCTTTTCAGAAAATATCAGTTCACTTTTTGCAAGCAGACAGATTTACATTTTTATAGAAAAAATCATTCATATTGTGCTACTTATTTTGCATGGGCGATATTCATCGGGGGATTCTGAGGTCCACTTCAATATCGACCCTTTCAATTTTTTAGATGAACCAAAGTTAATGAATTTCAAAAGACTTCAAACATTAAATAAAGTTGTGGTTAAATCAAACTACAAGTTTCATATTGCATAACTGCCAAAAAGAAATGCTGAGGCTTTTAGCTCATTCTATCGTTAGAAACACATTGTGCACTGTTAACGCCGAATCAAGCCAGTTTGGTGTTGTGGTTGACGGCACACAAGACTGCAATGGGTTAGAGCAAGAATCGATATGCATTCGTTTTTTTGATGAAGCTCTGAATGTTAATGAACAGTTTATTGGTTTATTCAACCCACTAGACACGATCGGAAAAACATTATCTGCTGTAGTAAAAGATGTTTTGATCAGAATTATGCTACCCATAGAAAAACTCAGAGCTCAGACTTATGACGGCGCTGCTAACATGAACGGCCGAAATAACGGTTGTGAGGCTATTATCAGAAGTGAACATCCGCTTACATTGTTTTTCCACTGTTCTGCACACTGTGCAAATCTTGTTGCCCAGCACACAGCTGCCGCGAATCCCTTTGTGAGCAATTCACTTCAGTTTGTCCAAGAGTTAGGTGCTTTTTACAATCGTTCAGGGATGGTCAAAACAGTTTAGTAGTGCTTTAGTGTCTTTTATGAGCCACTGAGTAAAAAGTACAGTATGAAACTTTTTGTCCTACAAGATGGCTGACCAGAGTTTCTACTGTGTCTTCTGTTCTTGAACATTATGAAGTGGTACTTGTTAGCTTGGAATCATTTGCTTCCATTGGTACTGTTGATGAAACAGCTGAAAGGCTTGAGATCTTTTTTCAACAGGGAACTACTGCACTGGCCCTCAAGGAGTTGTTTTCGTGTTTTCACTTCTGGAACAGTTAAACAAGTCTTTGCAATCAGCATTTGCCACGGTCAGTGGAATGATTGCAGCGACTGATTCAGTTGTGGAAGAACTGCGTCGCCTACGACCAGATCAACAGTTTAACGCCATTTTCAGAGATGTCAACAGTATGATTTTGGCATATGATCTCTAGCCGATTGCTGTACCTCGGGTGAGAAAACCGCCACAAAAGTATTGTGGGCTGAGACCAGCTTATGTAGCAACAACACCAGAGGAACATTTTCGAGAAGGATATTACGCTGTCATAGACATTGCAACCATGCAACTCACAAAAAGGTTTAATCGAGATTCTCCTGGTTTGCGTTCATACTTGCAGCTGGAGACAATGTTCCTAACTGGTGAAATGAACGATGATATTTTCAAGCAGCATCGTGAGCTAATTGAAACTGGCCTTAGTTCACAATTAGCTATGTTTAAAGACCAGAGTGAATACAGAAATTTAGCACAAACGCAAAAAATAATGCAAGTTATTATATTATAGTGGCAATAGAAAAGTATTTTTATTGGGTATCAAACTTTTTTTTCAATGTTTGGAGATACGAATATTCATAGTTGATACAAAAATAATTTGCACTACAGTAAACAATACTAAATTGTATTGCTTTTACTGTATTGGTCGATACCGGTCCTTTGATTCCAACCCTGGTGAAGACCCCCCCAAGATTTTTCGCCGATCGCCACCCATGCTATTCACCATAACTTGTGAGCTCACCCATATCCCGTATGCAATTGCTCTTTCGTTAAGTTTCTTGAAGTTCGCTGCTGGATCTGCCCATTTTATAGATGTCGTCAGCAAACCCTAAGTTGGAGATTGACCTGCCACCAATAGATATGGTAGAATGATGATCTTGGAGAGTTTCTTGCATTATTCTTTCTAGGAAAAAGTTGAAAAGAACAGGGAAGATCAGAAACCCTCTACGAACTCCCACTGATGTTTTGAAGAATTCTCCTAACTTTTCTTTAAAGTCTAAATTGTTCACAGCCTGACAGACGCAGGCCATGTTACAAACATTCAACCACAGTCTCTGTTGGTATGGAACAGCCACAAAAAAATACCTCACAAATATCAATTTGGATGAGGCAGGAAGTGACATTGACGATTGATTCCTGTGTCTTGTTGGGTGGTGTTTGAAAGGTGGTTGTTCTAGGAACAGCTGTTGCTTGGTTGACTTCATTAGCACCGGAACTGAGAAGCGTCTGGTAGAGACGAGAAGGTGCAGAAGACGAATTAGACTCGATGTCTCGCAGAACATGCGGTTGCGTACGAACAGGGGCGCAACCAGCCAAAAATGCTGGGGGGGGGGGGGCTCAACTTTGGTATAAAAAATAATTATTTACCGCAACTGTTGTGTTTTGCAACATCAATTTTTATATTTTCTTGCTCTTTCAATACCGAGTTTTTTTCACATATTTTGTACAATACATTTTAAATTCATAAGTTAAATTTCAAACTTTTTCATTTTATTATTTATCATCTTTTATTTCCTGTTCACATTTAAAATTTCTCAAAATAATCTTTCCTCGCTTAGATAACTTTTCAATTTTTTCATTCGGTTTTAGTATTTTTATACAAATTTAGTCCTAATTTCAGGGTGAAAAGATAGTTAATACTTGAATTAATTTTTTATGTCTTCAAAATAACTTTTAAAAGATTTCCAATGCTTTTAAAAATCAATGGTGTGTTTTTACAACTTTGACGTAATATGATTTCATATGATTTTTATTAAGCCTAATCATTCATTACAATAGTTATTATAAAAATAATAAAATTAGTAATTTAATGTTAATATTTTACGAAATTTATAAAATTAAAATTAAAAGTTGAATTTTGTAGATGAATGTTGATTTTTATATTTCGAAAAAAATTCCAAACCGCAAATGCATCAAATTATTGAGGAAAATATAATTTTTAACCTCTCTTAGGTTGATTAAAAAATAAAAATAACATTCGTCATCAATGTCGTCTTTGAAACAGCACGACAGTTTATGAGTGCTATTGTAATTCACTTTAAATAATTTGCTTTGTTGTAATTAAAATATTAATAATTATTATTATAACTAATAAATGAATTAGAAGTCATAATTTTATCGAACTATTTGCAATTGAAATTTTTTTCTGTATTATTAAATGTCGTTTGAATCCATTTATTGATGATTTCTTACTGCCCATAAGTATTTCACACTTCTCGCTCATGTTGCGTTTTCGCAACATTTTCCCCCATTAAAAATTATAAAATAATTGTTTTCAATTTTGCTTGAGTTGTTATTATAACCATATAATGCAAGTCTAAATGTAAAAATCATGTTAACTTTTTTTTCGGGTAGCGGCGGTAAATGGGCTAAATAAAAACTACCAATTATAATTGATAAAGAATTTAGTTAGTTTATTAATGATACAAAAGAAAAACTAAGAACTAAGTTGCATAGTATTCTTAGAGTTACGCCATCATTTTTAAACTAAGATAAAAAGTAAAAAAATAAGTTTGATATGAGATCCTTAACAGTCTATAATTTTGTTTAAATTTTTAGTTTCAGCTAAATTTTGATGTTTTCTCAGTAAAAAATAATTTTTCGATCAGTTTGTGAACATCTTTTCACCATTTTATTTACTGGAAGAAGTGCAGTAGCGGTTTTGGTAGCAGATATTCTCAAACAAGCTTTGCAAACGACGAGCAGAAACAATCGTCCTAAGATGAATTTCAATAAGCCGAAATTTAGAAAATGCTCTTTCTGCATCTTATGAAGTAACTGGCAGAGTCAGAGCAACATCGAGCGTATAGTTCAACTCGGGCTGAAGGCTTGTGGCTCAAAAGAGTTCTTGCAGTAAGCTTGATGTGTTGATGTGATTTTGAGCTGTCTTTGCACAGTTTCATCATTCTTTCCATGAAGTTTGAATAATTCTGAAAGCTCGGAGTTATTTTTTCTATCTGCGTTATTCTTTATATACTTGTCATGGCTGGAAAAAATTAGATATGAAAAGTGTAAAGATTTAAGAGTGTAGTTAAGGTCTAGTGGTGCTCTATTTTTCTAAGAATTTGTGACATGTTAGTGTTATTATGGTGGAATCTCCATGTTCTGTGTTGATATATGAAATGTTTTGTGAGATAAAGACCCGATGGCCATCTAGAGAAAATATCATTGTCATATGGCCTATTAAAAAATTGATTACCCCGCCCCCCCTCCCACCAAAAAAACTCATCGATTTTCGAAAAAATGTGAGACCCTTCAAAATAGGCTTGAGCCCCCCCTCCAGCCCCCCCTGGTTGCGCCACTGCGTACGAACGTAATTCTTGATTGAGTATTTTGCATTGCCGTGATGGAATTGAGCAGCAATCAATTCGTTTCTTTTATATTCGATGACGACAGAATTTGGCTTATCTGGATGAGTGTATGCTGTACGAATGAATACGCCTGACTTGCTGTTAGGACCAACAAACACTTTAAAGTATGTTTTCCTGATTATTCTTTCTCCATACTTTCGGCCCCCATACTGCCACTCTAAAACTCTATAATGACCTTATTCACACTTTTGATAATAAAAAATGTTCTGTACTTGTTTGCTTAGATTATTCGTCCGCATTTGATACTGTAGACCACTCGTTATTACTACTATTACTCAAAAATAAGTTCAATATTAATGATTCTTCGTTTTTATGGATTAAGTCATATTTATCTAATAGATCTGTTTATGTTTCTTTAAATCACTGTACCTCTACCCCATCTACTTACTCATATGGTGTTCCTCAAGGTTCTATTCTTGGTCCTTTGTTCTTTATTCTATACGTCTCTGAATTATCTTCTATCATTTCCTCTCATTCTCTCAACTCCCTTTCCTATGCTGACGATTCGCAGTTATATGTCAGCTTCGATACATCATCATATAATACTGTTATGTCATTTATATCTTCATGTCTTTTATCTATTGAAAACTGGTCTAGCTCAATGTCTTTAAAATTGAATCCACTAAAGTTTGAACTTATATTTTTTTATAAAAACAGTAAACTAATTAATGGTCTATTAACCTTATCAAACCAAATTCTATGAGTCACTAAATCTTGCTATTTTCATCTCAGACGTATCAGACAATTATTACCTTACTTAGATGACCCTTCTTTAAAGATGTTAGTCTCTGCACTTGTTTTATCTCGAATTGACTATTGTAACTCACTCTATTATAATTTACCTGAAACTACTTTAAAACCATTAAATAAAGTATTTAATTATGCTGCTAGAGTCGTTAGCCGTACTCCTATTTATCACCACATTACACCCTCTCTCATCTTATTACATTGGCTCTCCATCAAATTTAGGATTATATTTAAAATCTGTGTTTTTATGTTTAAATTAAAAAACTCCCCAGTATCCCCAATATACCTCAAATCATTAATAACTCACCCTCATAGAAGGAATTTAAGATCATCCACTCAAAATCATTATTTCATCCCTTCCATTAATAACTCTTTTGCTAAACGTTCTTTCCATTATGCAGGTCCATATATTTGGAACTCATTACCTCCTTATTTAACTACTTCTAAATCATTATTTACTTTTCGTAAGGATCTGAAGACATATCTGTTTAAAAAATTCATTTACGAGCGCTCTTGGATTTGAAGAAAGAGCGCTATAGAAATCTATTTGATTGATTGCCACCATCTATAACCATCTGCCCTCCAATCACTTTTTCTCGAATCTTCTTGCCAAACATATAGATGAGTTGTTCCACCTTTTAGAAGATGTAAAGGAACAGAACAAGCTGGTAGATTCTCAAAAAATCATTAATAGCGGCATACATTCTATAACCGTTATAACGATATAGTTATAACGTTATAACGTTATAGTTATAACGTTATAACATTATAGTTATAACGTTATAACATTATAGTTATAACGTTATAACATTATAGTTATAACGTTATAGTTTTAACGTTATAACGTTATAGTATAACGAAAAATATTCTTAAACTGAATTTTTAATATTTAGGTTTTACTTCGAATATTAGGAATTTGATATTTTTAAAATATTAATATCAATAAAATAAAATATCAATTTTTAAAAGGTAAAAATAAAATGAATAAAATGCAGATCAATGTGCAGAGTAAATGTGCATTTAACACATGCAGTGTGCTTTCTATCGTGTGAAGTTAACCTACAACCGTGACGAGCGGGTTGTAGGTTAACTGCACACAAAAGAAAGCACAGTGCATTGTTTAAAAATTTAAATGCACATTTGATTTTGCACATTTCTTCTTTTTTACAGAAAAAACGTTAATTTAGAGTTAAGGTTAGGGTTAGGGTTAGAGTTTTCAGAAAAATCGCGTTTCAAGAAGAAATTTGCAAAATCAAATGTGCATTCAACACATGCAGTGTGCTTTCTTTTGTGTGCAGCTCACCTATAACCAAACGAGCGCATTTTTCAAGTGTGAAAACTAAGCTGGTTGAAAAAATCGAAAAAAAAAGTTCTAAAGGTTTTTATATTTGTTTAAACATCTAAGAAAACTAGTTTTTGCATTCAATTATTGAACTATTTTCATTTTATATTTCCCAGCTGTTTCCGAACTGCTTGAAATTTTTTTCAAAATAAATATTCATTAGAGGAAAAATTATTATTTATATTAATTATTTGTAAAAAAAAATAATTTTCACATTTTTTTAATTAAGGGTCTTATTAGGTAGTTGCACGGTGTTTTTATTTTAACTTTTCGAAAATTAAATTACTATTTTTGGAAAAAGGAGTTTAAAACGTCAAAAAATATACAAAATATATTAAAAAGCGATTATTAATAATGAAGATAGAAACATTTAAATGTTGAAATTTGCTTTGGTAGTTTAACATTGTATAAGTCTTAAAAACTTTTTAGCCTATTTCCAAGTGTACTTTATTAAATAAAGTTTATTTAAAAGAATTATGCGTATAGTATTTTAAAGTGGATTGCTATGAAGTTCATAGTATGAACGAATACTGTAGTAATTGTTTGTTTTTATCTATAATTTCTCTATTCTACTTTTCACTACTTTATTATAAACTTCCAAACATTCCACACTCACTTTTATTCAAATATAATGAAAATGACCCGGGATTGTTAGAGCAGATCACTGCCTTGAACCAGAAACGCTATGAAGATGGCACTGAATATCTCTCAAAACTCCCTTCTCAGACTTTCTCGAAATATAATCTCGATCTCAACTCAACATTTGCTGTGGCAATTTCAGTGGTGATTATTTCAGTGAAGAGAAAAAATTCCGGTTATCTGACGCAAACTGTTGCGCATCTATTCAAGGCCACCGAGAGTTTTGAAGAAAGAAATAGACCCTTCGCTAACAATTCAATCAAAATCACGCTATGCAATGTTTACAAAGATGCACTAAAGCACAAGGAGCTTATGAAATTATCAAAAAATGTGCACACAATCAGCAAGTATAACTACGACTACCAGCAAGATATAAGTGATCTTGAGAAGGAGACTTTGGATTATCAGTTTTGTGTCAAGAAAGTCAGAGACCTTTTCAAGCCTGAGTACCTGCTTGTTCTGCAAGATGACACATTGCTGCAGTTAGATTTCCTTGATGTTGTCAATGTAAAGCTCCAATACTTGAAGAATAAATGGCATTCAGCCCTCATTCAAAAAGAAAAAAATCATGAAAATTTGAATAAAAAAGAAATAAAAAGTGAACTTATTGATAAGAATCGTGGTAAAAGAGCTTTGTTGAAAAAGACTGGTGTGGAAGACTGGCTGGTGATCAAGTTGTTCTACCCGACCAAGTGGGGTGGGTATGCTTTTGAGTTTGGTGCCATTTTGGATCTCATTTCCTCGTCCATTGTTTCCTCCACCATCCTCACACTTTCTACCTACACATTATACTTCTTTATATCTTATTTTATCATCAGAAAGGCTGTGAATACAAACACCCGACTAGTTTACCAGTACTTTGCCGCCTGCTTCATCATCTGCATGGCATCCTTCCTGGTGATAGGCAGAGCCACAATGATGCAGTGGCGCAGACTGCTACCCGTCCTATACAGACTGGTTCCGTCTCCCGGCTGCTGCATCCCTGCCAACTTCTACAACGTACAAAACATTGACTATCTGCTGGAGTACCTCGCATGGCGTTCAAGCATCAGCAGTAAGTTCGACCCTCCCCTAGACCTGCTGATCGATGCCTTCATCAAGAATTCATCTTTGGCTTCGCTCCTCATTGAACCCAATCTTGCCACTCACATTGGCTTCCACTCTTCTCTACGCCATAGCAAGTCACCCACTGAATACCTATGAATTTATCTAGCTTCTTCAAAATTCTTCTACCTACTTATCATGTTATAATCACTTTTTTGTTCTTTTAATTTCATTTTCATTTATGTCCTCTTGGATTTATTTAAAGCATATTTTATTTATTTTAATCATTTGGAAACCAAAACCAACTTCAATGTATCATGCTATTTAAGCAAATAACATTTTTCATAATTTTCAATTTTTTAAACAATTATTTATTATTTATGCTCACGAATTGTTGGGAAGTTCTCAAATTTTGCAGATTTATATTTAATTGTGGTGTCCTCAGCCCTTATTTATTCTAACTTGCAGCATAATTCAAACACATAATTTTGTGTTTTTGCAATAGTATTTTGCCTTGTATCTATTAATATTTCACTTCTAAAATTTGTCATTAGTATAATTTTCATTAAAAACTCTTTTTCCTACGACCTCCCGTTGTGCAAGCTTTAAACTATTTTTTAACACTTATTTTTACCCTATAATTCTTTTCATTGTTAATCTGTCTCTCTCTACTTCTAAATTTCCGACTTCTGTTATCATACCAACTTTAAAAAATAACTCTTTAGACCCATCTCAAATTTCTAATTATAGACTTTTTCTAATCTTTCATTCATATCAAAAATAATAGAAAAAGTAGTTTATCAACAAATTTACTCATATTTAAATGATAACTCTCTTCATTACAATCTGGTTTTCGTTCAGGCAATAACTGAAACTTTATAATGACCTCATTTATGTTTTTGATAATAAAAAATGCTCTGTACTTGTCTGCCTATATTATTCTGCCGCTGTTGACACTGTAGACCACTCGTTATTACTACTATTACTCAAAAATAAGTTCAATATTAAGGATTCTTCGTTTTTATGGATTAAGTCATATTTATCTAATAGATCTGTTTATGTTTTTTCAAATCACTGTACCTCTACCCCATCTATTTACCCATATGGTGTTCCTCAAGGTTCTATTCTTGGTCCTTTGTTCTTAATTCTATAATAATAATAATCTATAAGTCTCTGAACTATCTTCTATCATTTCCTCTCATTCTCTCAACTCTCTATCCCATGCTGATGATTGGCAGTTATATGTCAGCTTCGATACATCATCATATAATACTGTTATGTCGTCTATATCTTCATTTCTCTTATCTTTTGTAAACTGGTCTAGCTCAATGTCTTCAAAATTGAATCCTAGAATAATTTAAACTTATATTTTTTGATAAAAATTGTAAACTAATTAATGGTCCATGTAATTTTTCCACTCATACTATTGTTCCATCTTATCATATTTGTAGTTAGGATTTATTTCTGACTCAAAATTAACCCCATCAAATCAAATTCTATTTGTTACTAAATCTTGCTATTTCCATCTCAGACATATTAGAAAATTATTACCTTACTTAGATGACCCTTCTTTAAAGATGTTAGTCTCTGCACTTGTTTTTATCTCGAATTGACTATTGTAACTCATTCTATTATAATTTATAATTTAATATCTCACCCTCATAGAAGTAATTTAAGATCATCCACTAAAAATCATTATTTCATCCCTTTCATTAATAACTCTTTTGCTAAACGTTCTTTCCATTATGCAGGTCCAAATATTTGGAACTCATTACCTCCTTCTTTAACTTCTAAATCATTATTTATATTTCGTAAGGATCTGAAGACATATCTGTTTAACAAATTTATTTACGAGCGCTCTTCAATTAGAGGAAAAAGCGCTATAGAAATTTATTTGATTGATTGCTTGATAAGATGAGTATTCATATTGTGGTAGCTTAAAACTAGGTAGTCGCACGGGTCTTTAAATATGCTAATTTTCAGGCTCTAGGTTCAGGCGCTTTTTATGTGATCCTATATTAAATGCTTATTAAAACGTTCAGTAAAAAAAAATGATGTTCACTTTTCTTTAAATGTTACAAATAATAATTTTAATTAGAAAACAAAAATTATTTTACAAATTTTACATATTTCATTTTATAGTCTTTGTTTAAAGTCTTGCCTATATATACACTGTATATATAGGCAAGACTTTAAACAAAGACTGTATATTATACAGCAACAAGTGCTGTAGCGTTTTTGCTTTGGAAAGTGAGTGCTTTCAATTATTTTCTTTCTTTTTTCAAAAATATTAAAATTAATTAAATTTTTAAATTTATTTATATACTATTTAATACATTTTACTGCTCTAGAAAATCTTACTAGAGCAGCGATACCCTAGAAATTACTTTATTTTTTCCAAAAGCGCGGCAAATAATTTCAACTAATTTCGATAACTTTATTTGGTTTTCAACATCAAGATAAAGATTAACTATCTTTTCAAAAGTTTAAAAATTTCACTGCTCTAACACTTTCGTCAGCAGATCAGCACACCAGTCTAAGTTATGTCTATGCTGCATATTGTTTTATTAATCACGGGGCAACTAATTGAAGATTGGCTGTTTTTTTTTGACTAAGATAAAGATAAAATGTTTCTTTATATTAGTTTAAGTTAAAACGTAAAGATTCGTCTTTTGCTTTAAGATTGGTGATTGTCAAATTAATATATTTGTTATATTTAATTTGCTTTTAAATGCGCTTCTATGAAAAGAAAAACATGAAGTTTGAAATTTGTATTTGAAATTCGATATTCACATCCAAAAGCAAGTAAATATGGCTAACCAAATAATAGGACTAATACGAAGAACGTTTAAATTTATTGATATAAAAACATTTAGATTATTATTTAAAGGAATAGTTAGGCCCCATCTAGAATACCTTAGCAGAGTATGGAGTCCTTCATTGAAAAAACAAATTGACTGCATAGAAAATGTACAAGAGATGCAAGAGGCTTGAAAGATGCGAATCTTGAGATCTATGTTCAACTTGGGTGAGCAAAAAAACTATTGTAGCTTCGTGAAGGCTGCTCATGCAAGGCCGATTTGGATTCTAACATCGTGGTCTGTAGACCCAATATACAACCCAAGGTATTTGAAGTCCTTCACGATTGCGATGTCTTGACCATCGCAAGTATGAACGAATTTATCGATCTACTCTCTCTGTATCCTGTTTGAATAAATAGCAAAATTGTTTCTCTTCTTATCGCACTCTTCTTTTTAATAAACACTCTTCGTTTTTAAGAAATTCTATTATCTCTTCCTCCAACTCTAAAAATAGATGGTCTTCTTTATCTAAACTTTTACATAAAAACTCTCCTCCTCCATCTAACTCTCCTGATGACTATCTTGAATTTCTAACTAATAAAATTTCTAATATTAGATCTTCGTCTAATAATAGGCCTACACCATCTTTTACTAAGTTTACTTCTGAATCATTATCATCCTTTTCTCCTGTCACATTGGACCATCTTACAAATATAATTAATTCTATGTCTCCCACTTCTTTTTCTCTAGATCTTATTCCTACAACCCTTTTTAAAGAACTCTCCTTTTTATTCTATCCTATTGTTCTGGGTTTTGTTAACTTATCTTTGTCTACATTTAAATTTCCGTCTGCCCTCAAATCTTCATTTATTATTCCTACAATTAAGAAGCCTTCTCTTGATCCTGCATCCTTATCCAGTTATAGACCTGTATCTAACCTTTCCTTCCTTTCTAAGGTCCTTGAAAAAGTTATTTCTCAACAATTAATCTTCTATCTAGAAAAAAACTCACTTCTTCCTTCTTCTCAATCTGGTTTCAGAATTGGCCACTCCACTGAAACTGCTTTACTTAAACTCTATAATGACCTTATTTTAACTTTCTGATTCTAATGCTTCTTCTCTTCTTTTATGCCTTGACTTTTCATCTGCTTTTGATACTGTCGATCATACTCTTTTATTAAATGTTTTAGATTCTTCTTTTAATATTTCTGAACCCTCCCTTATCTGGCTTAAATCCTACCTTTCTGAGCAAACTTCCTATCAATCAATCAATCAAATCAATTTCTATAGCGCTCTTTCCTCAAATTCAAGAGCGGTGGTAAATGAATTTGTTAAACAGATATGTCTTCAGATCCGTACGAAAAGTAAATAATGATATAGAAGTAGTTAAATAAGGAGGTGATGAGTTTCAAATATATGGACATCTTTAAAGAAGGGTCATCTAAGTAAGGTAATAATAGTCTAATACGTCAGTTTTCAATAGATAATACTATTATCATAATAGACATAAACAGTCATGTGTAGAAGATTCGTTCTGACAGTCTGTCCTTCATCTGTAGAGCTCATTTGCCTTGTAAAGTAAGTAGCCAGTGGGTGCTTGCAAGCTGTGCACTGGTGTTCAAATTGAGGCCCTGGCACTTCTTCATAAACACAGTCATGTATTGAAGATTCGTTCTAACAGTCTGTCCTTCATCTGCAGAGCTCATCTGTCTTGTGAAGTAAGTAGCCAGTGGGTTTTTGCAAACTGTGCATTAGTGCTCAATTTGAGGCCTTGGCACTTCTTCCTTTTAAAATAGGTTTTTATTGTAGTCCGTTAGACAGTTATTGGTTGAAGATTTTAATTCCGAGAGCAAGATAAATTTAAAACCAGAAAACAAGAAAAGATATAAATTATAATTACTATAATTATTTGAAATAAAAAAAACTAAATTATTAGATAAGAAGACAAATTATTTAACAAAATCATTAAACGGTTAAAGCGGCTGCCAAGATGGCAGCTGCTAACCTATGTATCAATTGAATCTTCTCGTTCTTCTTCTGTTTCTTTATCTTATGGTGTTCCACAGGACTCAATCCTTGGACCCTTACTTTTTATTCTCTATACCTCGGAACTACCTAATATTATTTCTTCATCTTCTTTAAACAGTCAAATTTATGCTGACGACTCCTATATTTATACTTCTTTCACTGACTCTTCTCTTGACCTTACTGTTATAAAATAACTCTCTGTCTTCAATCTATAATCTCTTGGGCTTCATCTATGTTTCTCAAACTTAATTCGGACAAATTTGAACTCATATATTTCAATAAAAAATCAAATTCTTTACTATCCCTTCCTTCTTTAGTTTTGCCTCCCCCTCCTCATTATCTCTAAACCCTTCATCTTCCATTCGTAGCCTTGGTTTTATTTTCGATTCTAACTTGTCTTTATCTCCTCAAATTCTATCTGTCTCTAAATCTTGTTCTTTTCACATTCGTCGTATTAAACAGCTTCTTCCTTTTCTCAATGATCCTACTTTGCAGCTACTTGTATCTTCTCTAGTTCTCTCCAGGATTGATTATTGCAACTCTCTTTACTATGGTCTCCCTGATACTACTTTAGCTCCTCTAAATAAAGCCTTTAATTGTGCTGCTCGTCTTGTTGCTCGTGCTCCTAAGTTTTCTCATATTTCTCCTTACCTTCGTTTATTACATTCGTTACCTTTGAGATCTAGAGTGACTTTTGAAATATGCCTAAATATGTTTAAAATTCATAACTGTAATGCTCCAATTTATTTTTAAAATCTTATTAAACAACCCCCTTAAATCTGGTCTAGATCATCTACCTTTAAGCGTCCATTTCGTTTTCCAGTTAAAAACTTTTTTGCTCAACGTTCTTTTTCTCACTGTGGTCCTCTTTTATGGAATTCTTTACCCTCTTCTCTAACTTCAACTAAGTCACTCATAACTTTCCGTCGAGGCCTGAAGACTTATTTGTTAAGAACGTAATGGCTGAGTGACTTTGTTCACTTAGGAAAGGGCGCTATACAAATAATTGGTGATTGATTTTATTAATTTCCGCAGTCACATATATGAAGGGATACCGTGCCTTCCCAAGCATTTTCAAACGAACTAAAGCATACTTGTTCAAGGCGTGATGGCTGAGCGCTTTTGTTTACTTAGTAAAGGGCGCTTTACAAATCATTAGTGATTGATTGATTGATTGATCGATGAAGAGTATTTGAACGTCAAAATTTGCCAAAAAAACAAGACAATTTAAATGTGCAATATTGTTGAAATAAATAGTTTTAGACAATTTTCATTGGTCTTATGTAATTAAGTTAAGTTTCTATGGCATTTTCCAAAAAATTCATTTCACCGTGGATTTCTCGCAGTTAGCAGGTTTTCGGTGCAGAACTCTAGTCTAAAGTTAAACGACTAAATGTTGATAAATGCTATTCACAGGGAATATAACTTGCAGATATAACGAACAAAATTTTTGCTACTTCTTGTAATACTTAAAAATTTCTCATTTTACTCCATTAATATAAAACATCTAATACTCTTCAATTTTTATAGGACCTAATTTTAAATATTTATACATTTTATTCTTGTTTGACTTTTCTTCTTAATTTATAATGATCAAGTCATCAAAGACCTCAAATATGAAAATCAGAATAGAAAGTTCATGAAATATTTGTCAATTATATCAAAATATTATTTCAAAAGAAAAAAAATGTAATTGAAATATTTCAACATCAATAAATTCAATTTCTTCAGCCAAATATTGTGGGGGCTTAGCTAATGGCGGGCCCAAGCGACTAAATATTAAAGAGGGGCTCAGGCCCTCCAAGCCCCTTGGAGTCGGCGCTTATGAGTATATTGCATGATGTGATTTAGAAAAGTTATGATTTTTGATGATTTGTATTTTTTAATGCATAAAATAAAAATAGTTTGAAAAAACTGTTACACTAAATTATGATGTCACTATTAAGGCATTTAATTTTTGATTGAACAATTACAACACTGAAAAAGTAATCAGGGGACTGTCCGAAAGATGTTGTATTTGTATACATTTTTTTAATGAATACTTTCTCATTCACTCTTCAAATATTTCTCATTGACTCTCTCTCTCTCTCTCTCTCTCTCATTCTCCTTTCTAATTACTCTTTCACTCTCTCTCTCGTTTGAAAAGTAAACTCTTTTGCATGCGGTTGCAGAGTTGTTTATTCCCTCTCCGCAGTGAATATTTGGTTCAGAGCGCACTTGAATTTGAGGAAATAGCGCTATAGAAATTGATTTGATTGATTGATTGATTTGATTGAGGATGACTTTCAATCACTCTCAGAGGAACTCCACCCCTCCCGCTATGAGGGTCGTCATAATCGGAGGCGCGAGAGTTGGAAAGAGTCTCCTAGCTGCTCAATTCGTTGACGTGAGTTACACGCGATTCTTTAGTTTCAATTTAGAATTTAAATAAGATCTTTTTTTGAAATGTCTCAATGATTAAATATTTTTTGTATGTATCAGTTTGTAAGAATGCAATTCACGAACAGCCCCATTCGCTGCCAGACCAAAATGTCGACAATTCAGTCGAAGAAACCTACAAAAAGAAGTGTAAGGTGGATGGAGAGCTGGTCACGCTCGAAAGTAATTTTTGAAAAATTGGTGATAAACATTCAAATATTTTATTTTATGGTTTTCGAGTCTATCAAAAAAACTATAAGACGACAGAATTTTTACCTACAAAAAGCATTTTATTTCTTAAAAACTATAATGATTGAATTGCAAAGATTTATTTTTAATTCAAAATATATAAAAATATTAAAATCTTAAAAATAATTAACTTTCAAACACACGCCCTGAACCCGCAGTAATAGACACACCAGGGCTGGAGCAATACAGTGTGATGAGACAGCACCACATGAGGCTGGGGCATGGCTTTCTACTGGTGTTTTCGCTGCAGGACAGAAGCAGGTGAGGAAATGATGACAAAATAAATAAAGATTTTTGTCTTTTTAAATCTAGTAAGCAAACTTGCGAAACTAATTTGAAATATGTTCAAAAAAGCAATTGATACCTTACAACAGTTTCGAAGACGTTCTAGACTTGCACAGCTCCATCCTGACTTTCAAAGACCGCCCTTACTTCCCTATGGTACTGCTTGGCAACAACAACGCAAGCGACCTTGATAAGAATAAAACAAAAGATATTTTAGTGAGTGACGAAAGCAACATGGACAAAAAAGATGCTGAAACTGATGCGTTCTTCGACAAGGTTTATATACCATTCGGAGTATTAAATATTATTAAAATTGAATTTTATTTAAAAATAAATTGTCAAACAACCCTTTGAAAATTCAAAATTAAAACTTAATTTCAAAGCAAGTATCATCAGAAGAAGGTCTGGAAATGTCCAGAAAGTTAGGTTTATCTTACATTGAAACGTGCGTGAAGTCTGGAATGAATGTGGAGTTGGCTTTCCATGAACTAGTGCGGACTATAAGGTTATGTGTGGAATAGTGTGGTATTTAATTTTTTTTTCTCTTTTAAAGTTTGTAAATTTGTTTTTGTTCTTTGGTTTAGCTTTTCAAGTCTAAGCTTAAAGTTATTCAACACAAACAGGGCTTGACTTAACACTCATTATATTTTCCAGATATTTCTGGACTGTTGAAAGAAAACCTATCGAAGAAAAGAATAAAAAAAGAAAACTATTTTGTTTTCGATGAATTTAATAAATTTTTATAACATTAGTGTGTATACTTATATTTAAAAAAGAAAGAAATAAAGTGCTAGAGTATTCACCTGACAACCGGCTAAACAAATGCACTCTTCTGAAAAGGGTGGTAATATAGCAGTTTTTTAAGGTTTTATCTTTTAGTTCCAGAATATGTTTCTAGTGAATTTGTCAAACACATCTTCAATGTTATAAAGTACTATAAAAATAAGAAAACTCTGCTTTATTTAGTTATAGAATATACATTTTATAAAATTATGAAATATATATTATAAAATCTGACATTAAGAATTATATAATTGTATAAAATATTTCAGCATATTTTTTTCTGAATTTGAATAAAACTTAAAATGGCGTTAACTTGGGAAGAAGTGATGAGAAAGGATGTTTCAGAGATATTTGCTGAAGATGTGACTGTTCTCTACAATGGACTCGTAGAGGTCTAAGAACTTTTCTATCTCTAAATATTAATCTTTTTTGAATATGAATTTTTATATATTAAAAAATAGCTTAAGTAAAAATATCAATGAAATTAATTTTAATTTACTTAATGATGCTACAGTTTTCAGCTGACGACGAAAAGGACGTTTCAAAGGTGCTGAAGTTGTTCCAAGTGACGCAGGCAGTGCTCCAATACAAGGGATCTGAGGTCCGTGAGATTTATAGAAATGTTTGATTCGACATTGAAATGTTTGGTTCAATATTGAAATGTTTGGTTCGACATTGAAATGTCTGATTCAACATTGAAATGTTTGATTCAACATTAAAATGATTTTCACTTCAGATTGACGAAATAATAGATCATATGAAGGAAACAGCAAGAGAAGATGGTCGAAAGGCTGCCCAGAAAAGTGAAGGCATTCAATAATAATTGGATTATTTGGTTCTCGTATGAGAATTGTCAAATGTTTTTATATTTTTAATTACAAAATCATATTCTAGGTTTCCTATATATCAACTATTATCGTACTTTCTCACGATAAATCAGAAAGAGAAATCGAAGACTTGAAGTTCGAAATACAAAGTCTCAAAAAGAAAAACAAGGACCTTGACGTGAGATTGACGTTCATTCCAATCGATTAATGCAACTTCACAGACCCCCCTCTTACAACCCTTCTAACACCGCCATCCAACACCCCTTTCTTACACCCCTCTCTCACACCCACCTTCTTTTCCATCCCCCTCCTACACCCACGCTCTTAACCCCTCATCACTCTCTCCCACTTGACAGCAAGTGGGCAGGTTCTCAGGGGCGAACTATAAGGACCAGGACTTGGAGCAGCAGGTGGTTGGCCTGCAGAAGGAGTTGAGGGATGCGTTGAACAGACTCGCGGAGGAGAGGGAGAATGTGGACAAGGTTAAGGGGGGGGTCTTTCACTACTGTGGACTCGCCAAAGTTGACAATCGTTGAGGCCATCTTGGATTTAAAATCGTTTTAGAAAATGAGAATTTATGAAAAAGCGGTATAAAAATGTATTTGATTGATTGATTAAGGTTTTCATTTGTTCTGTAACAGTGCAGAAGCACGGCTGAAGATTACGAACAAAAGTGCAAGGAGTTCAAGATTGACGTTGGTGAACCTCTCATCAATTCGGGCTACAACATTTTATATTTTCATAAAAAATTCGGACATTTAAACACTCGGAAAATACCACGCACACCACTGACCATTAGAATCATTCCTTGTCATTAACACTCGTCTCTCATTGGACAACGTCATATATCCACCCATCCAATCAGAACGATCAACTGAGGGCAGACCTCCGAAGCGTCCAATCACAACTCGATGCCCAGAAGGAGAATCTGCTGAGCAGGTTTGCATTGGGTTGGAGTTTCAGGCCCCTTCGGAAGCCTCAGCCGATGCTTTGGCGCTTCGGAACCGCCAGGAATTGAGTTGTTTCTTGCAGAATCTGCATCTCAAATGACTTTAAGTCTTCTAATTATGCAGCAGCAAACGATTTAATCTTATTTAGTCCGTTACAACTTTCTTAAGCCATTCTATTGCTCTTTTTAACTTTTTCATGCTTGACTTCTTTGGTATTCGGCGCCTCAGGTTTGACAACGACGGTGAATTGAAAGAAAAGATCAACCACAAAAATGTTCTGTTGAACGCTGCCTTGGATGAAAACAAGGTGATGATGATGTCTTTGATGATGATAGTGATGATGATGATGATGATGATGATGTCGACGACGATAGTGATGATGATAGTGATGATGACGACGACGACGATGATGATAATGATGATGATGATGATGATAAGAGTGTATTTGTGAGAATGTAGTGTATTGAATTGTAGGGATAAATGCTTATATAAATTTCAATTTATATGTTTAAATCTAACTATCAAGACAAGTATCATTTTAATAAATCCGAATAGACGTTTTCATTCATACAATTCCTAAAACATCTCCATCAAACAACACCACCACCAACAACAACAACACCAACGCCTCGACAGAAACTTGCTGACTACAACGTGAGGTTGGAGAAGGAGGTGGAGGAGTTGAAGAAAGAGATGGAGGAGGGAAAGAGGGAAATAGACCTCACCACACACGAGTACCAGAAGCTCAAGGTGTGTCTTTCGGATCTTTCGTTGTTTAATTACTTTTGATGGCTTTACTCAGCCGGGCTCGCGCTGTCGAGGGCCACCGGGGCCAATGGCCCCACTTTTTCAAAATTGACCCGAAAGAATCCTGATTGGCCCCAATGAATTTTTATATTTTTTATCCAAATTTTATTTTCGATTTTTTGGTGTCACAGCACTAGCTAAGGGTTGATGCTCATACGTCCTATCTGCACCACCAGTCAATCAGTGACTTTCAGGAAAGCATTGCTGACTGGTTGCATTCAGAGCTTATACAAAAACTAACACATTTTTCTAAATTTAGTTTTATGTTAGACGAATCTACAGATGTTTCGGTGTCAAAAAATTTAATAATTTAGATAAAAATTTCAGAAAGTGATTGTTTTGGTACAGTTTTACCTGTAACACACTTTTTGGGCATATCAAGTTTAGATGGCGCAACTGCCCAATCTATTCATTCTAAAGTATGTGAGGTTCTTTTAAGAAAAAATATAGATATTAGTCATTTATGCGGTGTAAGTACTGACGGGGCATCGGTCATGGGGGGACACAAGTCAGGGGTCGTAGCAAGATTGAAACAGCATATTCCTGGCCTCCTTGCTACACACTGCATTGCTCACAGATTAGCATTGAGCTGTAGCAGCAGTGCTGATTTAATCCCTTATTTTGTTAAATTTCAAGATATTTTAAATTCTATTTTTCACTACTTTAGAAACTCTCTTAAAAACATGTCTAAACTAACTGCAATTCAGTCTATTTTTATGTCAAAATCCCTACGCTTCAAAGAAGTCTACCACACGCGTTGGTTGAGCTTTGAAGGTTCTGTAGATGCAATGGTCAAAAACTTTCCTATTCTTGTTTCTTTGTTCTTAGAAGAAAAATCAGGAAAATCTTTAAATCTTTATAAACCAATAACAGCCTTCAAGTTTTTGTACATTTCTCACTTTTTGTGTGATGTGCTCAAGCCTATTTCTATATTGTCCAAAATGTACCAAAAGAAGGACTTATTCTGAGATTGCACCCCTTTTAACAGCATCTTTCAGACTTTGGAGTACATGTTAAAAACTAAGTCAGGCCCCATGATGCAGAAGTTTTTAAAGCTTATGGTCTGTGTATTTTTGATTATGAAGGTCACACTATTCGAGACAGTGTGAAACAGAGGACTGTATGCAGAAAGTTTGTTGAAAGCATGATAAAAAGCATGATAAAAAGCCTCAATAGTAGGTTTTCAGACAACGAGGATGGGTCTGTATTAACAGCAACAAACAATGTTTTTGATCCAAGTATTTCCGTTTCCGAAATACACTCAGACATAGAAAGAGTATCTGAGTACCTAGAGGCTGTGGGTATCGAGAGCTCACAACCTGAACTACTCAGCTTCGCCAACTTCACTCGAGCCAGCCATAGCTCTGGTAATAAGTCAGTCACTACCATGAAATCTACAACTAATTTGGCCATTAAAAACTCTAATTCTTATCCAGCATCAGCGGAAGCTGCCAAACGATTGTTACTATCGCCAGTATCAACTGTAGAGTGTGAAAGAGGATTCAGTAGACAAAACTTAGTAGATAAAACCTGACTTAAGAAAGAGTATGAATATGAAAAATTTAGAAAATCTAATGAATATCTCTATTGAAGGTGAAGAAGTTAAAGAAATGGAGTTTAAATGTATTTACAAACTTTGGGCGAATAAGAAACAACGCATAATAATGAATTAACAATTATATCAGTTTGAATATGCGTAAACAAGTTTTTTAAACATTAAATTTATATTTTTCTAAAAGATTCTCTATAAATTATAGCTATAATCCGTGTTTTTAACTTGTAATAAATAAATTAAATGTTTTCTTCATTGTCTTAAAAAAAGATTTAACGCTCACTTCATACAAATAAAACTAAAAATTATGTGGGGGTTTTATTGATTTGAAGCCGACTAGGAGCTTATTGAGGCTGAGTTTAAAAATAAATAAGTGCGCATTATACATGGGACATTAAAAAAATTGGCCCCACTAAATTTTGACCCAGCGCGGGCCCTGCTCAGATATATTTATTGTTATTTTTCCGTTATATTTAAAGATTGAAAAAATATTCTATTTATTGTTTTTTTTACATTTTTAATTATAATTAGATTCGTTTGTTAATTGTTCCGAAGGTTGATAAGATAAAAAAGAACAATTCATTCAAACAAGCCACCCCAATTCAGTTAGACAAACCACCCTAATTCAGTTAGACAAACCACCCCAATTCAGTTAGACAAACCACCCTAATTCAGTTAGACAAATCACCCTAATTCAGTTAGACAAACCACCCTAATTCATTTAGACAAACCACCCCAATTCAGTTAGACAAACCCCCCCCCCCCCCCAATTCATTTAGACGAACCATCCCAATTAATTTGGACAAACCAATCCAATTCATTTAGACAAACCACCCCAATTCAGTTAGACAAACCCCCCCCCCCCCAATTCATTTAGACAAACCACTCCAATTCATTTAGACAAACCACCCCAATTAATTTAGACAAACCACCCCAATTCATTTAGACAAACCACCCAAATTCATTTAGACAAACCACCCAAATTCAGTTAGATAAACCACCCCAATTCGTTTAGACAAACCACCCCAATTCATTTAGACAAACCACCCCAATTCATTTAGACAAACCACCCCAATTCAGTTATACAAACCACCCCAATTCATTTAGACAAACCACCCCAATTCAGTTAGACAAACCACCCCAATTCAGTTAGACAAAACACCCCAATTCAATTAGACAAACCACCCCAATTCATTTAGACAAACCACCCTAATTCAGTTAGACATACCACCCCAATTCAATTAGACAAACCACCCCAATTCAGTTAGACAAACCACCCCAATTCATTTAGACAAACAACCCCAATTCATTTAGACAAACCACCCCTATTCATTTAGACAAACCACCCCAACTCATTTAGACAAACCACCCCATTTCAGTTAGACAAACCACCCCAATTCAGTTAGACAAACCACCCCAATTCAATTAGACACACCACCCCAATTCAGTTAGACAAACCACCCTAATTTATTTAGACAAACCACCCCAATTCATTTAGACAAACCACCCCAATTCATTTAGACAAACCACCCCAATTCATTTAGACAAAGAACCCCAATTCAGTTAGACAAACCACCCCAATTCATTTAGAATCTCCAGATTCAAACATTCAACAAAAACCAAAAGTTAAAACGTAATTAAAGAATGAAATAATTATTTTTCTACCCAGTCAAAACCTATTTAAAAGAGAAAAAACAATTTTTCTACCTAGTTAAAAATTATTTTAAAAATTAAAAATATATTTTTTACCCCTTTTTCTTCTCACCAGGAAGTGATGGGCAAGGATTCCTCAGGGGTGGAAAGAACCATGAAGGAGAATGCAGTGCTCAAGTTGCAAGTAGGAACGGACCATAAACTTTAAACAGGAAAAATATTATTAAGTTTAATAAATAAAAATAAATAACGTATAATAAAAATTTGTTTGTAAATCGATTACATTAAATAAAAAATGAGAAGGAAAAAATAAATAATCAATAATGAAAAAGAAATGAAAAAGTAAAGTTTTTTTAATAATGATAATGAGTGATCATCATCGACGAGGTGCAAGACTTGTTGGAGAAGCTGAAGCTGAAGTCGCAGCTGGATGATGAGATCGTGCAGCAAGTGAACGCGAAAGTGCTAGAGTGGAAGGTGATGATGATGATGATGAGGGTGGTGATGATGGTGGTGGTGATGATGATGATGATGGTGGTGATGATGATGATGATGGTGGTGGTGATGATGGTGATGATGATGATGGTGATGATGATGATGATGATGGTGATGATGGTGATGATGATGATGATGGTGATGATGGTGGTGATGATAATAGTGATGATGGTGATGATGATGATGATGATGGTGATGATGGTGATGATGATGATGATGGTGATGATGGTGGTGATGATAATAGTGATGATGGTGGTGAAGATGATGATGATACTGAAGAAAAAAGGGTTATTAGAATGTTGATAATGATGACGATAATGACGGTGATGATGATAATGATGATGGTAAAAATTGCGATTATTGTTGTATTCCTTCTTCATGAAACTGAATGAATAATTCAATAGAGGAAAACAAAACACACTTAAACATTTATTCCCGCGCATCAAAAAAACTATTGAGAAAAAAATGTAAAGAAATTGACGAAAGGAACTGCTGGAAGGCAAAGATGACGAGGTGCGGAGGCTGCAACGGGAGAAAGGCAGACTGGAAGAAGAACTCTTTGGCGCGAACCTTTCCAGCGGTGGCAAGCAGTCTTTCTGCCAATTGCAAAGGGTCTGAATGAAGGATGCATTGGATCGATGATGACGATGATGGTGATGATTTGTGCAATTGAATATTAAAAATAAATGTTATTATACATATAATTTATAATTTATGAGATGACAGAAGAAAAATAAAAATACTAATCACCGTTATTCATTTATGAAAAAAATAATAAAAATACATATTCTTATTAGCATAGTTATAAATATATTGTTCGCAAGGTGGTGTCTGAAAAGGACGAAGAGTTGAGGTCGTTAAGGGCGGAATTGAACGAATCGAAAAGGGAGTTGGATGAGAGTGCCCTCATTCTGGAAGAGGTCAAGGTCAAGCTGAGCCAGAGTAGGTCACACACACACATACACACACACACAAACACACACACATACACACACACACACACACGCACACACAAACACACACACACACACGCACACACACACAGGAAACAGTGACGGTTCAAATATGGACGAAGACTTGCGTTCTTTGAGGAGAGAAGTTAAAGTGAAGGGGGAGGAGCTACAAGAGATGATTGACAGGTGTCATAAGGTACTTTGAAAGGTCATACACGCACATAAACAAAGTCATACTCGCACATAAACAAAGTCATACACGCACATACACTCATGTGTACAAGGTCACACTCATTCATATACTCATGTGTACAAGGTCACACACATTCATACACTCATGTGTACAAGGTCACACACATTCATACACTCATGTGTACAAGGTCACACACATTCATACACTCATGTGTACAAGGTCACACACATTCATACACTCGTGTACAAGGTCACACACATTCATACACTCATGTGTACAAGGTCACACACATTCATACACTCGTGTACAAGGTCACACACATTCATACACTCGTGTACAAGGTCACACACATTCATACACTCATGTACAGAGTGAAGAGGAGATGGTGCAGAAGGAGAAGAAACTTGATGAGGTGTGCGACAAACTCTGCATGTATGAGAAGGTGGGTCTATGACGTCTTTAGGGAGCATCATGGGTGGATGGGTGGCAGGGTTTATGTGGCATCATGGGTGGATGGGTGGCAGGGTTTATGTGGCATCATGGGTGGGTGGATGGGTGGCAGGGTTTATGTGGCATCATGGGTGGATGGGTGGCAGGGTTTATGTGGCATCATGGGTGGATGGGTGGCAGGGTTTATGTGGCATCATGGGTGGGTGGGTGGCAGGGTTTATGTGGCATCATGGGTGGGTGGGTGGCAGGGTTTATGTGGCATCATGGGTGGGTGGGTGGCAGGGTTTATGTGGCATCATGGGTGGATGGGTGGCAGGGTTTATGTGGCATCATGGGTGGGTGGGTGGCAGGGTTTATGTGGCATCATGGGTGGATGAGTGGCAGGGTTTATGTGGCATCATGGGTGGGTGGGTGGCAGGGTTTATGTGGCATCATGGGTGGGTGAGTGGCAGGGTTTATGTGGCATCATGGGTGGATGGGTGGCAGGGTTTATGTGGCATCATGGGTGGATGGATGGCAGGGTTTATGTGGCATCATGGGTGGATGGATGGCAGGGTTTATGTGGCATCATGGGTGGATGGGTGGCAGGGTTTATGTGGCATCATGGGTGGGTGGATGGGTGGCAGGGTTTATGTGGCATCATGGGTGGATGGGTGGCAGGGTTTATGTGGCATCATGGGTGGGTGGGTGGCAGGGTTTATGTGGCATCATGGGTGGATGGGTGGCAGGGTTTATGTGGCATCATGGGTGGATGGGTGGCAGGGTTTATGTGGCATCATGGGTGGATGGGTGGCAGGGTTTATGTGGCAACATGGGTGGGTGGGTGGCAGGGTTTATGTGGCATCATGGGTGGGTGAGTGGCAGGGTTTATGTGGCATAATGGGTGGATGGGTGGCAGGGTTTATGTGGCATCATGGGTGGATGGGTGGCAGGGTTTATGTGGCATCATGGGTGGATGGGTGGCAGGGTTTATGTGGCAACATGGGTGGGTGGGTGGCAGGGTTTATGTTGCATCATGGGTGGATGGGTGGCAGGGTTTATGTGGCATCATGGGTGGATGGGTGGCAGGGTTTATGTGGCAACATGGGTGGGTGGGTGGCAGGGTTTATGTGGCATCATGGGTGGGTGAGTGGCAGGGTTTATGTGGCATAATGGGTGGATGGGTGGCAGGGTTTATGTGGCATCATGGGTGGATGGGTGGCAGGGTTTATGTGGCATCATGGGTGGATGGGTGGCAGGGTTTATGTGGCATCATGGGTGGATGGGTGGCAGGGTTTATGTGGCATCATGGGTGGATGAATGGCAGGGTTTATGTGGGATCATGGGTGGATGGATGGCAGGGTTTATGTGACATCATGGGTGGATGGGTGGCAGGGTTTATGTGGCATCATGGGTGGGTGGATGGGTGGCAGGGTTTATGTGGCATCATGGGTGGATGGGTGGCAGGGTTTATGTGGCATCATGGGTGGGTGAGTGGCAGGGTTTATGTGGCATCATGGGTGGGTGAGTGGCAGGGTTTATGTGGCATCATGGGTGGGTGGGTGGCAGGGTTTATGTGGCATCATGGGTGGGTGGGTGGGATGGATGGCAGGGATTGAACCTCTCCTAGTTTATCATCTTTTTTTCGACCCTTTAAAAGACAATAATGTCAACTTTCGGCAATTTTCAGTTAAACCTGCCAACAAAATGTGTTGTCAGTTGCTCTATTTTGGTGCTACCCACCTGGCATGAGACTGCAATTTCATTGAGCCAAATACACCGCATGATTATTTAAAATAGATTCTCAACTCTTGGTTAATTAATGAAAATAGATTTATTTAAATGCTTACAAAATTTAATTGAGCAATTTAGTTGACTTATGAATTTTAATTGTTTGATTTAATTGGCGTGCATTCTGAACGGACCGAAGGGCACTTACGGCCTGCCTGAGGCAGTGAAGGAGATCAAGCAGCTGCAAGGCCGTTGCGACGAAAAGGACAAGTTCAATCAACTTCTTTTTCAAAAAAAATTTCAATTTATTTTTTAACAAATTACTTGTTGAAATATTATTTTTTTAATTTAATCTTTTCAATGACTTTTTAAACGAAAAAAAGTATTTTTTTAGATTGAATTATTTTCGAAAGTTGCTAAATTAAATAACAATTCAAATGAAAGTTTATTTTTTCCCCGGAAACACAGGGTAATCGGCAAACTCACCCAGTACGCCAACAACTGCGAGCTGAAACTCAACCAACTGTACGACGAAGGGGAGGAACTGAGGGAACGTCTGGGATTGGACGCCCAAGAGCCAATCAACATCGAGGGTTCTGCTTATAGGCGGGGCTTGAGTATCCAAAAGGACAAATCACTGAACAGGGTTTTGCAACATGAGGTACTTGTGGGGGTGTTTGTGGTTTTTTATGTTGGAAAGGACTTGAGCAGTTGAACCTTTATTTATTCATTTTTCATGTGTTTTTATATCGATTTATATGTGTTTATAAAGATTAGTTATTTTGTTTTTTAGATTTATATGGATCAATGGATTAAACATTTAATTAATGTAATAAAAGAAACCAAAATGAATGACAGATAGAACGCCTGGAAGATGAGAGGTTGGAGCTGAAAAATCAAATTCGTCTCATGACGCAGACCACGGGGCAACGGTGGGTCCCCACCTACGTATATATCAAAAGTTGTTTGGAAATTGAGTTTGAGCCATTTAAAAATTGACTTTGAGCCATTTAAAAATTGACTTTGAGCCATTTAAAAATTGACTTTGAACCATTTAAAAATTGACTTTGAACCATTTAAAAATTGACTTTGAACCATTTAAAAATTGACTTTGAACCATTTAAAAATTGACTTTGAACCATTTAAAAATTGACTTTGAACCATTTAAAAATTGACTTTGAACCATTTAAAAATTGACTTTGAACCATTTAAAAATTGACTTTGAACCATTTAAAAATTGACTTTGAACCATTTAAAAATTGACTTTGAACCATTTAAAAATTGACTTTGAACCATTTAAAAATACATTTGCTTGTCGGTCGTCCCGCGGAAAAGCGGCTTTCTGACCTATCGTGTGCGCATGCCCGCTCGATGATGATGATGATGATTTAATATTAAACAATTGAATTTATTACAATGCCGTCATGATTCTGTGGCAATGATGATAGTGGTGAAGTGGGTGAGGTTGGATTATTAAGGTTGTTTTTATATTTAAATTGATATATATACATATATTGGAAGGGGTCTAAAAACCTGTATTATTAAAAGAATTATTTGAAAGTGCTTTTGAATGGGAGATAAACACGTTGTAGAAATAGCTGTGAGTGATTGAGTGCCGCAAATATTTTATTCCTTGGCACAAGATAGTACATTACATTGCAGTACATTACAGGGCCCACGCTGGGTCAAAATTTAGTAGGGCCAATATTTTTTTAAAGTCCCACGTATAATGCGCACTTATTTATTTTTAAGCTCACCCTTAATAAGCTCCTAGTCGGCTCCAAACCAATAATTCCCCCACATAGAAAGCGTCTTCTTCGTTTTATAATTATTCTAATTTTTAGTTTTATTTGTATAAAGTGGGCGTTAAATCTTTTTTAAGACAATGAAGAAAACATTAAATGTATTTATTTATTACAAGTTTACAACACGGATTATAGCTATAATTTATAGAGAATCTCTTAGACAAATATAAATTTAATGTTAAAAAAACTTGGTCATGCATTTTCAAACTGATATAATTGTTAATGCATTATTCTGCATTGTTTCTTATTCGCCCAAAGTTTGTAAATACATTTAAAGTCAATTTCTTTAACTTCTTTACTTTCAATAGAGATATTTATTAAATTTTTCATATTTATACTCTTTCTTAAGTCCGATTTTATCTACTAAGTTTTGTCTACTGAATCCTCTTTCACACTCTACAGTTGATACTGGCGATAGTAACAATCGTTTGGCAGCTTCCGCTGATGCTGGATAAGAATTAGAGTTTTTAATGGCCAAATTAGTTGTAGATTTTATGTCAGTGACTGATTCATTACCAGAGCTATGGCTGGCTCGAGTGAAGTTGGCGAAGCTGAGTAGTTCATGTTGTGAGCTCTTGATACCCACAGCCTCTAGGTACTCAAATACTGTTTCTATGTCTGAGTGTATTTCGGAAACTGAAATACCTGGATCAAAAAAATTGTTCATTGCTGTTAACACAGACCCATCCTCGTTGTCTGAAAACCTACTCTTGAGGCTTTTTATCACGCTTTCATCAATCTTTCCGCATACAGACTCAGCTTCAGTTCTCTGTTTCACACTGTCTCGAATAGTGTGACCTTCATAATCAAAAATACACAGACCATCAGGCTTTGGAATTTCATGTATAAGCTTTAAAAACTTCTGCATCATGGGGCCTGACTTAGTTTTTAACATGTTCTCCAAAGTCTGAATAGTTGCTGTTAAAAGGGGTGCAATCTCAGAATAAGCCGTCCTTCTTTTGGTACATTTTGGACAATATAGAAATAGGCTTGAGCACATCACACAAAAAGTGAGCAATGTACAAAAACTTGAAGGTTGTTATTGGTTTATAAAGATTTAAAGATTTTCCTGACTTTTCTTCTAAAGTTAACCCTTAGACCTGCTAGTGTTGTGACACCCTGTTCTATGCAATGAGCATTCAAGCAGGAATCTCATAACTAGATTCTGCTTAGCAGCAAAATATACATTTTTGAGTGCTGCAGTTATCGCTGCTTCATTCTTGCCAAAGGCCACTTCACGGACAGAAACCATGAACCCTGATTGCTTGCTATCGCCGACAGCATTAGTGTGATCTAGGATTATTAAAAAGTGAACGCAGGTAATCTTCATTTAAAAATACTTATAATGAAATAATTTAGCTAAATTATGCAATTTTATTAACAGTTACCTTTAGAACCCGCATGTCTCAACACTGAATTTTTTTAATATTACTGCATCCAAAAGTAAAAGAGTTTTTATTTTGCACCTTCATACATAGATTACAGTATATTACATATTTTATATTGTCAAAGCGGTGCCAATTGTTATTCATTTCCCATGTCTGTTGAAATGCTCTTTTTTTTCTTTTTTCCTTGACTCTTTTACATCCTGAGAACTACTTGAGGAAGACATTTGGCAGATTTCCTAGTAATAGCTTTTTTAATATCTGTTTAGTTTCACGCGACTTTAATGACCTAACGGTATTACAAAGTATGCTATACAACACAAGTATTATATAGATTGACAGAGGCTTATATAGATTGATATAATCTGCACGCGAATGACCGGATTAACACCCGAGGCTAACTTTGATTGGCTCAACTTTTCAATAACAACTTCTTCCCACGACATTCTTTTAGACAAAGAAACATCTAAAAAATGTCACACAAAAAAATCTAAAATGAAATTTGGATAAAAAAATATAAAAATTCATTGGGGCCAATCAGGATTCTTCCTGGCCAATTTTGAAAAAGTAGGGCCATTGTCCCCGGTGGCCTTCGACAGCGCGAGCCCTGCATTACAGTACATTACAGTGCTTTTACAGTGTAGTACAGTACATCACAGTACAGTACAGTACATTACAGTGCAGTACAGTGTAGTGTGGTACTGTACATTACAGTAAATTACAGTGTAGTACAGTACATTACAATGCAGTACAGTTTAGTGTGGTACTGTACATTACAGTAAATTACAGTGTAGTACAGTACATTACAGTGCAGTACAATGTAGTGTGGTGTCGTACATAACAGTACAATGTAGTGTGGTGTCGTGCATTACAGTACAGTATAGTACAGTATAGTACAGTGTAGTACAGTATAGTACTCCATATTGTCCAGGATCCTCTTGATGGGTTTGTCAGAGGAGGCAGTTCAGAAGGTGCAGAAGTACATTGATGCGGTGAAGGCTGGTGCTGAGAGTGGAGAAGAAGGCATGCAGACGACTAGGGTAGGTTCACTTTTAAACCGATTGGTGTATTATTAGATGAATTGTTTAATTTAACTATTTGATATTCAGTTTAATTATTTAGTTTAAAAGAATATTTACTGAAAGTAGAAAAACATTAAGATATATTTAAAAACAGTTATTCTTAATCAAATAAATAAAACTAAGAAAAATAATCCCAAAAAATCATTTATCCTCCACAGATCGAACCGATTGAAAACGTTAATGGCCGAATGAACGTCTTGTACGAAGAGAACACAGATTTGAAGGTGCGACTAAAAGACACAGAAGCCGAAAATAGAGCTTTTGAAGCGACTCTGGTCGAACTTAAGAATTCAAGTTGGTTTCAAGGAGTTTTCTTGGATATTTTAATTTGGATGAATGCAATAAATAGTGAGAATAAAACTGAGAATTTTTTATTTAATCAGACTTTTAAACTAATGGAGAAAATAAATGAATTGATTAAGTATAAATTAATAATGATAATGAAATAATGAGCAGTGAGTTGAAACTATCCTCGACCACTATGCTACTGGCGTGCTTAATTACTTGACACCTTGGGAAGACCCGCTCATTTTTCGGAGTTAAGCGAGAGCACATTTGTTGGGAAACAGCATTAGTATTAAGTTGAATATGTTGCAGTTGCGAACAACTTCAAGAACAATGACTGTCTGTCAAGCATCAACAAGTTGATAGAGGTGTGTGTGTGTGTGTGTGTGTGTGTGTGTGTGTGTGTGTGTGTGTGTGTGTGTGTGTGTGTGTGTGTGTGTGTGTGTGTGTGGGTGTGTTGTGTGTATGTGTGTGTGTGTGCGTGCGTGCGTGTGTGTGTGTGTGTGTGCGTGTGTGTGTGTGCGTGTGTGTGTGTGCGTGTGTGTGTGCGTGGGTGTGTGTGTCTTTGTGTGTGTGTGTGTGTGTGTGTGTGTGTGTGTGTGTGTGTGTGTGTGTGTGTGTGTGTGTGTGTGCGTGTGTGTGTATGTGTGTGTGTGTGTGTGTGTGTGTGTGTGTGTGTGCGTGCGTGCGTGTGTTCAAATCCAAATTAGATTTCAAAATCCACACAACCACGAAAAAAGAAACAACTCCTACCAATCACAATCCAGATTTTAGAATCAAGGAATGTGATTGGACGCTACGACAAGTCCTTAGTATGGAAGGGGCAGGCGGACAAGCTGATTGGTCAGAATGAAGAGTTGAGGAGGGTCGTGAGGGAGAGCAAGTTGCAAGCGTCTGTGTTGCAGGGCGAACTGAACAAGATGGCTGCTAAGGTGTTCTATGCTGGGATTGATCTTTTTGTATTTGTATTACATAATTAAGCCAAATTTATGAATATTTATGTAAATAAAAAAAATAAATATGCTAAGTATTAAATATTTATTTTAAAAATAAAATATTAAAATGAATTTTCAACGGAAAATACAAAAAAGCTGAAATACAAAAATTAGAAAAAAACCTAGAAAATGGTATAAAACCTCATTAGAGTTAAGTAGGACCAAAAAACCCACCCCCAAACACCAGAACATGAAGTTGGAAGGAGAGTCGAAGTCGCATAAGATGGTCGAGGACTCGCTCGCTGCAAGTTGCATCGCGAGCGGGAGGCATCGAGCCTTGCCCGCCGAGATGCCGCTCGAAAGCGCCGATGTCATCAACAACTTGAACGAACAGCTCATTATAGTTTTGCAGGTGTGTGTTTTTGTGTGTTTGGGCTATATACAATTATTGTATGTGTTTTGTGCGTGTGTTAGTTTGTGTACAATACCACACCACTTCTATCAGGACGTGTCGATGAAGCAAAAAGAAATCAACCAACTGACCTTGAAGCTTGGAGACTTCAAGGTCAAACTGAAGACCGCACTACACCAACAGGCGCTTCTCTACAAGGATCATGTGACCATCAAAGAGGTTGTCTTACTACCACACCACTACAACGTCATCATCACAACATCATCATCATCACTATCAAACCACCACACAACTACTACTACACGACTACTACTACACCACAACCACACCAGCACCACCAAAAGCACCATCATTATCATCACCACACCACCACAACCACCAGGACAGGGATACAGAGGTGGCGAAGATGGCCGGAGAGGTTGGAAGACTGCAGGAATGTTTGGCGCTTCACAAGATCAAGGAGACACACATGCAGGTGGAGGTGGTGCTGGCTACATACGTTGGTGCTTCTTTCAGGCCAAGTGATATTGCAAAGATGGGAAATTATTCTTGAAGATTTATTTCATAAATTGAAAATTATTTTTAATGATATTTAGTCCCATTGGTGAGAATACTTTTACGCTGTGGTGTTTAGAAGATGGGAGAGATGATCGTAAAGATGAAGGTACTCTGTCTTAGGAAATACTGGGGAATGCTGATCGAGCTGTCTTTCAATGTGATAAAGACTATGATACTCACAGCCACACCACCACTACTACATCATCACTACTTCACCACTACTACCACATCATCACTACCACACCACCACTACTACACCACCACTACTACACCACCACTACCACACCACCACTACTACCACACCATCACTACTACATCATCACTACCACACCACCACTACCACACCACCACTACTACATCATCACTACCACATCACCACTACCACATCACCACTACCACACCACCACTACTACACCACCACTACTACACCACTACTACTACATCATCACTACCACACCACCACTACTACACCACCACTACCACATCACCACTACTACACCATCACTACCACACCACCACTACCACACCACCACTATCACATCACCACTACTACACCATCACTACCACACCACTACTACCTATGATTCAAGGAATTATTGATTCACAGTTCATTTCAATACGTCCCCATCCATCAGAACTACTTCGAAGCAGTGGTAGGCAAGGCGTGGTCAGAACACTGTGATCAATTAAACCGCATCGGGTCTGAGCGAGCGTCGAGCGGTGACGATAGTGTTTCTAGAATGCCCTCAGCAGCGAGCGTTGATGAAATAAAGCCGGTCACTGAGTGTAACATTGGAGATGGTGTTAGCTGTGGTAATGATGATGATAATGATGATGATGGTGGTGGTGGTGTTGATGATGATAGTGGTGATGATGATGGTAGAAGAAGTGCTGATGTGAAGCAAGAAGTTGAAAGGAATGCCAGGAGCCATTGTGAAGTGAACAAGAAAGAAAGTGGATTGAAGGCTGTCACTGATGGTGCTGATGATGATGTTGATGGCACTGATAATGATGATGGCATGAGAAAAAAAGAAAGCAATGAAGGAATGAAAAATTACACCAACAAAATAGAAGAAATGGATGAGTGTGGAGAGAGGGATAGTGAGGAGGGGATGAGGGTGAAGATGGGGGATGGTGAGGAGGGGATGAGGGTGAAGATGGGGGACTTGACAAGGAGGCTGATAGTGGTGTCGTGTAGTGAAGAGGTGCTGAAGAGGAAACTGCAACTGCTGCAGCAGCAAACAGACCAGCTGCTGAAGGTGATGATGATGATGGTGGTGGTGATGACGATGACGATGACGATGAGGATGATGATGATGATGATGATGACGATGATGGCAGGAGAAGGAGAGATGGAAGGGCGAGTGGTTGGAGATGGAGGAGGTGGTGATGAAGAGGATGAACTATCTGCAGGAGTCGAAGGTTGCTGCTGGAGGGAGGATGGTGGTAGTAGTAGTAGTGGATGGATGGATGGTGGTAGTAGGAGTAGTAGTAGTAGTGGATGGGTGGATGGTGGATGGATGGATGGTGGTAGTAGTAGTAGTAGTGGATGGGTGGATGGTGGTGATAGGAGTGAATGGATGGATAATAATAGTGGTGGATGGATGGGTGGATGATGGTGGTGGTGGATGAGTAGATGGATGGTGGTAGTAGTAGTAGTGGATTGGTGGATGAGGTTTTAGTGGTGTTGGTAGATGTGGCGGGTGATGGTGATGGATGTTGGTTGCTGCCGAAGGGTGGATGGATGATGCTGGTGGTGGTGGTGGATGATAGTAGGGATGAGTAGATGATGAAGTAAGATGGGTTGTTGATGGTGAAGGATGGATGGGGAATGTGTGGTGAAGAATGATGGGGGATAGGTTTGTGATGAAACCATCAAACTAAAAATTTTTATCGCAATCATCATCATCATCAAAATCATCATCATAACCACCACCATCATAACCACCATCATCACCCCCATCATCATCAAAATCATCATCATAACCACCACCATCATAACCACCATCATCACTCCCATCATCATCAAAATCATCATCATAACCACCACCATCATAACCACCATCATCATCATCATCATCACCAGGACAACTTATCCTTCAAGTTATCAACGCTGCAGCAACAACTGGCAGGCATGGCGACCTCAGCTGAGCTGGAGACTGCCAACCAGCAGGTGCAAACATCGGTTCCACTCAGACTTCGGCATGCTTTGTTTTTTATTCAATTAGTTTTTATTAAATTTTTTTATTCAATTAGTTTGTATTAATTTTTTTAATTCAATTAGTTTGTATTAAATTGTTTTTTATTCAATTAGTTTTTATTAAATTTTTATTTATTTAATTAGTTTTTATTAAATTTTTTTATTCAATTAGTTTTTATTAAATTTTTTTATTCAATTAGTTTGTATTAATTTTTTTAATTCAATTAGTTTGTATTAAATTGTTTTTTATTCAATTAGTTTTTATTAAATTTTTATTTATTTAATTAGTTTTTATTCATAATTTTGTTATTTAATCGATAAGTTTAAAATTATTTTTCAAATTAATGAGTTTTAGTTGATTTTGTTGCCAATTAATTCTTTTTAATTTTTAAAAGTTGACTTGAGACGCGCCATTATTGAAACTTCCGGCACAGTACGCACGGCTGATGGAAAAGTACCGGGAAGTACTGCAGAGGGGTGAGGACAGTGTCCTGCTAGGAAATAAGTACATCCCTTATTTGGTGAGTGGATGGATGAGTGGATTGGTTAGTGGATTGGTTAGTGGATGGATGGATAGATAGATGGTTGGATGACTGAATAAATGGATTGATCGATATCAGATGGATGGATGCAGTAATGCGCAGACTAAAATTTCCAATTTCATTAAACTCTTTCGATCAACCAAATATTTTCGGACATCGCCAAAGACTACACACATAAACAAGAACAACAACAACAACAGGAGGAGATAAAGAGCTTGAGAGGTGAGTTGGAGAAGACGCAGGAGAGGCTGGGCGAGGAGAAGTTGAAGCGGAACACCGTCGAGGTGGCTCTGCGGTGGTTCGAGGCAGTGGGTGAGCGCTTTTAATAACTTCCTTTTGCTTGTTTATTTGTTACAATATTTAAATACTTTTTTTGAGTGAGTGGTTTGATCGGCACTCTAGTGAATGTCTTCATGTCTTTTATTTTTTACTTTATTGCACTCTAGTATTTTATTTTTTACTTTATTGCAATAATTTTGTAAAGGTTAGTGTTTTTCGTGTTTTTTATTTATTTATTTCTTTATTGCATTAATTTCTAATGAGTTGTTTCAAGTGAGTGTTTTGGTTGGCACCCTAGCGAGTGACTTTCATGTTTTTTATTTCATTTTAATTTGATATATTTTCAATACTTTCGAAAAAAATGTTTAATAAATGTATAAAAGTTTTGTTAAAAATCTTTAGAAACATTTTCTAACCTCATGAATATTATATTTCTTCCTCAGATCGCTCGTCTCTCGAAGAACTCAGCACCGACGCCTACATACAAAAGCTGCAGCATCTTGTGCAGCAACAACAACCAAACAACGACAATCAATCCATCATCAACAACAACAAAAATAACCCTAGTGATAAAAACAACAACAATGCCGTTGTTAAAAATTGTATAAACCACAACACAAACCCAAATCCAAACACAACCAACAACAACAGCTACAACAACAACAACAACTACAACGACAACGTTGTTTCCCTAGTGAAGAGAATTGCCTTGTTGGAGATGATGGAACTGAACGAGAGAGAGAAGGCGGTGTACGCCGGAGAGATGCTGAAGAAGGTGAGAGAACAACTGGCAGACGCTGAGAAGAGGGTGGAGGAGTCTGGGGAGAGGTTCAAACAGGTTGTGTTAGTGTTAGTGTTGGTGTTGGTGTTGGTGTTGGAGTTGGTGTTGGTGTTGGTGTTGGTGTTGGTGTTGGTGTTGGTGTTGGTGTTGTTGTTGGTGTTGGTGTTGTTGTTGTTGTTGTTGTTGTTGGTGTTAGTGTTGGTGTTGGTGTTGTTGGTGTTGGTGTTGGTGTTGGTGTTGGTGTTGGAGTTGGTGTTGGTGTTGGTGTTGGTGTAGGTGTTGGTGTTGGTGTTGGTGTTAGTGTTGGTGTAGGTGTTGGTGTAGGTGTTGGTGTAGGTGTTGGTGTTGGTGTTAGTGTTGGTGTTAGTGTTGGTGTTGGTGTTGGTGTTAGTGTTGGTGTTGGTGTTGGAGTTGGTGTTGGTGTTGGTGTTGGTGTTGGTGTTAGTGTTGGTGTTGGTGTTGGAGTTGGTGTTGGTGTTGGTGTTGGTGTTGGTGTTGGAGTTGGTGTTGGTGTTGGGGTTGGTGTTGGTGTTGGGGTTGTTGTTGGTGTTGTTGTTGTTGTTTTAGTTCGTTTCGTTGTTCAGCAGTCTGGAGAGGATAACCTCAACCAGCTGCGCTGCCCTGCCAGGCTCTTGAGTTAATTCTCTTGTGTTCTTGCCCAGCCCGTGTACTGCCCTATCTGGTTCCAGGGCTGGGCAATCTGTCCAGAGATGAGTTGTTGTCTCCTGGGCTGTCTTGCAGAGTCTGCATAAGTCTTCTTGGTCTAGACCAACTCTACATTGGTAGGCTCTGATCGCCGGGTGGTGCCCTGTACGGAACCTGCTCAGGTTGGTGCGAGCAAGTTTGGTGAGCTCCTCCTCAGCTTTCTTGAGCCTGCCTTTGTATATGCCATTCAGTCTGTCGTTACTGAAGTGGATTTCTTGTGGTCTGTGACTTGTGACTGCTTGGCAGATCCCTGTTCTCGTTAGATCCTGGTTTAGCGGGTTTAGCTGTGCCCTGCTTCCTTTAGCTGCTTCTGCGTCAGCTTCATCGTTTCCGATCAGATAGCAGTGGCTTGGCACCCAGATGAAGAGAACCTTTTTGTTCATGTTGGTACACTGTGCAGTTAGCTCTGAGATTCGATGGGAGGAGAGAGAGTTGGATGCCATTAGCGAAAGGAGCGGCTTGCAATCGCTCACAATCTTTGCCATGCTCCAGTTCTAAAAAAGCTGTTTTGGCCTGGCAGGGTGGCCGAGAGTACCCACATTTGAGGCGCAAGCGCCCCCCACCGCACCGCGTGGAGGTTGTGGGTATGCGGTAGTGTGTTGTTGGTGTTGCTGTTGGTGTTGGAGCTGGTGTTGGTGTTGGGGTTGGTGTTGGTGTTGCTATTGCTGTTGGTGTTGGAGTTGGTGTTGGGGTTGGGGTTAGTGTTGGGGTTGGTGTTGGGGTTGGTGTTGGGGTTGGGGTTGGTGTTGGGGTTGGTGTTGGGGTTGGTGTTGGGGTTGGTGTTGGGGTTGGTGTTGGGGTTGGGGTTGGTGTTGGGGTTGGTGTTGGTGTTGGGGTTGGTGTTGGTTTTGGGGTTGGTGTTGGAGTTGGTGTTGGGGTTGGGGTTGGTGTTGGGGTTGGTGTTGGGGTTGGTGTTGGGGTTGGTGTTGGAGTTGGTGTTGGAGTTGGTGTTGGGGTTGGTGTTGGGGTTGGGAGGGAGGGAAGGGGGAGGGGAGGAAGGGGGAGAGGTTCAAACAGGTTGGTGTTGGTGTTGGAAGGGGGGGGGAGGGGGAGGGAGAGAGGGAGAGGGGTGTTTGAACTGTGTCTTGATGATTGTATTGTGTGATGATTTTTCCGTTAAAGCACCAAGAAAACTTCATAAATATTTAAACTACAAACTGATTTAATTTAACTTATAAATCAACATGTTTCGTTTCTTACATTGCCAACGCTTAACATAAGTTTTTTCGGGAAGTTTCAAACACAAATCTCAGTATCATATCACATGCGGGTCTCCTTCACCTTCAATTGGCGCCTGCATCCACAGTTGACGGCGACCAACTTGGCGATGCAGAAGGAGGAGAGGGAGTTGAGGGATGAACTCGCCAGTGAGTGCACAAGAAGGAATATGTCACAATTTATGATTATGTATAAGAAATCAATATTTGAAAACATTGCCTTTATTGTTAAAATTATTTTAAACTATTATTATTATTATTAAACAATATTATTATTAATTATTATTGAACATTAATTATAGTTATTTATTATTGAACAATTTATTATTATTTTTAAATATTAAAACAATTAAAATGAAAGATTATAAACTATCCGTCCGAGTAGACAGTGTGCCGAAGGGCGTCAGTGACTGCGAGAGGAGACGACTGCAAGAGCTGCAGGCGCTCGTCAACGAGTTGTCAGTCGAAAATAAGAAACTCAAGGTGGGTGGTGCTGATGATGATAGTGGTGGTGGTGATGGTGGTGATGGTGGTGATGGTGATGATGATGATGGTGGTGGTGATGTGACGTTGATAGTTAAGACGATTATGGTGAAAAAACATTTTATTTATCAATCTTATCATCACCTGTTTCTCGATTAATTCGTTCAGCTTTACAAATTCTCTTTTTTATGAACCATTCAATAAACTAGACCAACCATCTTATTTCTTCCACTCCTTCCCATCCATCCAACCAACAACCCACCCATCCATCCTCTCACCCACCCACCCATCTATCCAACCACCCACCCTATCCATCCAACTCTCTTCTATCCATCCTCCCACCTACCCATCTATTCATCCAACCTCCCACCAGCCCATACATCAACCCACCCATCCACCAAACCACCCACCCATCCACCAAACCACCCACCCATCCACCCACCCACCTATCCAACAACCCACCCATCCAACAACCCACCCATCCAACAACCCAACCATCCAACAACCCACCCAACCATACAACAACCCACCCACCCATCCAACAACCCACCCACCCATCCAACAACCCACCCATCCAACAACCCACCCATCCAACAACCCATCCATCCACCCACCCATCCACCCACCCACCCATCCACCCACCCACCCATCCACCCACCCACCCATCCACCCACCCACCCACCCACCCATCCACCCACTTATCCAACAACCCACCCATCTACCCACCCACCCATCCGTCCCTCCCAGCAAATAGCAGACATCTCCCTGCTGCAAGTGACCACAGTGGCCCACCGAGAGGCGGTCAAGGACACAGAAGTCCACTTGCTGCGTCGGCAAATGAGTGATTTGCAAGCGTCCACTCAAGAGAATGCGATTATAGGTTGAGGAGGGTGGTGGAGGGGAGGTGGTGGTGGAGGGGAGGTGGTGGTGGAGGGGAGGTGGTGGTGGAGGGGAGGTGGTGGTGGAGGGGAGGTGGTGGTGGAGGGAAGGTGGTGGTGGAAGGGAGGTGGTAGTGGAGGGATGTGGTGGTGGAAGGAGGTGGTGGTGGAGGGGAGGTGGTGGTGGAGGGGAGGTGGTGATGGAGGGGAGGTGGTGGTGAAGAGAGGTAGTGGTGGAGGGAAGGTGGTGGTGGAAGAGGGGTGGTGGGGAGTAATAGCATGGTATAGGATCGTAATTGGATAAAATTGAAATGTTTCTAAAATTAAGCATTTTCTATATAAAACGTTAACACTTCGAACAACACTGTCAACTCTCTCACCAACACTGACAACTCTCTCACCAACACTGACAACTCTCTCACCAACACTGACAACTCTCTCACCAACACTGACAACTCTCTCACCAACACTGTCAACTCTCTCACCAACACTGACAACTCTCTCACCAACACTGACAACTCTCTCACCAACACTGACAACTCTCTCACCAACACTGACAACTCTCTCACCAACACTGACAACTCTCTCACCAACACTGTCAACTCTCTCACCAACACTGACAACTCTCTCACCAACACTGACAACTCTCTCACCAACACTGACAACTCTCTCACCAACACTGACAACTCTCTCACCAACACTGACAACTCTCTCACCAACACTGACAACTCTCTCACCAACACTGACAACTCTCTCACCAACACAAACACCACAGCTTCACTCCACCACGAACTGCTCAAGGCTCGCATCGGCGAAAGCGTTGCAAACAAAAAACTTGAGATTTGCGGCAAAAAACTGGAGAGGTCGGAGGGCAAGGTGCTGGAGTTGGAGAAGCAGGTGGATGAGAAGGATGCCATGCGGATGGAGGTGCTTGCTGAGGCGTGCCACAAGGTTAAGCATCTCAGGAATATTGTTAAGGTGCTCTATTGTGGCAGTTTGGAGGGAGGGTGGTGCTTGTTTGCATAACCATAGTTAGGCTTGTCTGGGTTTATTTCAGATTACCTAAACTCACTTTAAGTTTACATTTAAATTGTTGTTCTTGATAATAGTTGTGTTTGTTTGTGGGCGTGTCATGACGAAAACTCTCCACACACAAAACCTAATCAAAACTCCGACGCAGGAATACAGACGCAAGTTCGCCGGTTCGATTCCACTGCACGAGCAGGAGCGCTTCAGTTCGATGGTGTCACGCGTCGAGAAGGATAAGCTTTTGATCGAGGAACACCTCGAAAAGGTCGCTGATTTGTAGGGGGTTTATAGGGTGTTTGAGCGGGGAGAAATGTGAGAGGAGGGAGGGGTGATGAGAGGGGGCCCAAGTGGATGAAAGGCAGGAGTTGGGTTTTTTAATAAGATTTTTACAAGGTGGAAAGTTTTATCAGACAGAAATATATTCTGGTTCAGCAATCATCCAATAATCGAATCAACTAATTAAGTGACTAATCAATCGTTTAGTTACTTGATTTAATTATGTAGTTGGAGAGCGGGAATGGCTTAGACAGTAGACGTCGGACTTGCGACTCAAAGGTTGCCTCTTCGAATCCCTGACGAGCAACCATGAACTATCATATACGGTATATGATATACCTAGTGTATATGATGCGGTGTTTGCGACGTATGCATTGAAAGATGTGTACGTCGTGTGGAGTGGCGTCTCGGCGCATAAGACCATGGTTCTCAGAACCATTGTAACATGGCCTACGTCTGTCAGGCTGTGAACAGTATAGACAAAAAAATAGTTAATTGATCATTTAATTACTTGATATAATTAATAGTTAATTAATCATTTAACTACTTGATGAAATTAATAGTTAATTAACCATTTAACTACTTGATGAAACTAATAGTTAATTAATCATTTAACTACTTGATTTAATTAATAGTTATTTTAAGTTAGTTGCTTAATTAATCAATCAGGCTTTGGAAAGGCGTAAGAGGAGCGAAGAAGAGGTGGAGTTGTGCTTGAGGCTTCGAATGCATTAGCGTCATCTTATGCATTTCATCATTTTAAAGATGCCGGGAAAAGTATTAGTAGTAATAATGATTAGTAGGATTATTATTTATAATTATAATTATTATAATTATGTGATTTATTATTATTATTATTATTTTGATATGTGGAGGCGGTGAAGGTGGAGTCGATGCAGGAGTGTTTGCAGGAGATGATGGCCGCCCTGGAGAGCAAGAAGAGTGCTCAGATGGTGTGCTGGTGGGGAGGAGGGAGTGGAGGGGTGGAGGGAGGTTGGAGGGGTGGAGGGAGGTTGGAGGGGTGGAAGGAGGTTGGAGGGGTGGAAGGAGGTTGGAGGGATGGAGGGAGGTTGGAGGGGTGGAAGGAGGTTGGAGGGGTGGAGGGAGGTTGGAGGGGTGGAAGAAGGTTGGAGAGGTGGAGGAAGGTTGGAGAGGTGGAGGGAGGTTGGAGGGGTGGAGGGAGGTTGGAGGGGTGGAAGGAGGTTGGAGGGGTGGAAGAAGGTTGGAGAGGTGGAGGAAGGTTGGAGAGGTGGAGGGAGGTTGGAGAGGTGGAGGGAGGTTGGAGGGGTGGAAGGAGGTTGGAGAGGTGGAGGAAGGTTGGAGAGGGGGAGGGAGGTTAGAGAGGTGGAGGGAGGTTGGAGAGGAGGAGGAGGTTGGAGGGGTGGAGGGAGGTTGGAGGGGTGGAAGGAGGTCGGAGAGGTGGAGGGAGGTTGGAGGGAAGGAAGGAGGTTGGAGAGGTGGAGGAAGGTTGGAGAGGTAGAAGGAGGTTGGAGGGGTGGAGGGAGGTTAGAGAGGTGGAGGGAGGTTGGAGAGGTGGAGGAAGGTTGGAGAGGTGGAGGGAGGTTGGAGAGGTGGAGGAAGGTTGGAGAGGTGGAGGAAGGTTGGAGAGGTGGAGGAAGGTTGGAGGGAGAAAAGGAGATTGGAGGGGTGGAGGGAGGTTGGAGAGGTGGAGGGAGGTTAGAGAGGGGGAGGGAGGTTGGGGGGTGGAGGAAAGTTGGAGAGGGGAAGGGAGGTTGGAGAGGGGGAGGAAGGTTGGAGGGATGGAGAGAGGTTGGAGAGGGGGAAGAAGGTTGGAGAGGGGGAGGGAGGTTAGAGAGGGGGAGGGAGGTTGGAAAGGTGGAAGAAGTTTGGAGAGGGGGAGGGAGATTGGAGAGGGGGAGGGAGGTTGGAGAAGTGGAGGGAGGGTGGGGGAGGTTGGAGAGGTGGAGGGAGGTTGGAAGGGTGGAGGGAGGTTGGAGAGGTGTAAGAAGGTTAGAGAGGTGGAGGGAGGTTAGAGAGGGGGAGAGAGGTTGGAGAGGTGGAGGAAGGTTGGAGAGGTGGAAGAAGGTTGGAGAGGTGGAGGGAGGTTGGAGAGAGGGAGGGAGGTTAGAGAGGTGGAGGAAGGTTGGAGAGGTGGAGGGAGGTTAGAGAGGTGGAGGGAGGTTAGAGAGGTGGAGGAAGGTTGGAGAGGTGGAGGAAGGTTGGAGAGGTGGAGGAAGGTTGGAGAGGTGGAGGAAGGTTGGAGGGGTGGAAGGAGGTTGGAGAGGTGGAGGGAGGTTGGAGGGGTGGAAGGAGGTTGGAGAGGTGGAGGAAGGTTGGAGAGGTAGAAGGAGGTTGGAGGGGTGGAGGGAGGTTAGAGAGGTGGAGGGAGGTTGGAGAGGTGGAGGAAGGTTGGAGAGGTGGAGGGAGGTTGGAGAGGTGGAGGAAGGTTGGAGAGGTGGAGGAAGGTTGGAGAGGTGGAGGAAGGTTGGAGGGAGGAAAGGAGATTGGAGGGGTGGAGGGAGGTTGGAGAGGTGGAGGGAGGTTAGAGAGGGGGAGGGAGGTTGGGGGGTGGAGGAAAGTTGGAAAGGGGAAGGGAGGTTGGAGAGGGGAGAGGAAGGTTGGAGGGATGGAGAGAGGTTGGAGAGGGGGAGGAAGGTTGGAGAGGGGGAGGGAGGTTAGAGAGGGGGAGGGAGGTTGGAAAGGTGGAAGAAGTTTGGAGAGGGGGAGGGAGATTGGAGAGGGGGAGGGAGGTTGGAGAAGTGGAGGGAGGGTGGGGGAGGTTGGAGAGGTGGAGGGAGGTTGGAAGGGTGGAGGGAGGTTGGAGAGGTGTAAGAAGGTTGGAGAGGTGGAGGGAGGTTAGAGAGGGGGAGGGAGGTTGGAGAGGTGGAGGAAGGTTGGAGAGGTGGAAGAAGGTTGGAGAGGTGGAGAGAGGTTGGAGAGAGGGAGGGAGGTTAGAGAGGTGGAGGAAGGTTGGAGAGGTGGAGGAAGGTTGGAGAGGTGGAGGAAGGTTGGAGAGGTGGAGGAAGGTTGGAGAGGTGGAGGAAGGTTGGAGAGGTGCAGGGAGGTTGGAGAGGTGGAGGAAGGTTAGAGAGGGGGAGGGAGGTTGGAGAGGTGGAGGGAGGTTGGAGAGGTGGAGGAAGGTTGGAGAGGTGGAGGAAGGTTGGAGAGGTGAAGGGAGGTTGGAGAGGTGGAGGGAGGTTGGAGAGGCGGAGGGAAGTTGGAGAGGTGGAGGAAGGTTAGAGAGGGAGAGGGAGGTTGGAGAGGTGGAGGAAGGGAGGTTGAAGCGGTAAACGAAACAACATAAAAAAATCAATAAAACATTTCAAACTTGCTTCGGCATGTTGCACATGAGTCGCCACTCCACAGTTGAGCGAGTGGAACGGCAAGATGCACGAGGTGAGGCTGCAGAACGCCCAGACCACCCGAGAAAGAGACAAGCTGCTGCAAAAGGTCCCGCTTCCGATAAGAATTGTTTTATTAATATTTCTAGTTTTATTTTAAATAATTCAATTAGTATTAATACGTTAAACATGTTAAAACTAATTATATATTAATTAATATAAATAATTATGTTTTAATTAATTAATTGATATAATTAATTTACATAAATAAACATATGTTAAATTATTTATTTATTTAATGAATATCAATAAATTTACTTTAAATCGTGTAATTTATTTAATCACTAAAAATACATTTGTAATAAATTATTTTATAAATTTGACCCTCAAATCTTCCCGCTCTCAAGGTCACCTACCTGGACAACCTGCTGAAGAGGGCACTTGAAGACAGGAGGGTGGTGGAGGAAGAGAAGATCAACCTGATGCAGGCATGCGATCGTTGTCTTTTAACTTTAATTATATTAAATCAAATTATAACATTTAATCTAAAATTGAATGAAATATTTTGAGGTAATATAATATTTCATAATTAGTTATAATATCTAGTAATATTAAATCAAATCAAAGTATTATAAATAATATTCATTTATATTAATTAAAATTAAATCTATATTTATATAATTTATTTCAATTAATCAAATTACCACATCCCCAACACCCTCCACCACACCACAGGAGTACGAACGGCACGAGATGGAGTGGGAACGGACCGAGGTGACGTTGGAATGCCGACTGAGCAGACTCCAGAACGAACTCACCAACCTGCGAGAGTCTATTGTGAGAACAACATTAACAACAACTACAACACCCCCTCCAACAACTACAACACCGCCTACAACAACAGCTACAACACTGCCTCCAACAACAACTACATCCCCTCCAACAACAACTACATCCCCTCCAACAACAACTACATCCCCTCCAACAACAACTACATCCCTTCCAACAACAACAACAACACCCCCTCCAACAACAACTACATCCTCTCCAACAACAACAACAACAACACCCCCTCCTACATAATCTACATCCCCTCCAACAACAACTACACCCTTTCTAACAACTACAACATCTCATACAACTACAACTACAACACCCCCTCCAACAACTACAACACCCCCTCCAACAACTACAACATCCCCTCCAACAACAACTACATCCCCTCCAACAACAACTACATCCCCTCCAACAACAACAACAACACCCCCTCCAACAACAACTACATCCCCTCTAACAACAACAACAACAACAACACCCCCTCCTACATAATCTACATCCCCTCCAACAACAACTACACCCCTTCTAACAACTACAACATCTCATCCAACTACAACTACAACACCCCCTTCAACAACTACAACACCCCCTCCAACAACTACAACATCTCCTCCAACAACTACTACACCCCCTCCAACAACTACAACACCCCCTCCAACAACAACTACAACACCCCCTCCAACAACTACAACATCCCCTCCAACAACAACTACACCCCCTCCAACAACTACAACACCCCCTTCAACAACAACTACACCCCCTCCAACAACAACTACACTTCCTCCAACAACTACAACATCCCCTCCAAAAACTACAACACTCCCTCCAACAACTACAACATCCCCTCCAACAACTACAACACACCCTCCAACAACAACTACAACACCCTCTCCAACAAAAACTACTACATCCCCTCCAACAACTACTACACCCGCTCCAACAACAACTACACCCCCTCCAACAACTACAACATCCCCTCCAACTACAACAACAACACCCCCTCCAACAACAACTACAACACCCCCTCCAACAACAACTACACTCCTCTAACTACAACTACAACACCCCCTCCAACAACAACTACTACACCCTCTCCAACAACTACAACATCCTCTCCAACAACTACAACAACCCCTTCAACAACAACTACACCCCCTCCAACAACAACTACACCCCTTCCAACAACTACAACATCCCCTCCAACTACAACAACAACACTCCCTCCAACAACAACTACAACACCCTCTCCACTACAACTATAACACCCCCTCCAACAACAACTACTACACCCCCTCCAACAACTACAACATCCCCTCCAACAACTACAACATCCCCTCCAACTACTACAACAACACTCCCTCCAACAACAACTACAACACCCTCTCCATTACAACTACAACACCCCTTCCAACAACTACAACATCCCCTCCAACAACAACTACACCCCCTCCAACAACTACAACATCCTCTCCAACTACAACAACAACACTCCCTCCAACAACAACTACAACACCCTCTCCACTACAACTACAACACCCCCTCCAACAACAACTACTACACCCCTTCCAACAACTACTACACCCCCTCCAACAACTACTACACCCCCTCCAACAACTACAACACCCCCTCCAACAACAACTACTACACCCTCTCCAACAACTACAACATCCCCTCCAACAACTACAACAACCCCTTTAACAACAACTACACCCCCTCCAACAACAACTACACCCCTTCCAACAACTACAACATCCCCTCCAACTACAACAACAACACTCCCTCCAACAACAACTACAACACCCTCTCCACTACAACTACAACACCCCCTCCAACAACAACTACTACACCCCCTCCAACAACTACAACATCCCCTCCAACAACTACTACACCCCCTCCAACAACAACTACAACACCCTCTCCACTACACTTACAACACCCCCTTCAACAATTACAACATCCCCTCCAACAACAACTACACCCCCTCCAACAACTACACATCCTCTCCAACTACAACAACAACACTCCCTCTAACAACAACTACAACACCCTCTCCACTACAACTACAACACCGCCTCCAACAACAACTACTACACCCCTTCCAACAACTACAACATCCCCTCCAACAACTACAACACTCCCTCCAACAACAACTACAACACCCTCTCCAACAAAAACTACTACACCCCATCCAACAACTACTACACCCCCTCCAACAACTACAACATCCCCTCCAACTACAACAACTACACCCCCTCCAACAACTACAACAACACCCCCTCCAACAACAACTACAACACTCCCTCCAACAACTACTACAACTACACTCCCTCCAACAACAACTACAACACCCCCTCCAACAACTACAACTACATCAACTCCAACAACAACCGCAACAACACCCACACCACCACCAGTCAGCCGACACAACGACTGACCCACCCCTGCCTCCACCTGACCTGCCCCTACCCGAGAGGATGGAAAGGGCACTGGTGACCATCAAGAAGATGCATTTGTCGCTGAAAAGCGCCAAAATGAGGGAGCAGGAAATGGAGAAGGTTTGGGAGGGGA
>OX030957.1:11596016-11668516 GCA_943735955.1 Piscicola geometra | reverse complement strand
CATTGCACCATCCCATCCCATCCCATCCTCCCATTGCACCATCCCATCCCATCCTCCCATTGCACCATCCCATCCCATCCTCCCATTACACCATCCCATCCCATCCCATCTTCCCATTGCACCATCCCATCCCATCATCCCATTGCACCATCCCATCCCATCCTCCCATTGCACCATCCCATCCCATCATTCCATTACATCATCCTATCCCATCCTCCCATTGCACCATCCCAACCCATCCCATCCTCCCATTGCACCATCCCATCCCATCCCATCCTCCCATTGCACCATCCCATCCCATCCCATCCTCCCATTGCACCATCCCATCCCATCCCATCCTCCCATTGCACCATCCCATCCCATCCCATCCTCCCATTGCACCATCCCATACCATCCCATCCTCCCATTGCACCATCCCATCCCATCCCATCTTCCCATTGCACCATCCCATCCCATCTTCCCATTGCACCATCCCATCCCATCCTCCCATTGCACCATCCCATCCCATCATCCCATTGCACCATCCCATCCCATCCTCCCATTGCACCATCCCATCCCATCCTCCCATTGTACCATCCCATCCTCCCATTGTACCATCCCATCCTCCCATTGCACCATCCCATCCCATCCTCCCATTGCACCATCCCATCCCATCATCCCATTGCACCATCCCATCCCATCATCCCATTGCACCATTCCATCCCATCCCATCCTCCCATTGCACCATCCCATCCCATCATCCCATTGCACCATCCCATCCCATCCTCCCATTGCACCATCCCATCCCATCCTCCCATTGCACCATCCCATCCCATCCTCCCATTGCACCATCCCGTCCCATCCAATCCTCCCATTGCACCATCTCATCCCATCCTCCCATTGCACCATCCCATCCCATCCTCCCATTGCACCATCCCATCCCATCCTCCCATTGTACCATCCCATCCTCCCATTGTACCATCCCATCCTCCCATTGCACCATCCCATCCCATCCTCCCATTGCACCATCCCATCCCATCCTCCCATTGCACCATCCCATCCCATCATCCCATTGCACCATCCCATCCCATTCTCCCATTGCACCATCCCATCCCATCCTACCATTGCACCATCCCATCCCATCTTTCCATTGCACCATCCCATCCCATCCCATCCTACCATTGCACCATCCCATCCCATCCTACCATTGCACCATCCCATCCCATCCTCCCATTGCACCATCCCATCCCATCATCCCATTGCACCATCCCATCCCATCCTCCCATTACACCATCCCATCCCATCCCATCTTCCCATTGCACCATCCCATCCCATCATCCCATTGCACCATCCCATCCCATCATCCCATTGCACCATCCCATCCCATCCTCCCATTGTACCATCCCATCCCATCCTCCCATTGCACCATCCCATCCCATCCTCCCATTGCACCATCCCATCCCATCCCATCCTCCCATTGCACCATCCCATCCCATCCTCCTATTGCACCATCCCATCCCATCATCCCATTGCACCATCCCATCCCATCATCCCATTGTACCATCCCATCCCATCACCCCATTGCACCATCCCATCCCATCCTCCCATTGCACCATCCCATCCCATCCTCCCATTGCACCATCCCATCCCATCCTCCCATTGCACCATCCCATCCCATCATCCCATCCAATCATCCCATCCCATCATCCCATCCCATCCTCCCATTGTACCATCCCATCCCATCCTCCCATTGCACCATCCCATCCCATCCTCCCATTGCACCATCCCATCCCATCATCCCATCCAATCATCCCATCCCATCATCCCATCCCATCCTCCCATTGCACCATCCCATCCTCCCATTGTACCATCCCATCCCATCCTACCATTGCACCATCCCATCCCGTCCTCCCATTGCACCATCCCATCCCATCCCATCTTCCCATTGCACCATCCCATCCCATCATCCCATTGCACCATCCTATCCCATCCTCCCATTGCACCATCCCATCCCATCCTCCCATTGCACCATCCCATCCCATCATCCCATTGCACCATCCCATCCCATCCCATCCTCCCATTGCACCATCCCATCCCATCCTCCTATTGCACCATCCCATCCCATCATCCCATTGCACCATCCCATCCCATCATCCCATTGTACCATCCCATCCCATCACCCCATTGCACCATCCCATCCCATCCTCCCATTGCACCATCCCATCCCATCCTCCCATTGCACCATCCCATCCCATCCTCCCATTGCACCATCCCATCCCATCATCCCATCCAATCATCCCATCCCATCATCCCATCCCATCCTCCCATTGTACCATCCCATCCCATCCTCCCATTGCACCATCCCATCCCATCCTCCCATTGCACCATCCCATCCCATCATCCCATCCAATCATCCCATCCCATCATCCCATCCCATCCTCCCATTGCACCATCCCATCCTCCCATTGTACCATCCCATCCCATCCTACCATTGCACCATCCCATCCCGTCCTCCCATTGCACCATCCCATCCCATCCCATCTTCCCATTGCACCATCCCATCCCATCATCCCATTGCACCATCCTATCCCATCCTCCCATTGCACCATCCCATCCCATCCTCCCATTGCACCATCCCATCCCATCATCCCATTGCACCATCCCATCCCATCATCCCATTGTACCATCCCATCCCATCACCCCATTGCACCATCCCATCCCATCCTCCCATTGCACCATCCCATCCCATCCTCCCATTGCACCATCCCATCCCATCATCCCATCCAATCATCCCATCCCATCATCCCATCCCATCCTCCCATTGCACCATCCCATCCTCCCATTGTACCATCCCATCCCATCCTACCATTGCACCATCCCATCCCATCCCATCCTCCCATTGCACCATCCCATCCCATCCTCCCATTGCACCCTCGCAGAGACGAAGGACCTTCTGGTGAAGAGGTTGATGAAGGAGAAGGAGTCGTTGGCGAGAGAAGTTCAAGAACTCAAGGTCAAAGTCGAAGCCCTTAATGGCATCGTCAGACAGGTGACTGGGTGATCATCATCATCACCACTTTATCGGTGGTGGATGGATGATCGGTGGGGGTGGTGGTGATGTTTGGGCATGTCTCTGTTCTTGTCAGCCTCTCTCTATAGGCCTATATGCATACATTAAATGAGTATGCATACATTAAATGAGTATGCACACATTAAATGAGTATGCATACATTAAATGAGTATGCATACATTAAATGAGTATGCATACATTAAATGAGTATGCATAATTTAAATGAGTATGCATACATTAAATGAGTATGCATAAATTAAATGAGTTGTTCAGTATGAAGTTTATTGACACCACCACGATCATCTTTTTCTTCACCACTGCCACCTTCATCATCATCGCCATCATCTTCCTCATCAGCACCATTGTCACCACCACCACCACCATCATCATCATCACCATCACCATCATCATCTAACTGACAGAGGCCCTCGGAGGTGGATGCCTTGAAGAGGGAGTTGGAGGAGGTGAGGAGGGTGAAGAGGAGGGTGGTGGAGGAGGGAGGCAAGGGGGCAGAAAAGCCATATGAAGGGGTCTTCAAGTCACAGGTGATGATGATGAAGATAATGATGATGATAATGATGATGATAATGATGATGATAATGATGATGATAGTGGGGATGATGAGGGTGATGATGATGATAATGACAACGATGATGGAAATGAGGGTGAAAGTGATGATGAGTAAGGAAGAGAATGATGATAGGAGATACTACTAATGATGATAGGAGATACTACTAATGATGATAGGAGATACTACTAATGATGATAGTAATAAGCGTAACAGTGATGATGATGATCGTTCTTATTGATATTCTTCACAAAATGTGACTCAAAATGATAGTTTTATGTACCGTGAAATATCAAAATCTTTTAACGTTTTAAAATAATTAAGCATAATTAGCAACCCTGTTAACATATCCCTAGTAGTCTAGTGGTTAGGATCCGGCGCTCTCACCGCCGTGGCCGGGGTTCGATTCCCCGCTAGGGAGATTTTTTACGCTTTTCTGGCTCATCATCATCATAGACATTAGTTTTTTTTAATTAGACCGTTAAACTAATTAAAATAATACAAAGCTAAATAAACACTCTCGAAAAAAACTATGAGCGTTTATCATGAAAACAATTCTTGTTTTTGTTTGCGCTAGATCCTTTCGCCAAAATAAGACGAAAAATACTCTTCTATTCATCCATCCATCCATTCTTCCCCTACCCATCCACCCATCCATCTATCCACCCATCCATCCATTCTTCCCCTATCTATCCACTCATCCATCTATTCATCCATCCATCTATCCACCCATCCATCCATTCATCCACCCATTCATCCATTCACCCGTCCATCCATCCAAGTCAAGCACAGGAGTGGGTGTGGAGGGGAGGGGGATGGATGCATTGGTGCAGGAGGTGAGGAACAAGGATGCAGAGGTGAAGAGGCTGATGGAGGAAAACGCTGTTCTCAGGAAGGCTAGGCAATCGTTGGTGGTGGTGATGATGATGATGGTGGTGGTGATGATGATGATGGTGGTGGTGGTGATAGTGGTGATGATGGTAGTGATGATGATGGTCATGGTTATTCTTTGGTTATATGTTTTTATTTATAGCAAAGATTTGACACGGCATTAAGAGTGCCTAAAACCGATCTCTCATTCGACGACCAACCAACGTCACAACCCCTCCATCCAATCAGAGCGCAAGAAACAAAGGAGGTGCTCAGGAAGAGTGCATTATTGAAGGGAGGGGAGGCCAGCCTTAGAGACAAGAACGCCCCCAGAGCAAACACCAACAAAAACAACACCACTGCTTTGATTAACGACCTTCGCAATCAAGTCGCTAACCTGACAAGCGAGGTATTTATTGTGAAACAGCTGACACCACCTTGCCTTACAACACCATCTACTTCATCGTGGAACAGTTCTAATCATAATTCTTCATCTTGCTATTACTAATGAATAATAATAGTTAATAATAATATTTTGTTATTATTGCTGAAATTTTTTCTTATTGTTGACATTTTTAATTATTCATAATGCTATAATGCAAACAATCTCTTTTATCATGACAACAACAACAAGACCACTCCACTCGCCTGTAGTAATAAATAGTAGTATAATAATAATACTAAATAATAATAAATTATAATAATAATAAATAATAATAATTAGTAATAAATAATAATAAATAATAATAAATAATAATAAATAATAATATAAATAAGAAATAATATAAATAAGAAATATTAATTAACGACTAAAACTACCACCACCACACCACTGCACCAGAGAGGCTTCTTGCAGCAGAGTGTGGTGGAGTTGAAGGAGCAGAAGGGAGTGGTGGCGGAAGCGGTGGAGAGGAAGGAGAGGTTGCGAAAGCAAGAAAGGATTGTGCGGTCTGGAGTGAGTGGTGGTCGTGGTGAGGGGAAGGTGGTGGTGGTGGTGAGGGGAAGGGAAGGTGGTGGTGGTGGTGGTGGTGAGGGGAAGGTGGTGGTGCTGGTGGTGATGGCTTTGGTGGGAAAAGAGGGTAGTGGGTAGGGTAGGGTAGAGGATGGTTGAGGTGGTGGTGGTGAAGGAAAGAGGTTGTGGTCGTGAAGTTGGGGTGGAGGTGGGATGAAGGAGGTCGTCATTGTAGTGGTATTCGTGGGATTAAGGGGTGAGTGGTGGTGTGTGGTAGTGGTGGGATAATATGTAGAAAATATATTCTTAATTATTAATCGAATTAACACCCATTAAAACCCCACTCTCTCCCTTTCCCCCCCCGGCAGGACAAGGGCTTGCGTGAGTTGCTGAGGAGGGAGGAGTGGTCGAAGCAGGAGGGGGCCAGACTGGCGGAGGAGAAGATGGAACTCACTCTGCAGCTGGAGAAGCTCCACCAGGAAGTGCCCAGGCTTAAGGTTAGCATCATCATCTGAATCATCGTCGTCATCATCATTATCTTAACTCCAGCAAAACTGAAGTTATCTGGCTCTCATCCCGTCGAAACTCTACTCAAACTCCCAAAGATCCAGTTCGCATTTGTCAGAACGAGATAATTTCTTCCGATAGTGTCAGAAACCTAGGAGTTTATCTCGACAAAGACCTCACCATGACGACACACATCAACAAGATTACTCAAACCTGCTTTGCTTCTTTACGCCAAATACGATCCATAAGATGGTTATTGACCAAGGACTCACTGAGAACATTGGCTTCTGCTTTGGTTCTCAGTCGAATTGACTATGGCAATATCATTCTCACTGGGTTGCCAATGACGCAGCTGCAGAAAATTCAGTCTATAATCAACACCACAGCTAGGCTCATAACAGGTGCTAGAAAGTATGATCACATCAGCCCTGTTCTCAAGGAGCTCCACTGGTTTCGTGTTGAAAACAGAATTTATTACAAAAACATCTTGTTAATGCACAAGTGTCTGTCTAATGAGTGTCCAGATTACTTGTCGAGTAGTATTGTCATGAGAGCAAGTCTTCCCCAAGGGGAAAGACTCAGGTCTTCCAGGTCAAGAGATGTAGTTCCACAGAGCTACAAACTCAAGTATGCAGGTGCAAGAAGCTTTTTTGTCGCAGCGCCGACTCTTTGGAATAGTCTTCCCAATAGACTCAAATCCCCGAGCTCGACCGCGACATTCAGCCGTTCCCTGAAAACGTACTTGTTCGACCGATCACAATAACTTACAAACTTACTGCTCATTTTCCATTCATCAATTTCTTGCTTCCCAACTTCATCCTTATTTTTTAAATCAATCAGTCTTCTTCATCCCACTGTCTTCATCACCCCTCCATTCACTCCTCTCCATCCCACTATCTTCATCACCCCTCCATTCACTCCTCTCCATCCCACTATCTTCATCACCCCTCCATTCACTCCTCTCCATCCCACTATCTTCATCACCCCTCCATTCACTCCTCTCCATCCCACTATCTTCATCACCCCTCCATTCACTCCTCTCCATCCCACTATCTTCATCACCCCTTCATCCAGTCTTCTCCATCCCACTATCTTCATCACCCCTCCATTCACTCCTCTCCATCCCACTATCTTCATCACCCCTCCATTCACTCCTCTCCATCCCACTATCTTCATCACCCCTCCATTCACTCCTCTCCATCCCACTATCTTCATCACCCCTCCATTCACTCCTCTCCATCCCACTATCTTCATCACCCCTTCATCCAGTCTTCTCCATCCCACTATCTTCATCACCCCTCCATTCACTCCTCTCCATCCCACTATCTTCATCACCCCTCCATTCACTCCTCTCCATCCCACTATCTTCATCACCCCTTCATCCAGTCTTCTCCATCCCACTATCTTCATCACCATCATCCACCACCACTCCACCATCAACCAACTACACAACAGGAGAAGATCGACGAGCAGCAACGCTACATCGAACTACTGCGATCGGAACAACAGCACATGCTCACGATGAACAAGAGCAGAGACTCACTTTCAACGGTGTCGGGCGCCAGTGGCTCGGTCAGGAAGGTCGGTCGGTTGGTTAGAGCGGTAGGATGGGTTGGTTGGAACGGTCGGATGGGTGCTTATGTGTAGGGACGTTGTGCCTTAAAAGAGTGTTTCAAGTCCGTTGACTAGAGAGAAAACTCATATAAGTGCATTAGTAACGTTTTTGGAAAAACTTCTCATATTTGAATTCGTAGTCACTTCATTATTGCATTGTATTTTGAATAGATTAATATTTCAAATATCTCAAAGGTTGGAGAGAGTGGCAGAAGTGCCCAGGAACTTGAAAGAACAATCGCCATCTTGAAAAAGATCATCGACAAAACAAAACAGGAAAACGAAAGATTGAAGGCATCCAAAGACTCTAAATAAACAGTCTGTTGAGAATGTCAGAAGTTGTATTTTGGATTGACTCATGTATGTGGGACCTAGCAGACATCGACAGTGCTTTTGTGGCATAAGAATTTCTTATTGTGTTTTCAAGTAATTTGAGATAGTCTATTGAGAATAAATGGTTATAACTTCTGGAATTCTGTCTATAAAACCTGTTCTGCTCAGTGTATTTGATCACGCGAATCGGCAACACGGAAGCCGTCCATTACACGCCGTTTCATGCGACTGAATACAAAGGAAGACGTGTGCGATGTTGAGTGGCAGGCGTGCCTTTATTGGAAATCATGATTTCAGCAATGGAACTCGAATTGCCTTAAGAATTTGAATCGATTTATTCGAAATAATATTTACACAAATTGAAGTTTACAAAGGAATACGAAATTAAAAAGATAACTTCCTTGCTGCAATATGTAGTGCCTTTGAAATGATTTTCGCCAATATCGACTCAACTATGAAACAGAGATTGATACAAATGGTTGAGAAGTTGGAGGATTCTGAAATAAATAGGAATCATACTTAAATTATTATTTTGATGAATTAATAAAGTAAATATTTAGTGACACGGAGGTTTAAGAAGCGTGAGACACCTTGCAACACATGCAGCCTCTCGAGAGGAAATGCCTGAACTGGCTAAATTCATCAAACGCTTTTAAATTTTTCAAAAAATAACAGTATGGAATAATGATAATAATAATAGTTGTTATTAGAAGTATTAAAAAATGTAAAAAAATATTCTAGTAACTTTGAAGAGAAACAAATAATAGAAATAAAATCATCATAATCAAAAACAACAAAACGATTAAATAAATGGAACTAAGAAACTTTGAAGGTATTTTATGAGTTCTTGAGGTCCTTCTCGAAGTCGGCCATGACGACACTCTGTGCGTTCATGTCGATCAGGCCTGCCCTCTAGTGTGGCGGTGCAAAAGAAAATTTATTCTTTGGTGCAAAAATAAATTACCAACTTTCTTGGAATCAAACTACTTATGAGAAAAGCAAGCAAGAATATTGGATTTTTCGTGAAAAGTCAAAGAATTGATTGAATTAATAAAAAAATAATTAATAAATTTTTCTATATTAAATAAACCTCATCATCATCATCATTATCATCATGGATAGATGAACAAAGTAGCGACCCCAATCGAGTTATGCTAATGAACAAAAGTGACGTTTTACAGTAAAATTATAGAAAAGTTTTAAAATTTAAGTTATGCGTTATTCTATCGAAATAAAAAAGCAAGTGCATGAAAGACAATTTCATTATCTTTTAAATGAGTATTTTATAAATAAATTATATATTATGTAAGCTTTCAAATAAAAGGATTTTAATCAAAATATCCCTTGAATCTAGCGTAACAGTAAAAAGCTTTAATTTAGGGACTGCTACTTTTTATACGTGCTTATTCATTTCTTAATGCGCTAACCAAAAAATTACGTATAATATTGAATTATACATAATTAGATTCGTCTTTAAATAATCTATCATTATATTTTTCTTAAGTTGAATAAATATTAAGTGAGAAGCCAGAAAACTCGAGGCAAAGCTTTAAATTTAGTAATTCGGGAATCAAAAAAGATAGTTTTTACTTAAGAAAGTTATTAAAAAAGTATAAGTTATACTCAATAAAATTCTGTAAAAAAAGTTTTGAAAAAACATTTTTTAAGTATGCGGAATAGATTTTAAAGTTACATGCTTTGACTTAACACAAATTTGTTAAGTTATTAAGTTAAAATTTTTTTAAACAAACAAATTAAAATTTGGTTAACGTATTTAAAATCAGTAAATCAAAATCTACAATTTGAGCGTTTCAATTTTAAAAAAGTATATAATAATTAATAAGAATAAACTACTGTAAAGGTTGATTTCTTCCGTAAGTGAAGCTTTTAATATTTAAATAACTTTGTCATTTTGAAAGATATTATTCTTTTAACTTTTAATTTTGATTCCTTGTATCAAATTAAATAAAACTAGTAGTTTTAAACAATATAAGAAGAAAAAAACAAAAGTTATGACAAAAAAACAATATTTCTGTTTTGTGAGGGGGCTGTGAATTGCTTATAGATTATGACGTAAAAACGGTTTAAAAAATGTGTTCTTTTTAAATTTTAAACTAGGTATAACTTTTGCTTGAACAAAAAAATTAAAATTTGGTTAACGTATTTAAAATCAGTAAATCAAAATCTACAAATTGAGCGTTTCAATTTAAAAAAATGAACAAGTTTTAAAAATCGATTGGGGTTGCTAAACAAAGATGCGACGAAGTAATCCAAACTCACAGCTGCTCGTTTCCTGCGCTCCTGCTCCCTGAGGCGGTTCTTCTCCTTCTGCGACAGCACCTTCGACTCACTCTCCTCACTGCCGTTCGCCGGAGATGCTCCGCTGGCTGTCGATGACACGAGGTTGGTGGACTTTTGATCGGAAGAGGCGTGGCAGGAAGCGGTCAAGACGCCCACGAGCGCCTCCTCCTCCTCCCTGGCTCGCTGCTTTTCCTGCTCCTTCTTCATCTTCTCGTGCGCAAACTGCTCCATGCGGTGTCGTCGCTGCTGCTCCTGCTCGCGACTCTGCCGCTCCTGTGTTGGTGTGGTGTGGTGTGGTGTGGTGGTGTGGTGTGGTGGTGTGGTGTGGTGGTGTGGTGTGGTGGTGTGGTGTGGTGGTGCCAGAGGCGTCAGTTAAGAGTGCCAAAAGCTCCATCGAGGAGTGGGCATTCCCAATTATTCGACAACAATACGTGAGAGTACAAGCATTGATGACAAACACATACACGTGAACGCATACCAAAAAACACACCCACACACACACACACACACACACACACACCCACACACACACACACACACACACACACACACCCTCTCTTTCTTCTCCTCTGCCTGCTTCTTGAAGAGATTGAAGGACTGCTCCGAGGTCTTCTTGCTGATGCTGACGACGGCTGCGTCACCAGCCTGCGCCAGCGATGACCACGAGCCCATGCTCTTCAGACGCCCTGCCTCCTGCTGCTGCTGTGGGTGGTGCATTGGGTGGGTGGGTGGGTGGTGCATTGGGTGGGTGGGTGCGTGGTGCATTGGGAAGGTGGGTGGGTGGTGCATTGGGTGGGTGGGTGGGTGGTGCATTGGGTGGGTGGTGCATTGGGTGGATGGGTGGGTGGTGCATTGGGTGGGTGGGTGGGTGGTGCATTGGGTGGGTGGGTGGGTGCATTGGGTGGGTGGGTGGAGAATTCCTGGTGCATGCATACATGAATGGGTGGATGAAGAATGCACATTTTTGCATGAATTAATGTGAAATGCACATGGGTGAATTAATGGATAGAAAATGAGTGCATGGATGGATGAGTGCATGAGTGAATAAACGGATGAATGAATGGATGCATGGATGAATGAATGGATGGAGAATCCTACATGAGACGGTCACCAAGATAAATGAGATTAAACGATAGAGAGATAGATATAAAGCATAAAAGAAAAGAAAGATAAGGATGTTTGAGATGTGGTGACGCTATTAGATGCACCCACCTTGTTTGACCTGCTGGCCGTGTTGCCCGGAGTGGAGCCGCCTTCGGATTGGTTGAAGGGCGATGACTTGCTGCCATTCGAGCCAATCAGAGTTGTGATCATGCCTAATGAATATTCATGAATGCAAATGAGGGAGAGATTGTGATGAAATTCATCTGTAAATAAACAAGTTGAGTCCAAGTTGCCGGTACAAGTGAAATACATAAAAGTGGTTTAAAATACATAATAACAAAAACAACAATAATAAAAGTAACAAAAGCTCTATAGAAGCATCAACTGTTGTCTTCCTAACTAGTTCCTGCTGTGGTGGTGGTGGATGGAGGTGGATTGATGGAAGACCTGGAAGACTGTTGATGTAATTGTTGTTGATTTAGTTGTTGATTTTGTAGTGGTTGTTGTTGTTGTTGTTGTAGTTGTTGTTGTTGCAGGGGACTTCTACTGGCGGATGGCACCTCTGAAATATTCCTCAACAGCTTGTTGATGCTGTCAGCTCCGTGATTGGTGGATGGGGGTTGCTTGCTTGCGTTTGATTGGTCGTTGAAGGGTTGTTGTTGTTGATGTTGTTGAAAGTCGTTGTAAGGAAGATGCTGCTGGTTGTTGATTAAGTGTTCGTGCGGATGCTGAGTGTAGATGTTGTTGTGAGGGTCATGATGCTGATGTTGATTGTTGTTGCAAACTTCCTTCTGAGATGCTGATGATGATGATGATGAAGATGACTTGTGTTCAGAAGAGGTGAAAGGATGGGGGGAGAGAAGGGTGGGGGTGGTGGGGGGCAGTGCTTGTACTGGCGTTGTCCCGAAAGTCTCCTGCAGTTGGTGTTGAGGATGGGATGGTGAATACTGTTGTTGTTGCTGTTGTGGATGAAGTTGTTGTTGTTGTTGTTGTTGAGGTTGTTGAGGGGGGTAATATGGTTGTTGTGGTGGTGAGAACGGGACGTTTGGATGACTCATGTCGACAACACTTGAAGGTGGATGTTGAAGAGGAGCTGGAGGTGGATGTTGAGGAGGAGCTGGAGGTGGATGTTGCAGTGAGTGAGTCGTCGCAACAAATGTTGAAGGAAAGGATTGCCAAAGAATGAAAATAAAAATAATGAAAATAAAAACAATGAAAATAAAAATAATGAAAATAACAATAATGGAAATAAAAATAATGAAAATAAAAATAATGGAAATAAAAATAATGGAAATAAAAATAATGAAAATAAAAATAATGAAAATAAAAATAATGAAAATAAAAATAATGAAAATAAAAATAATGAAAATAAAAATAATGAAAATAAAAATAATGAAAATAAAAATAATGAAAATAAAAATAATGAAAATAAAAATAATGAAAATAAAAATAATGAAAATAAAAATAATGAAAATAAAAATAATGAAAATAAAAATAATGAAAATAAAAATAATGAAAATAAAAATAATGAAAATAAAAATAATGAAAATAAAAATAATGAAAATAAAAATAATGAAAATAAAAATAATGAAAATAAAAATAATGAAAATAAAAATAATGGAAATAACAATAATGAAAATAAAAATAATGGAAATAAAAATAATGAAAATAAAAATAATGAAAATAAAAATAATGAAAATAAAAATAATGAAAATAAAAATAATGAAAATAAAAATAATGAAAATAAAAATAATGAAAATAAAAATAATTAAAATAAAAATAATTAAAATAAAAATAATTAAAATAAAAATAATGAAAATAACAATAATGAAAATAAAAATAATGAAAATAAAAATATTGAAAATAAAAATAATGAAAATAAAAACAATGAAAATAAAAATAATGAAAATAAAAATAATGAAAATAAAAATAATGAAAATAAAAATAATGAAAATAAAAATAATGAAAATAAAAATAATGAAAATAAAAATAATGAAAATAAAAATAATGAAAATAAAAATAATGAAAATAAAAATAATGAAAATAAAAATAATGAAAATAAAAACAATGAAAATAAAAATAATGAAAATAAAAATAATGAAAATAAAAATAATGGAAATAACAATAATGAAAATAAAAATAATGAAAATAAAAATATTGAAAATAAAAATAATGAAAATAAAAATAATGAAAATAAAAATAATGAAAATAAAAATAATGAAAATAAAAATAATGAAAATAAAAATAATGAAAATAAAAATAATGAAAATAAAAATAATGAAAATAAAAATAATGAAAATAAAAATAATGAAAATAAAAATAATGAAAATAAAAATAATGAAAATAAAAATAATGAAAATAAAAATAATGAAAATAAAAATAATAATTATGAAATAACTGAGCAACACAAGCACCTGGTTCAGGAGTGGCAGCATGCACATCCCTGCGGTCACCTCTGCTGCTGACACGACCACCAACGGAATTGGAGGCGACCGCAGAACTCGAGAGGCTTCTATTCATCTCGCCCCCGTCGCCACCACCATTGCTACTACTACTACCACCACCTGCACTACTACTACTGGCACCACCAGCACTACTACTACTAGCTCCATCACTATTACTAGCACCTTTACCACCACCACTACTACCACTACCACCAACAGCACCGCCACCACCGCCAGTTCTCTGGAAGGGTCTGGCGAAGGCTTGCAGCCAGCGCAGGGTGGAGGGCTTGAAGGCGGAGAAGTCAAGTTCGATCTCGTCTGGTGCCGAGTCTTCCAGGCACGCCTCCATCGTACGTAGCGTCATCCACATGTGGAAGAGCTCCTTCGCTGTGGTTGGGATGGATTGGTTGTGGTTGGGGTGGGTTGGTTGTGGTTGGGATGGATTGGTTGTGGTTGGGATGGGCTGGTTGTGGTTGGGGTGGATTGGTTGTGGTTGAAATGGGTTGGTTGTGGTTGAGATAGATTGGTTGTGGTTGGGATGGATTGGTTGTGGTTGGGATGGATTGGTTGTGGTTGGGGTGGGTTGGTTGTGGTTGGGATGGATTGGTTGTGGTTGGGATGGGCTGGTTGTGGTTGGGGTGGATTGGTTGTGGTTGAAATGGGTTGGTTGTGGTTGAGATAGATTGGTTGTGGTTGGGATGGATTGGTTGTGGTTGGGATGGATTGGTTGTGGTTGGGATGAGTTGGTTGTGGTTGGAATGGGTTGGTTGTGGTTGGGATGGGTTGGTTGTGGTTGGAATGGGTTGGTTGTGGTTGGGATAGATTGGTTGTGGTTGGGATGGATTGGTTGTGGTTGGGATGGATTGGTTGTGGTTGGGATGGTTGGAATGGTTGGAATGGGTTGGTTGTGGTTGGGATAGATTTGTTGTGGTTGGGAAGGATTGGTTGCGGTTGGGATGGATTGGTTGCGGTTGGGATGGATTGGTTGTGGTTGGGATGGGTTGGTTGTGGCTGGGATGGATTGGTTGTGGTTGGGATGGATTGGTTGTGGTTGGGATGGATTGGTTGTGGTTGGGGTGGATTGGTTGTGGTTGGGATAGATTGGTCGTGGTTGGGATGGATTGGTTGTGGTTGGGATAGATTGGTTGTGGTTGGGATAGATTGGTTGTGGTTGGGATGGATTGGTTGTGGTTGGGATGGGTTGGTTGTGGCTGGGATGGATTGGTTGTGGTTGAGATAGATTGGTTGTGGTTGGAATGGGTTGGTTGTGGTTGGGTAAGATTGGTTGTGGTTGGGATGGATTGGTTGTGGTTGGGATAGATTGGTTGTGGTTGGGATGGATTGGTTGTGGTTGGGATGGGTTGGTTGTGGCTGGGATGGATTGGTTGTGGTTGGGATAGATTTTTTGTGGTTGGAATGGGTTGGTTGTGGTTGGGATAGATTGGTTGTGGTTGGGATGGATTGGTTGTGGTTGGGGTGGATTGGTTGTGGTTGGGATAGATTGGTCGTGGTTGGGATGGATTGGTTGTGGTTGGGATGGGTTGGTTGTGGCTGGGATGGATTGGTTGTGGTTGGGATAGATTGGTTGTGGTTGGGATAGATTGGTTGTGGTTTGGATAGATTGGTTGTGGTTGGCATGGATTGGTTGTGGTTGGGATGGGTTGGTTGTGGTTGGGATGGATTGGTTGTGGTTGGGATGAGTTGGTTGTGGTTGGGATGGATTGGTTGTGGTTGGGATGGGTTGGTTGTGGTTGGGATGAATTGGTTGTGGTTGGGATGGGTTGGTTGTGGCTGGGATAGATTGGTTGTGGTTTGGATAGATTGGTTGTGGTTGGGATGGATTGGTTGTGGTTGGGATGGGTTGGTTGTGGTTGGGATGGATTGGTTGTGGTTGGGATGGGTTGGTTGTGGTTGGGATGGATTGGTTGTGGTTGGGATGGGTTGGTTGTGGCTAGGATGGATTGGTTGTGGTTGGGATGGTGGTGTAAGGGCATTGTGGCTGTGGACAAAGTGGTAATCAGACATTTGCTAAATGCCTCTCTTCATTTATGCTTCATCGACAAGCAGACACCGAAGCAGACAAGCATGGAGACAAAGCAAGCAACAGACAGACAAGCATGGAGACAAAGCAAGCAACAGACAGACAAGCATTGAGACAAAGCAAGCAACAGACAGACAAGTAGGGCCCACCAGGCACGTTCTGGATGTCGTCTGACAACTTCTTGATCTCGTCAAACGTCATGGCAGGTAGGTGGTCGTACATCGATGATGATGATGATGTCAACAAAGAGTCATTGTTGTTGTTGTTGTTTGTGACTGGTAAATGTTGAGATGATGTTGAAAAGTGGTTTTGTTGTGGTGGAGCCTGATTGAAGTTGTTGTTGTTGTTGTAGTTGAAAGAGGCTTTAGACGGGTCCTTCGTGTTGTCGTGGTGATGTGGCGATCGAGATTCTTTGAATTTGTGTTGTTGTTGATGTTGTTGTTGATGTTGTTGATTTTGTTGTTGAAGTTGTTGTTGTTGAAGTTGTTGTTGATGTTGAGAATGGCTGGCGAGTTTGCCACTGGCGTGTTGTTTGTTGTTGTTGTTGTTGTTGTGCAGTGGTGTTGCGTAGAGTTGCTGGTGCATTTGGATGTACTGTTGCCGTAGTTGTTGTTGTTGGTATGGAGAGGCGTGTTGTGAGTGGTGTTGTTGTTGTTGTTGTTGTCGCAGCATTCTTTTCCTTTGTTTGTTTTCCTTCGACAGGCGTCCTTCCTCGGTCATGCGTGCTATTTCTGTTTGCAGCTTCTCCAACTTATGTGTGTGGTTGTCATGGTGGTGCGTGGTAGCTATGGAAGTGTGTTAGTTCTAGGTGTGTGGTTAACATGGAAGTGTGGTTGTGTGGTTATGGAAATGTGGGGTTTTCATGGATGTGTGGATGTCATGATAGTGTGGTTGTCATGGATGTGTGGTTGTCATGGATGTGTGGTTTTAGATGTGTTGTTATCATGAAACCCCTCCGACAACTCTACTCCTTCTACCCACCTCCCCCACTCCCACTCCCACTCACAGACTCTGACAACTTATGCAGCCTGGCGAGGTACTCTTCGTCATCATCATCATCGTCGTCATCCTCCTCTTCCTCCTCCTCCACCCCGCCCCTGCGACTGCTGATGATGTGGTGGTGATGAAGCAATGAGTGGAAAAGAAGCAATGTGAAGTAGAAACAGGCAACCAAAACAACAACCACAACAACAACAACCACAACAACAACAACAACAACAACAACAACAACAACAACAACAACCACAACAACAACAACAACAACAACAACAACAACAACAACAACAACAACAACAACAACAACCTTCGATTAAGTCGATTATTCCTCGGCGGCGATTCGGGAATGCGAGCAAAGTTGAGTTCAAAAATGTCCTGCAGGTAACGGGCTGCGTAGACGATGTCGGTGTCGGGAGGGAAGAAGCGGTAGCAGTTGGAGAACATGAGGCGCATGTCGTCTGCGAACTCCTTGCTGCTGCCGTAGGCGTTCGTCTGCAGCTTGTTCTGTGTGGTTGTTGTGTGATTGTGTGTGTGGTCGTTGTGTGGTTGTTGTGTGTGGTCGTTGTGTGTGGTCGTTGTGTGTGGTTGTTGTGTGTGTGGTTGTTGTGTGTGGTTGTTGTGTGTGGTCGTTGTGTGTGGTTGTTGTGTGTGGTCGTTGTGTGTGGTTGTTGTGTGTGTGGTTGTTGTGTGTGGTCGTTGTGTGTGGTTGTTGTGTGTGGTCGTTGTGTGTGGTTGTTGTGTGTGTGGTTGTTGTGTGTGGTTGTTGTGTGTGGTCGTTGTGTGTGTGGTTGTGTGTATGGTTGTGTGTGTGGTCGTTGTGTGTGCTTGTTGTGTGGTTGTTGTGTGTGGTTGTTGTGTGTGGTTGTTGTGTGTGGTTGTGTGTCTGGTTGTGTGTGTGGTCGTTGTGTGTGGTCGTTGTGTGTGGTTGTTGTGTGTGGTTGTTGTGTGTGTGGTTGTTGTGTGTGGTCGTTGTGTGTGGTTGTTGTGTGTGTGGTTGTTGTGTGTGGTTGTTGTGTGTGGTCGTTGTGTGTGGTTGTTGTGTGTGTGGTTGTTGTGTGTGGTTGTTGTGTGTGGTCGTTGTGTGTGTGGTTGTGTGTGTGGTTGTGTGTGTGGTCGTTGTGTGTGCTTGTTGTGTGGTTGTTGTGTGTGGTTGTGTGTGTGGTTGTGTGTGTGGTCGTTGTGTGTGGTCGTTGTGTGTGGTTGTTGTGTGTGGTTGTTGTGTGTGGTCGTTGTGTGTGCTTGTTGTGTGTGGTCGTTGTGTGTGGTCGTTGTGTGTGTAGTTGTTGTGTGTGGTCGTTGTGTGTGTAGTTGTTGTGTGTGGTCGTTGTGTGTGTGGTTGTTGTGTGTGGTCGTTGTGTGTGGTTGTTGTGTGTGGTTGCTGTGTGTGGTTGCTGTGTGTGGTCGTTGTGTGTGGTTGTTGTGTGTGGTTGCTGTGTGTGGTTGCTGTGTGTGGTCGTTGTGTGTGGTTGTTGTGTGTGGTTGTTGTGTGTGGTTGCTGTGTGTGGTTGCTGTGTGTGGTCGTTGTGTGTGGTTGTTGTGTGTGGTTGCTGTGTGTGGTTGTGTGTGTGGTTGTTGTGTGTGGTTTTTGTGTGTGGTTGCTGTGTGTGGTTGCTGTGTGTGGTCGTTGTGTGTGGTTGTTGTGTGTGGTAGGATGGTTGAATGTGGTTGTTGTGTGTGGTTGAGTGTGGTTGTTGTGTGTGGTAGGGTGGTTGTTGTGTGTGGTTGAGTGTGGTAGGGTGGTTGTTGTGTGTATTGAGTGTGGAAGGATGGTTGTTGTGTGTGGTAGGATGGTTGTTGTGTGTGGTAGGATGGTTGTTGTGTGTGGTAGGATGGTTGTTGTGTGTGGTAGGATGGTTGTTGTGTGTGGTAGGATGGTTGTTGTGTGTGGTAGGATGGTTGTTGAGTGTGGTAGGATGGTTGTTGTGTGTGATTGAGTGTGGAAGGATGGTTGTTGTGTGTGATTGAGTGTGGAAGGATGGTTGTTGTGTGTGATTGATTGTGGAAGGATGGTTGTTGTGTGTGATTGAGTGTGGTAGAATGGTTGTTGTGTGTGGTTGTTGTGTGTGGTAGGGTAGTTGAGTGTGGTTGAGTGTGGTAGGGTGGTTGTTGTGTGTGAATGAGTGTGGAAGGATGGTTGTTGTGTGTGGTAGGGTGGTTGTTGTGTGTGGTAGGATGGTTGTTGTGTGTGGTTGAGTGTGGTAGGGTGGTTGTTGTGTGTGGTAGGATGGTTGTTGTGTGTGATTGAGTGTGGTAGAGTGGTTGTTGTGTGTGGTTGAGTGTGGTAAGGTGGTTGTTGTATGTGGTTGAGTGTGGAAGTGGTTGTGTGGTATGGATGGTGAGGTTGTAGGGTGGTTGTGGTTAGGTGGGTAATGGTGGTTTAGTTTGAGTTTGGTATGGATGAATGATGTTGTGGTGTGGTGGTTGAATGATGTGGTGTTGTGGTATGATGATTTTGTAGTGTGGTGTGGTAGAGTGATAGTGTGATGTGATTCGATGGTTGAATAGTGGTGAGGTAGGGCAGGGTAGCATTGTGGTGTGGTAGGATGATGCTTTAAAGGGATCAAGCCGAACAAACAATTCTCTGAAGCAAAACAGGATAGAATTATCTCTTGAAGCACATCACAGCAACACACACACACACACATAAATGCAAAAACACACACAGCAACCCCCTCCCCTCCACACACACTACACACACACAGCAACACCCACCCACCCACACACACACAGCAATACCCCCCTTCCAACACACACACATACACACACACACACACACAAACACACCCAAACACAGCAACACCCCCCTTCCCCCTTCCCACACACACATGCCTAACCTCAATGGAGGAGAGGTCAATTGGTCGTTTAATGACTTGGTAGAAGTTGTGGTACTGCGGCTGCGTGGTGTCGAATGGTCTGTAGAAGAAGGATGCCTTTGCCTGCAGGTAGTGGTGATGATGAGGGCATGATGATGATGGTGAAATGATGATGAATAACTTTGAACGCCATTTAAATGCTAGTATTAAAACTTTTTTTATTAATGATAAATAAAATAAATAAATTCGCTTAAAAAAAGAAAATGAAAATGTAAAAAAATAATGTAATTAAAAACAAATTCAAGTGAAACTTAAGTTTAAGTGGAAGTGGAGTTGAAGAGAACGAACTGAGGTGGGGGGCTGAAGGATGTCGTAGAGAATCTGCCTGCAGTGAGTCAGGGGAGCTGCTGTTGCTTGTTGGGGATGAGGAGGAGGGTGATGATGATGACGATGAGGAATGGAGGGGAGTGATGGAGGAGGAGGCAGCTCGAGGGGGTCAGCCTCTTCGGTGTATTTGACCTTCTTGACGCTGCGTTCCCTCTTGATGGGAGGCTCGATGGGCGTGGCTAGAGATGGTGACTCCGCCCTCCTCTTCAGACTCCTCCTCTGTGTTGCATCAACCTCCGCCTCCACCTTCACATCCTTGCTCGCCTCAGTCTTCAGTGTCACTTGTTGTTGTTGTTGTTGGGGGGGAGGGGTTTGTGGGAGGTGAGATAGGGGGGTGGCATCCCTGATTGGCTCGGTAGTGACAGACACAGCGGCGGGAGATTCGTGTCCGTTGGTGACCTTGGAAGCAGCAGTGACCTTGGAGGTGACCTTTGTCTTCTTGACTGAGCTTTTGCTCTTCGCCACTGACTGCACCGCCTCTTCCTGAGGTTTGAATGTACAAAACTGTCAACAAATGTTGCAACTCATGTGACACATTCCAACAACCACAACAACCTCTCTGGTCTAGCTATCAACTTAATTCACAATGGGACCAAAGCACTCATCATAATCATCATCCTCTTCATCATCACCATCACCGTGGTCGGCATGCGAGAGATCTTTTCCAGCACGTAGGCTTCCAGTGTGTCGTTCATTTGCAAGATCACCGGCTGTGTGTGTGTGTTTATGTGTTGTGTGTGTGCATATTCACAAATAGAATTATTTTTCGTATTTGTTAGTATTCTTTTTGAACACCATGCATAAAGCACACTTTTTGTCTCAAAAGCTTTTCAATCATGCGAATTCAAAAGCATGAAATTTCAATTAAACTGCCTCCATTTCTTGGAAGCTATTCTCCATCATTATCATCCTCTCGTGATGATAACGATGAGGTTCTTTTCGTCATTGAAAAGACAAGTGCGCCTAATACATGGTATTTTGTGGTATTCATGGTGGTGAGTGGATTTCTGAAAGTACCACTACTGGCACTGGCACATACGTCGTCCTTGTTGGCGTTGTACGTGCGGCAGTTCTGGAAGATCTGCTTGAAGTCGCTGATGCACTGGTCGGCTGACGAGTACCACTGCTCGTTCAGCCTCTTCCTGATCGTGCCCAGGTCCATCGGCTTCGCGATCATCGGGTAGTAGTCCTGTCGTTCGGTGCTTTTAGTTTGTATGCTCAAATTTCTATGGGAAAATGAATTAATCAAATTTTAATATTAATCAAACAAAATAATAATTCTAATTTTTATACAACAAAATAATATTTTTAATTATAATAAAACAAAATAATAATTGTAATTATAATAAACAATATAATCAAATTGTATTTTTAATTAAAAACAAAATACCAAACTTACTGTATATATTTTTCCATTGACGGGTTTGAGGAAAGGTCCGGCGAGTTTGTGAGACATCGTCTGTTTGATGACCATCTTCGAGATGTACTGCAACTGGTTGGTCGACGCAGGCTTGCTCGGAGTCATTTGACTGGAATTCTCGACGTTCTTTTCACTCATTTCGTCATCGTAAAGATCGTTTTTCGTTTGAAAGTCATCGCTTGCCATTTTATCAGTTTTGATTTATTTGTGAATCTTTCTTAATGGCGGAGTTTTTGGTATAAATTTATTATGATAATTCATAAAATATATTTTATTTAATTATTTTACTTTTTTAGTTGTCTTATTGGATGTAAAGTACATAAATATTCAAGATATGTGAAGATTTGTTTTACTGATTTCAAATCAACAGAAAAACGATTGCAACAGAATAAAAATGCTGCGAATGATCGAAAACTGAAAAATGTTGAAACAGAAAACTTTTAATGGTTCAAGTTATCCCATGATAAACTTAATTGAATTTTTGACACGATACCTTTATTCGTGATCAGTAATCCGCCGAAAAATGTCTTAACAACAAACGTTATACGGAATATTCAATATTTTATTATATGTTACTTCATAGTTTCAGTTTTACTTAATAAATTGTATTAATAGGATTTCTGATAGATGCACACTTGACGTTAAACAATAAAACGAATAAAAAATGGCGTTACAAAGAAAAATAAGGCATGATGAAACTTGAAATATTACCAGTGAAATATCTTTTTTTGTTTCCCATTTTTAATTTCTAATTCATTTCTTATATTTAAATATTTAAAATTATTTTATTTACATTGAATCTATGCCCTTACCTATCTTCATGTAGTAACTACATGAAGATAGGTAAGGGCATACATTGTAGTTAAGCGTTTCTAGGAAGTGTTTTATTAAAGATGGAGAGAAATGTACTTATTTGTTACGGCTCTATCTCTTTATTTATAGGAATAATACACAATATTTTTTTAATATATCATGTTGATGTGTGTTTTTCATTTTATAAAATTGATAAGTTTTCCTTCTGGCTTAGTGAGATTATCTTCTTAATATGGAACTCTTGTAACGACCCATTATTTGGGTGGCTGAGTGACAAACAGTATTTGCAAAATCAAGTGAATCAAAATCAAATTATTAAAAACCGCCTGTCAGCTCTTCAGCTCCACGGTCCTCTCTTGGCCGTGGTTTTCATGTTGTTCTGGTTCAAATGGTGCCCTCCCTTTCTTCAGTTTGTCGTCTGCTTGTGCGCATACGATGGATTCCTAACGATGGTGGATTTAAATTATTCAGCTTTGTTGGCCGACATGACGATATCCTCCAAGGACAGAACCCAACTCAACATCCACTGCTCTGTCTTCAGTGCCATAGGTTCCCTTTTTGTTTTCCTGTCGTACCTGGTGTGGAATGTTAATTTCTTTCTCTCATTCCAACTCTTTTGTTTGTTCGCTGCTTGCATCTCTTTTTGTGGCTTTTACTTCAGCAATGCTGCACTCAAGGAGCTCCTCACAAAGAAGAACACCACATTTTCTACTAGGTGAAAATTATTTCATTAATTATTCAAAACATGGATAAAATATCATTGAAATTTTAGCTGAAAAAAAAGTATTTGTTTCAAAAAGCGTTTTTCACAGCTATGTTCATATTATAATGTTATTATATATTTCATTATATTATATATATTATTATATACATATTTACTTTGTAACATTTCAATTCCACAGGCTGCAAATTGAAATTAGACGTGACAAAATGGCAGACGTTAAAATCACTGATGGGAAGTTGATGAAGAGCCTCGTGAAGCAACTCAAGTCGAACAGAAACCTCCTTCTTTTCATCGTTATGAATCTTGTGCAGGTGGGCATGTGTTGACCCTTTCATTTGATTTACATATTCATGATTCACTTGATTAAACATGCATATTCATCTCTTTTATGTTACACAAAACAAATAAAATCACACTTATCTCAATGTATATAACCAAAGTCTCACTAAATAATTACTTCAAAAAACGAAAAAAAAATTTAATCAGAAAAAAACTTTGCCCAAAAATCTCCCACTCACTCATGGTTGAAAGCACATCACCACGACAGGTTTTCCACTGCCACTTCAACAGCAACTTCTTGCCGCTCTTCATCGGCACCCTCCTGCCCCACGACACCCCCACAGTCGTCTGCTCCTTCCTGCTGGGTGCGCTTCATTTGGAGCATATGTCAAACACTATTTATTATAAATTAATAATAATAAATATTATTATGTAATGATAAGTATTATTATAATATAATATTATTAATAATACCATAATAATTATATTAAAAATAGTTAAATTAATTAATACTCGAAAGATAATCACTGGATTATTCAAACCTACCAATTAACTTTCCAAAATCCATTTCTCCAATTCCCACCCAACCAACCAAATGAACCACCCAACCAACCAAATGAACCACCCAACCAACCACCCAACTAACCACCCAACCAACCACCCAACCAACCAACCAAATGAACCACCCAACCAACCAACCAACCAAATGAACCACCCAACCAACCAACCACCCAACCAACCAAATGAACCACCCAACCAACCAACCAACCAACTAACCACCCAACCAACCAAATGAACCACCCAACCAACCAACCAACCAACTAACCACCCAACCAACCAAATGAACCACCCAGCCAACCACTCAACCAACCAACCAACCAAATGAATCACCCACCCAACCAACCAACCAAATGAACCACCCAACCAACCAAATGAACCACCCAACCAAACAACCACCCAACTAACCACCCAACCACCCAACCAAATGAACCACCCAACCAACCAACCACCCAACTAACCACCCACCCAAATGAACCACCCAACCAACCACCCAACCAAATGAACCAACCAACCACCAAACCAACCAAATGAACCAACCAACCAAATGAACCACCCAACCAACCAAATGAACCACCCACCCAACCAACCAACCAAATGAACCACCCAACCAACCACCCTCCACAAAGGCTTATCGTTCCTCGCTCCCCACTTGAACAACATCTTCTTTTTAGCGCTCAGCAAGCGACACGGCGTCTACACCGTCGTCAAGTGTCTCTTCCTCTCCAAACTGCTCCTCAGTGTCGGTATGCTGATCGTCGGCAAGGACTGCCTCTACATAGTGGCCTCCTTCATCGTGAGGTAGAGTTGACAGCTATGATGATGCTGGTGGTGATGAGGAGAAGGAGGAGGATGATGTTTATTTAGTATAGCGCTAGGGGAAGCAATTGAGACGTTGAGTGTCTTGTCTCGCTTCATTTAATAACTCAACTCTTTATTTGCAAGCAAATGTGATCAGAAGCAATTACTTGCTTGTATGACCTCCTTGTAAATAAAAAGAAACATGAACTTCTTAACTAAGTTTGAGAATTGAAATAAATCATACTTAATTCTCAATGTTCGTGTGCAGTTGGATGTGAAGGAATGTATTAAGTGTGTAAAATAGGGGAATGTGTTTTTTATGATAAGTTTGTGAAAAAGAATATAGGTTTTAGAGATGTATAACTGATTAATTGTTAAAGTTTGAGCTGGAAGATACAGATGAGATATGTGGTCATGAGAGTGTAACTTAAACAGGACTCTAAGAAAATTATTTTGTATAACATTTAAAGGATGTAAATAAGTTTTGCAAGCAAGTCCCCATATAGAGAGACAATAGGTCAAGTAAGGTAGAATTAAAGTAGAATAGAGTAACTTAATTATATGAGATGGTAAATTGTGTTTAAGTTTATGTAAAATACCAATATTTTTTGACTGTTTTTTTTTTTATATATACGTGATATGTTCATTCCAAGAAAGATTACTGGTTATATAAATACCTAAGAATTTTGTATAATACCAAAATCAATTGTAAGTATATAATTAATAATGTTTGTTTTTATTTTAAGCCCAAAAAGAATTCTGCATGTTTTTGCATAGTTGATTTTGAGTTGGTTGTCAATTGTCCATTGATGTAACAAATTAAGAAAAGTATTTGCTTTTAAAATAAGATTATTAACATTTGGGTCTTGGAACAATGGCAGAGTTATGCATGTATTTGTAAAGATGGACAAGATAAGATAACTATTTATAAATGTTACAGTGCTCCACGCAGTCTTTTCTACAATCAATCAATCAACCAGTCAATCAATCAGTCAATCAGTCAGTCAATCAATCAATCAAGTTTACAAAGCACTTTTTCATAACTCCAACCACGGTCCTTGCACACACACACCACACACCAACAGCAACCGAATCTTCACCGAAGGCACGTGCAAACTGCTCAACCTCGTGATCACAGACCTGATCGATGAGGACTTTGTCATCAACAAGCGAGAGCAGCCCATCTCCGCGCTCATCTTCGGAACCATCAATTTTCTATCGAAGCCTGGCCAGACACTCGCGCCTATGATCACCACTGCCTTGTTGTCTTTTTTGACCGGTAGGTTTTTATCTATTTTAATAATTTGACTGCTGGTAGGTGTTAGTAATTTGTGATTTGTGTGTGGAAACATTTAAAGAAGTTAAAATACTACCATCTGATTGGGCACTTCACCAATCATAAATGCTTATTATTATTATTATGCGCTTTTGAATTTAATAAAAAAAACGCTACATAAATTTCTCAGATTGGCTGATTATTTATTAATTTTCGCACACAGGGCAAGACATTTTCTCGACTCGAAATCAACTGAACAACAACCACAACAACAACGACAGCAACAACGACAGCAACACTCCACTGGACAACGACAGCAACACTCCACTGGCCAACAACAACAGCAACAAAGAGTCAATCTTCCAACTCCTCACCTCAGTCTCCCTGGCTTGTGCCCTCGTCCAGCTGCTCCTCTGGCGCCTCTTCACACTGCACGACGGCCGTCTGAGACTCGTCAAAGACGCCAGATTAGGCGCCAAAAACTCATTCCACGTATGAGGGCTGTGCATCATCATCATCGTCATCATCATCGTCGTCGTCATCATTTATTATTATTATTATCATTATCATCATGTGTGACGCTGTGCATCGTTACATAATCGTTACATTAGTTCCACATCGTTTGTTCGTGCAGACATCTACATTGTCATCTTTTTATACGCTGGAAATACTTTTAGAGTTTTAACTTTCTTTTTTTGGACCGCTTTTAAATTGGTGATTAATCTTAAATTTCGAGTTACCTTGGTAACCAAGCGGTTACCCGGGTACCCGTTGTCATGTATACCTTAGAAGCATCCTGTTTGCTGTTGTTGTGTTCATGAGAGTGTTCAATCATGTGATAGCATCCACCCAAATACGTTCCTTGAAGAATCGTTCGAAGATGATGGTGATGATGATGATGGTTATGAGGGTGGTGATGATGATGGTGATGAGGGTAGTGATGATGATGATGATGACAGTGCTGCTTATATAATATATTATGTGATAGATATTTTTATGAATTTTTTTTCTAATGTATTTTTTTTATTTATTGAACAAACTCAAAACCTTCAAAGCAGTTAAATGACTTGAAATCACTGCTCCGTCAAACTCTGAAAAAATCTAAAAAACTACTGACTTCATTATGGCGTGTTCGAAAAAGGAACATGTAGTCATTCTTATTATAAAGTATGGCCACGAGTCAAACTGTTTTATTAAAAAAATTATGAAAAAGAGCTTTTGAATGTTATAAAAACGGTAAATTATACCAAAGGTTCCGTAGATAAGAGAAGAGACCACACGAGAAGCACAGGAAATCTCAGACACGTCCACAAAACGCAGATAAACGCCGATGCGGTTCACAGCGGTCTTAGTGGGGAGCTTCTTGTGTGAGCTCCATCATATGAACTCTTTATACAAATTATTAAAGAAATTTCACAATTTCACGTTTAAAAAAATGAAATGACAAAATGCGTAGCTTAATGCCAGGGGCGGCGATCTGCGGAAAATCTTGGGAGGGTCCTCCCCAGGGTTGGAATCAAAGAACCGGTATCGACCAATACAGTAAAAGCAATACTATTTAGTATTGTTTACTGTAGTGCAAATTATTATTGTATAAACTATTAATATTTGTATCACAAAACATTAAAAAAAAAGTTTGGTACTCAATAAAAATACTTTTCTATTCCCACTTTGAGCGATTTGGAGAAAAACTATAGCAATTTTAGTACCTTTTATTATTTTTCATCTATATATATTCAATTACAACTAGCCATCAAGCCATCAAATAAATTTTATAACATCTTGTTTTCCATTCATTTCTGAGTATAATAGTTTAAAAAAATTACAAATAGATTTAAATTTGCCAAAGTTATAAACAAATATACATTGGGAGATACTTTTTGGCCCACAGTGTATATTTAGATTATAAATATAAACTCTGGGCCATTTAGAAAACATAAAATACCCTCTCTGCCTGTCCTCCTGCCTTCTCCCCACAGCTCGTTTACTCCAATTTCTAAAAAGACCCCTTCGAATGTCTGACCGACTAGCAAGTTATTTTGCTAGTCTTTTCAAATCCAGACTGTCAAGTATATCCTGATGTGCATGACAAACGGCCAGTGAATTCAAGCGAGGCTGTGTCATAGGTGCACGCAACTAAGTCTTAAGATGCCGCAAAGCACTAAAAGATCTTTTTGCAGTACATGACGTTATTGGACACACAAGCATCAACCTGATCAATCTTTCAACCTAAGGAAACAGATGTCTGACTTCCGTGATCATAGCTTGCATTATTTTTTGCGTTTGTGCTAAATTTCTGTATTCATTCTGGTCTTTAAACATAGCTAACTGTGAACAAAGACCAGTTTCATTTAACTCACGATACTGCTTGCAAATATCAAGGTTCACTTCACCAGTTAGCAACATTGTCTCCAGCTGCAAGTATGAACGCAAACCAAGAGAATCTTGATTGAACCTTTCTATGAGTTGCATGATTGCAATGTCTATGACAGCGAAATATGCTGCTCGATAATGTTCCTCTGGTGTTGTTGCTACATAAGCTGGGCCCAGCCCACAATACTTTTGTGGCGGCTTTTGCACCCGAGGTACAGCAATCGGCTCGAGATCATATGCCAAAACCATACTATTGACATCTTTGAAAATAGCGTTAAACTGTTCATCTGATTGTAGGCGACGCAGTTTTTGCACAACTGAATCAGTCGCTGCAACCATTCCACTGACCTTGGTACTTGCTGATTGCAACGAATTGTTTAACTGTTCCAGAAGTGAAAACACCAAACAACTACCTTGAGGGCCAGTGCAGTAGTGCCCTGTTGAAAAAAGGCCTCGAGCCTTTCAGCTGTTTCATCAGCAGTACCAATGGGAGCAAATGATTCCAAGCTAACAAGTACCACTTCATAGTGTTCAAGCACAGAAGACACTGTAGAAACTCTGGTCAGTCATTTTGTAGGAAAAAGAAGTTTTTTACTATACTTATTAATCAGTGGCTCATCAGGAAAGGCAATTATAAGAGACACTAAAGCATCCCTAACTGCTTCTTGACCTTCCCTGAACGATTGTAAAAAGCACCTAACTCTTGGACAAACTGAAGTGAATTGCTCACAAAGGGATTTGCAGCAGCTGTGTGCTGGGCAACAAAATTTTCACAGTGTGCAGAATAGTGGAAAAATAATGCAAGCGGATGCTCACTGCTGATAATAGTCTGACAACCGTTATATCGGCCGTTCATGTTAGCAGCGCCATCATAAGTCTGAGCTCTGAGGTTTTCTATTGGTAGCATAATTCTGATCAGAACATCTTTTACTATAACAGATAATGTTTTTACGATCGTATCTGGTGGGCTGAATACACAAATAAACTGTTAATTTAAATTCAGAGCTTCATCAAAAAAACGAATGCATATCGATTCTTGCTCTAACCCATTGCAGTCCTATGTGCCGTCAACCACAACACCAAACTGGCTTGATTCGGCATTAAACGTGCACACTGTGTTTTTAACGATAGAATGAGCTAAAAGCCTCAGCATTTCATTTTGGCAGTTATGCGATATGAAACTTGTGATTTGATTTAAACACAACTTTAGTTGATGTCCAAAGCCTTTTAAAATTCACAAACTTTGGTATATCTAAAAATTTGAAAGGGTCGATATTGAAGTGGATCTCAGAATCCCCCTATGAATATCGCCCATGAAAAATAAGTAGCACAATATGAATGATTTTTTAAAAATAATGTAAATCTTTCTGCTTGCAAAAAGTGAACCGATATTTTCTGAAAAGCATTCTGAATGTCTGCTTGCGAAAATTGGAAAAATATATTACTGAATAAAAATTCTGTTTCATGCTATGGTGAACGAATATGCTTGTATTAAGATAGGAGTTGAGAAATTATTGTATTTGTAAAACTGAGATGGTTCCAAGTTAAGATGGATCCCAGGACCCCCCTAGCATCGCTGCCCATACATACTCACAATGTATTACTGTATTAGCATTTTTTATCCCATGGTTGACAATTAGGCTCGTATTAAAATTAGAGTTGAGAAATGTGTATTTTTAAAAGATGTGGGGGTTCTTGTAGAGGTGGACCCCAGACCCCTTCAGGATTCCCGCCTACGCCATAGTGATAAAAAAACTAGGTGAAGGAGTATTTAAGCAAGCAAAGAATATTTTTGTTTTAGACAGCTATCACTATAACTACACATACTCACAATGTATTACTGTATAAACATTTACCTTTATGCCATGGTTGACGATTATGCTCATATCCAAAAAGAAATTTTTTTATACAAAAATGAAAAAAAAGTTCTGACCCCAGGACCCCCCCAGGATTGCCGCCCATGCTTAATACAGCCTGTATGAAGCAACCTTTTTTTCTTTTTCATTTTTATCTCAAAAGTTTGCCAATGGCGTGAGTAAAATTATTTTATATATGATTAGAATCTAATTTAGATATATTGAAGTAGTTTTTATTATTACAATATTGAGAAAGTGTTGTGAAAAATCCATTTAAAATTCATAAAACTTCAAAACATAATAATATTTGCATTAAGTAAGAATAATTACGTTATAAATATAAATTTAACATATTTTATTACTTACTCTCAGAGTCCCTCAATTTCATAAAGATTCGTTAGAGTCACAGACTGTTACCCTATCAATTTGTAACGACGCATAGGAAAGTCGTTAAAGATGTATCGCTTAAGCAGTCAATGTTAGGTACTGAGATCCAGATCTTTTCACTTTTTTCCATGAAAACATTTTAAAACTCTTGTTTTGATGCGAGCATAATCATCAACATGGCCTAAAACAGAATATTTATATAGTAATACAGTGTGAGTATATGTAGTTATAGTTATAACTGTCTAAGGCAGGGTTTCCCAACCGGTGGGGCCGGCCTCCCTTAGGGAGGCCAAATGATCTTTCAGGGGAGGCCAACTAAGGTGTTCTATTTACATGTATTTTATAAATTTATATAATTTTATAAATTTTTGTTAAATCACAAAATTTTAATCATGCTAAAAACGATTTTTTGAATACTATATGAAAATTGTTTTTGCGTAACGGCTTTCCATATTGTATTTATTTGAATAAGGATTTGCACATTTCTGTTTTCATAAATCCCTCATTTTCTTTCTGTCGCGTTTTTTGAGATACCCTGCATGAGTTTCTTTTTCAATAAAATAAATAAAATAAGACAATTAATTGAATAATTTAACTAAAAAATTGGGTCTGCTGTTTCTAACATAACTGGTAATTTATATTTGTGATTTTTTAATTATTTCAGGTTTTTTTATATGTGTTTTTTTATCATTTTCAGTTTTCAATAATGTCGAAAAAACGTTGCTATGACGAAACCTACGTTGCGTTTGGATTCACGACTATTACTGAAAAAGATGGCACTGAAAAGCCACAATGTTTCTTATGCGGAGCAGTATATTGTAATGATAGAATGAGACCAGCAAAGTTACGCCACCACTTAGAAACCAAACATCCTGGAAATGTCAACGACAACCTGGATACCTTCAAACTGAAGCGAGCTAGATTTCAAGCCACTGGAACATAAAAAAATGTTGGATTTGCTCAACCAAAGAAACCATTTCTTGAGGCTTCTTACAAAGTTGCCTATTTGATTGCCAAAAAAAGAAAACCACATACAATTGGAGAAACCTTAATAAAACCCTGTGCACTTGAAATGGTGGAGTTAATTCTTGAAAAAAAAGAAAGAAAACAGGTTGAAGAAATTCCACTTTCTAATAATGCTATTTGTTCCAGAATAGCAGATCTTTCAAATGATATCTTGGACCAAGTTATGTCAGAACTGAAAAGTAGTCCTTTTAATGTTGGTATGCAACTTGATGAAACCACAGATGTATCAATGTGTTGCCAGCTTTTAGTGTATGTTCTTTATGTATGTAATTTTAAAATTAAAGAAGAATTTGTATTTTGCCAACCACTTCAGACAACTAGTAAAGCTGCAGATGTTTTTCAAATGATTGCAACTTTCTTTGAAAAAAATGAATTTAGTTGGTTGACAAAATTACATTCAGTCTGTACTGATGAAGCACAAAGTATGTTGGGTAACAAATCTGGATTGGCTGCCTTAATCAAAGTTAATTCTCCACAGACACTTGTAACTCATTGCATGCTCCATCGCCATGCTCTAGCTGTGAAGACATTACCAGCAAAGCTTCAGTCTGTCATGTCTACAGCGATCAAAATAGTCAATTTTATACGATCAAGAGCAGTAAACCATCGTTTATTCAAAGTTTTATGCCAAGAACTTGGTTCTGAATACGATGTCTTGCTATATTACACAGAAGTCAGGTGGTTAAGCAAAGGAAAGATATTTTCAAGACTAATGGACCTGAAAGATGAGATGTCTTCATTTTTGCAAGAAAAAGAAAAAACGTTAGCATGTGACTTTGAGAAGACTGATTTCATAGTTAATATGGCATATTTAGCTGATCTGTTCACACTCTTAAATGAATTTTATCTTTGTTTGCAAGGACCAGAAATGACAATAATCGACGCCAATGAAAAATTAGTAGGATTTTTAAATAAGCTTTCATTGTACAAAAGAAGAGTAGAAGCTGAAAACCTTGCAAATTTTCCATACCTAGCTGATGTTATAAGTAGCAGTGGAAACAAATCAATGTCTGTTGAAATAAAAAAAGAAATTATACAACATATCACAACTCTCCAACTATCATTTGAGCGTTATTTTGATACTAAAAATTTGGAAAATAATCTTTGGATACGAAATCCGTTCATTATTGGCTTGGATAGTGTTGCTGATGAAGAAGAAATAAAGGAAGATTTAATTGATCTTCGATCAAAAGAGTTGGTAAAAGCTGAATTCAATTCCAAAGGATTGGCAGAATTTTGGTGCAGTCTGAAAGAAATATACCCAAATTTATTTAAAAAAATCATGGCAGTTTTGATTCCATTTTCGACCACCTACTTATGTGAAAAAGGGTTTTCTACATTAGTATCTATCAAAAATAAAGATAGAAATAGATTGGATGCCTCGAATGATATGAGGGTATCTCTTTCTAATACAGAACCTCGATTTCATCTTCTCTGTGATGGAAAACAGCAACAATCATCTCATTAAGCTTCAATAACATTTTATAAATTAAAAAACCTTACATTATGAACAATGCTAATTTTAATTAAATCTTTCTGAATAAAAATTGTTACAACAAATTGATATTTTTTCAATTATTGACGACGGGATTTGGGGAGGCCAAGTTACCATTAGGACTTTTTTAGGGAGGCCAACACTGAAAAAGATTGGGAAACACTGGTCTAAGGCCAAACTATTTTTTGCTTACTTAAATATTCGTATCAGAAAAGAAGTTTGAATGGTTTTTTTAAGTGGGGGAAGGGGAGTCCACACCCCAAAACCCCCTCAGGATCGTCCATGCTAGGTAGAACCCCGTCTCCCTCTCCCACGATTTGCAGCAGATCGCCGCTTCTGAACATAATCAGACTAACACAACGATCCAGGAAAATCAAAAACAATTGTCATCACAACAACTGTAACTGTTTGAATGATCAATTACAATAACTTTGATTGAGATGGGAAAGGAGTTCTGGTGGGCAGTTGTTATTGCCGTAGTGAAGAGGGAGTGAGGGTGGTGGGAGTGGGAGGATGGCAGTGTGGAGATGGGAAGAGGCGTGGTGATGAGATGCAGTTGTAGTGCGTACGGAAAGAACACTCAAGATGGAGACTGCAGCACAACTCGCTAGCCCTGTCTAAAACAAAAAGATTTTTTGCTTACTTGGGTATTCGTTCAAAACTAGGAGTTTAAAAAGCCGCCCAATGTGATTGACATTTGTTGTTGCCGTACTTCTAACAATCGTAGATCTACATTTCATGACGCAGCATTAAATGTTTTCCACGGCTGCACAAAATAATAAAATAAGGAACAGATGTTAGTGCGCTGTTGTAAACAATTCTGGTGGCCAGTTGTTATTGCAGTAGTGGGGAGGGAGTGAGGGTGGTGGGAGTGGGAGGAGGGCAGTGTGGAGGTGGGAAGAAGTGTCGTCATGGAGAGGCAGTCGTGGTGTGTACGGGAATAACACCCAAGATGGAGACTGCAGCACAACTCGCTAGCTCTGTCTTGATTACCAAAATAATAAATTAAGTTTCAACAAAATTAGTAAACGAATGAGATGAAATGTGGTTGAAATAACCACATTTCAAACGTTTGCAATTAATCACTGAATGTTTCATTAGACCAGAATTTGTTATCAGCTTTTTCAGAAATGTTTATCGGCAACAAATCAATACGTCAAAAGCCACGTATGAAAAAAACCGTCATCCTCACCGACATTTTTGCCTATATTTACCCGACAGAAAATAGGAGCCTGAATCAGAAAAGTTCAAGATGATTTATGCGTTGTTATTGGTTTTGAGTCTGTTCTGTGCTCTCTCGCACCAAGAGGTCTGCATCGACGAAGGCACCTTCACCACTGCTAGCGACGCGGCGGAGTGTGCAGAGCTGAGGGGCACTGAGAAATGGATGGTGAGTCTTTGTCCAGAGTAATAAAGCCTTTCCAATGCCTCTTCAAAACAAAATTATTTTTAATTTAAGCAAATATTATTACGTTTTGAAGTTATATGAACTTGAAAATGATTTTTCACAACGCATTATTGTTTCAATGGAAAATACATTAAAAGTTCGTTTTCCCACCAGACTTTCCAGAGGAGAATTGATGCCAATGTGTCCTTTTTTAGACTTTACGAGGAGTACGAAAGCGGATTCGGAGAAATTGATGGAAGTTTTTGGATAGGCGAGTTAATTTTGTCGACTTGATGAATTTTTGAATAATTTAAAACTTGTCATTTATCAGGTTTTGATCTATAATCTTCAAAATAGCATCTGCCCTAGAACCGTTTTGAGCATTATACCATGCATAGTTAGTTAATCTTTCCAAATAAACTCTTCTCGTCCAGGACTCACGAATCTCTACAAGCTGACAGCTACGCCCGCCAAACTGCTGGTCGCGATGGAAGGTTTCGACGGCGTGAAGAAATGCGCCAAATACGAGAGCTTCCAGGTTGCAGGGCCCGAGGAAAAGTACAAGCTCACCGTTTCTGGATATAGTGGAACCGCAGGTAACTAACTAAAATTAGAAATAAAATAATCTATAAATAACTTTGTCAGTTTGATCAATTGAAACCCCTTTTCAGGTGACATGATGACCGCCCACAGTGGCATGGTATTCACAGCCAAGGACGCAGACAATGATATTCTTGAAAAAGAAAACTGTGCTATAAAGTTTTTCGGAGGCTGGTGGTACACTAAATGCCATATGTGCAATCCGAACGGGAAGTACAACGGCGAAGTGAAGGAGTACGGAGTCGGAGTGAACTGGAAGTCGTTTGATAAGACGTACGAGACGTCGCTCAAATCTATAAGGATGATGATCTCCATTTAAAGGGAGTTCTCCTTGTTAAAATCAGTGAAGATTTGGTTTACTAATTGTAAACCCTTTGGTATTCTAAATTCCATTTTGAATAAAAAACTTTTAAGTTATAATAGAAATTTTACTCATGGTATAAGAAGATATTTTTTTCAATAAATTATACGAACTCATTTGTTTCAAACCTTTTCAATAAAAATGATTCATAACTGTACCTAGAATTGAGGGTCGGTATCGAGCTTAGAATAGGGAGTTAATAGAGGAAGTAGAAATTGGCTTTTCGATTTTGAGAAAAATACTTTGATACCATGGAGAACACACGTAGAAAGCGAAAGACACTCTGAACTCCTGCTTAGAAAACTAATCCACGCAGGCAGAATGACAAGGTATTACACCTTAGTTCTAATTCAATCAATCAATCAATCAAATAAATTTCTATAGCGCTCTTTGCTTAAATTCAAATTCAAATTTTATAACAAAATAAAAGTTTATTGAAAACTCGAGTTAATTTACAAAATCCTAGTTGAAGTTATCGAAAAGTACAGTTCCTTCAAAAGTAAAAACTCTTTAAGTCAAAAATCGTTTGATCCACGAAACTTGTTAACTTATCCAAATATATTGGAGTGCAAGGATGGCTTAGACAGTAGACGTCGGACTTGCGACTCAAAGGTTGCCTCTTCGAATCGCTGACGAGATACCATGAACTATCATATACGGTATATGATATACCTATTTATATGATGCGGTGTTTGCGACGTATGCATTGAAAGATGTGTTCGTCGTGTGGAGTGGCGTCTTTGGCGCATAGGAACCATGGTTCTCAGAACCATTGTAACATGGCCTGCGTCTGTCAGGCTGTGAATAATTCAGAGCATTAAAAAATATCAGTGGTTACAAAACTTATTTGGAAACGAAGCAGTTTTTTTAAAATTGCAAACTAATGATTACTTTAATTTTTTAGTCGCTTGAATCATAATCATCCCATGGCTTCCTTAGTTATAATAAAAAATAAAATAAATAGTGCGTATTTATAATGCGCCAAGGCACGCAACTGAGGCGCCACTCACACGACATAGGTCGTGAAACACCGCATCATATACACTAGGTATATGATAGCTCACGGTCGGCTGAACAGGGATTCGAAGTGGCGACCTTTTAGTTGCAGGTCTAACGACTTTACATCTAAGCCAACCCGCTCACTGTTACACGAAAACAAGTTAAAATCACATTAAATTAATTTTAAAAACTATTTATTTTTTATAAAAAACAGCTCTTTAAGTTTCAAAGTCCAAACATTATTTAGGCAAAGATTAAAATTGAGAAATGTAAAATTATTCTGAGTTAGAATAAATATATAAATTCTGTTCGTTTGCCAAGCCAGGTCTTTGGGCGGGAAATTACGAATTCCAGTTCCCAGCACTTGATATTTTTTGGCAGGCCCATCAGGAACTTGACGCTGCTATGATATGTGGGGATTGAACGTATAAGCGATGGGAGGCGGTCCTGGGGCGTCTTGGGGGCTGGACCACTCCACTTTTTGGTGGTGAAATGATTCACCTCAGTGGTTTGGCCCACAGAACCCTCCAGGACTCTCCGGGATCCTCCAGAACCCTCCAGGACCCTCAGGATCGCCGTCTACGCTAAGGAGGACCTTCCAAGATTTGCAGCAGATCGCCGTCTCTGCTATAAGCCACAAGTCGTTAACCACTCGGCCACCCGTTCTCCATAAAGAAGATATAAGCATGCAAAAATCAAAATCTTTTTCAAATCACATTATGTTATTTCCCTATTTATGTCTCGAAGAGGCGCGTTTACAAGCGAATTAAATATAAAAAATATATTTATTTGACTATTGCCAATCCTAAAGCAAAAGACGAAGCTTTACGTTTTAGGCTGCCAAATTGTTTGGCAATCAAGTTTGCAAAATTATTTAATAATTATTTGCTGGCCTGCTCAAGTGTGTTAAGATCCTCTCTCTTGACTTTGCTCCTCTACCCCATTCTAGCTTTTGAAAACTTATTCAAAAAAGTTATTTTTCAATCGCAATCTTCAAACGTGATTTAGAAAATATTTTTCATTTGGGAATAGAGGTCGAACATGGACGATTTTTCATTTCCGGTCCAATCCCGTTCCCGAATTTTCTTTTCCCGTCCTGTCCCGTTCCCGATGGACCATCAGAATTTTGATTCCTGTCCCGTCCCGTTTCCGAAATTTGTTTTCCCGTCCCGTCCCGTTCCCGATGGGACATCAGAATTTTGATTCCCGTCCCGTCCCGTTCCCGCAACTCGATTCTCTTCTGAATTTTTTTCTTCATTCATTATTATTAATTCTTCAATAATGTTAGAAATATGTTTTTTGATGACATTCTTATTCTCCACAGCTGCAAATATAAAATCATTCGTATAATTTGATAATATTATAATTTTATTATAATTTTTACGTTATAAAAACAAACATAATAGGTCTAAATAACCATCATTTGTTTTTTTTCTCAAAGGCACTGCAGCTTGGTCTGGCTGTACAAAATATAATTAAATTTTCTCTAATAAAAGTCTTGGTATTTATTTCTTTTTTATCCCAAACTTGTTTCTTATTATTCTTCCACACTAAGGATTAGAGGTCGGACCGGGTACCCGATCTGACCGGGTACCCGCGGGACTCCCGCGGGAACGGGAATGAAAATTAATTTCGGGACGGGAAAAGCCGGGAACCGGGAATAGGTTTTCGGGACGGGAACGGGAACGGGAATCAACATTCAAATCGGGAACGGGAAAAGACGGGAACGGGAATCAACTTTTAAATCGGGAATGGGAAAAACGGGAATAACAGTTATTGGGATTGGATTCTTTAACAATGATTTTTCAGCAAACTTCCAAGTATGGAAATCTTTATTTCATCGATACTCCGTACTTAAAATAAGTATTAAATGCAATGGAAATGTATAACGAAGCCACCATTGCCAATATCAAAATCTCCAACACTACATTTGAAGTTGTTATGATGAGTCCAAAGATTAGGGAGATTAGAACAAATGGGTGATGATGAAAACTTTTCAGATGAAATCAAAATGGTCAGTTATATAATATCAATTTTATAAATTAATACTTTGAATTTGAATGATTAATTTCCAAAGTATTGCCCAGTTGATCATTTCGACAAAAGAAAAGATGCCATTGATCTTATTCATATGACAGCATGTCTGTTGCATCCCCAGTATGAAAGAATAATAGGAAAAAAGTTTGGGATATAAGAGAAATAAATACCAAGATTTTCATTAGAGAAAATTTAATTCTATTTTGTACAGCCAGACCAAGCTGCAGTGCCTTTGAGAAAAAAACAAATGATGGTTATTTAGACCTATTATGTTTATTTTTATAATGTAAAAATTAAAATAAAATTATTATACTATCAAATTATACGAATGATTTTATATTTGCAGTTGTGGAGAATAAGAATGTTGTTAAAAAACATATTTCTAACATTATTGAAGAATTAGTAATAATGAACAAAGAAAAAAATTCAGAAGAGGATGAATTGAACAAATATTCACAATTAAGTCCCAAAAAAAATTGAAAATTATAAAGATGTTTTATTTTATTGGAGTAAAATGAGCAATTTTAAAATAGTACAAGAAGTAGCCACAATTTTGTTTAGTATATCTGCATGTTATATTCGCTGTGAACGGAATTTTTCATTATGTGGTCGTTTAACTTTAGATCCAAAATCATCTCATTTGAAAGTTGAAACTCTTAACGGTTTAACCCGTGTGAAAAGCAATGAAGACTTGATTGAATTACTCAAAAACAATACTTTCATTTCAATAAACATTGAAATTGAAATCGTGTTTTTTTATTTCATTAAAAGAAATATTCTCTAACTTTTAAATAATAAATTTTAAGAAATTTTAGAACTAGCAAGTTTAGGACCAGTGAAAACGGCAGCGAAAATGAATACAAAAACAAAAAGCTTTCGGGAACGGGACGGGACGGGAAAAAAATTTCGGGAACGAGACGGGACGGGAATCAAAATTCTGATGTCCCATCGGGAACGGGACGGGACGGGACGGGAAAACACATTTCGGGAACGGGACGGGACCGGGAATGAAAAATCGTCCATGTCCGACCTCTACTAGGGATGCAACAGACATGCTGCCATATGAATAAGATCAATGGCATCTTTTCTTTTGTCGAAATGATCAACTGAGCATTCATAAGGAAATTAATCATTCAAATTCAAAGTATTAATTTATTAAAATCAAAAATAATATAACTGACTATTTTGATTTCATCTGACAAGTTTTCATCATCACCTATTTGTTCTAATCTCTCTAATATTTGGACTCGCCATAACCACTTCAAATGTAGTGTTGGAGATTTTGCCATTGGCAATGGTGGCTTCGTTATACATTTCTATTGCATTTAATACTTATTTTAAGTACGGAGTATCTATAAAATAGAGATTTACATACTTAGAAGTTTGCTGAAAAATCATTGATTAAGAATCCAATCCCAATAACTTTTATTCCTGTTTTTCCCGTTCCCGATTTAAAAGTTGATTCCCGTTCCCGATTTTAATGTTGATTCCCGTTCTTGTCTCGAAAACCTATTCCCGGTTCCCGACTTTTCCCGCCCCGAAATTAATTTTCCTTCCCATTCCCGCGGGTACCCGGTCAGATCGGGTACCCGGTTCGCCCTCTATTTGGGAACTAGCATTGGGTCGCTTGACTCTTACTGGACAGTTAAACGTATGTGAAAGTGAGTAAAGAATATGATCTTCTCTTAATTGACTGTAATTTAACTGTAAAGAAATATTATTAGTAGTTTCATCCTTTCAAGCACTACAATTCTCGTTTTTCAATTTTGTGTTTGCTAGTTAAAAAAAATAAAATAATTTTTTTGAATCTTACGGAAATGTCTACTTTTCCGGTTTTTTTATTCCAAAAAATTGTGACACTAATATACAATTTATTCAGAAACACAGCTGTCTAATAGAGACACATTTAAAAGTGAATTAAATGAAACAAATATTTTAATTCAAAAATGAACAATTGTAAAGCAAAAGACGACGCTACCACAGTATTAAGAGTCATCCCATTTATACAATATATATGTTTATTATACATAATTAATAATATTATAACATCTAAAAAGTGTTTTTCGGACAATGTAGTCAAGTATGATTGACAGATGTTAGTGCGCTGTTGTAAACAATTCTGGTTGCCAGTTGTTATTGCAGTAGTGGGGAGGGAGTGAGGGTGGTCGGAGTGGGAGGAGGGCAGTTTGGAGGTGGGAAAATAAATGAAGTTTTAAATTTATTTTCGAGTTTTCTATTCATTGTTGAATTGAAAAATTTGTCCAAATGCAGGCGTCATTGTGAGGAACAACCTACTCTTTAGGACTTTCAGAGGTTTGAGAACATTTCTAATGGGTCGAACATCTCCTAAAAGCCTGTTAATTGTCAATTTTTCTGAAATCTATTTGGAAAAACTATCAGAGCTTTTGGAGAAACAATGGCAGCAAAAAGAGTTTTTGAAAAGCCAACTGCTCGATACCACATTTACTTTGCCACGTAGTTGGAAAAAACAGCTTTAAAATTGAAAAAATATCTTTTTTACAATTTAAAAACTAAAGTAAAAGTTACATCTTTATTTTTTAATGAAAGAAACCGCCTGATTAGAATTGATAATTAAATCACTATAAATGTTACTAGGCGTGAGGAATAATCTTTTCGATCGGTAAATCTTCATAACTGAGATGTGAAAGTAAGTAAAAATGGGTAAAAACATCCTAAAAATTGGAAACTCTCAAAGGCATGCAAACGATTGCACTTGCTCTCGAGATTTAAAGGCGAATGAAGTGGCGAATGAACATCTCTGGTTGTTTTCTCTTGCCGATCAATCTTTCGTCTGCATGTTGTTCTCAATTCGACGAAGACTTTATTTCTCCTTCGTATAGCATTCATACATCTTCTCACAAATATGCCATCTTTTTGAGCAATAATCAAGCCAGATTCTTCAGCCGTGGAAGGCCAAAAGTGACGACAAAAAAGAAGAAATTTGACACAAATCCACTTTATCAACCACCACTGTTGCACGTTCTCTCCCATAAACTTTTAAAATAAGGCTTTGAAACAAATAAATCTTAAACAGAGTTTCAAATCGACAAATAGTAATTATATAATTAGTTCAACTAATAGCTAGTTTCTTATGTGGACAAAGAGAATTTAAGTTTAAACCTTTTTAAAACGACATACATTTACATAATTTATAAGGTTGTATCCAACTCATAAAAATAACTTCTCATAGCTTCATGAGGGATGCACGTACCGGCAATTTGTTATCTTACCTTCGGAATCATCATCATCATCAGCATCAGTAAATGTTTATCACCAAGAAAAATCGTTACATCAAATGCCCACGTATGAAGAAAACACGTCATATTTTCTCCAATATTTCCTCTATAACTACTCGACTGCAAGGGACAGCCTGATCAGCGAAACAGAAAAGATGATTCGTTCCTTGTTTTTGGTCTTGGGGTTGTTGTGTGCCTCTTCCTACCAAGATGTCTGCTTGCACGAGCACTCTTTTCTGTCGGAATGCGATCTGGCTACCTGTAAGGAGTACATGGGCTCAGAGAACTGGATCGTAAGCTTTTAAATTCACAAAAAGCGCTATATAAATTCATTTTATTGATTGGTTGTAAACCTTTATTTTTATTATTTGTAATCGTTAAAAAAATTGTTTTTAAAAAGTAAAAATATTTTTTTAAAACATAAAATACTTTTTTTCAAACTATAAATAATTTTTTCAAACTAAAAATAATTTTTTCAAACTAAAAATAATTTTTTAAACTTTAAAATTAACATTAGAAAAGTTATAAACCCAAAAGAATGGTTTCTGAGCCTTGCTAGACAGCCCTTCGATCTTGACCATTTATTTTCCCACTAGACCTTCCAGAGAAGAATCGACGACACAGTTGACTTTTACAGGGGATGGAGTGACTACGAAGAAGGATTTGGTCAGAAGCATGGAAACTTTTGGATAGGTAAAATACTTTCAGAAATGCCTTTGAATGATATCTTGAATTAATTATAATCATCATTATAATCATAATAATGACTGATTTATGTATTTTAGATACTTTTTAATAATTTATTTATATAAATCATATTAATCAAAAATCTAAAAAAACTTTATGCTTTTTAAAAGTGAGAATTGAGAACTCGTTAGTTTCTTTAAAAGACTGATACATTTTATAAACCTTAAACCGACCACCTGCCACGCAGGACTGAGGCAACTCCACAAGCTGACCAAGGCCACCACGAAACTCCTGGTTGTGATGGAGGGCTTCGATGGTCAGAAGAAGTGGGCAAAGTACAACACTTTCATGGTGGAGGGACCTGAGACAAAGTACAAGCTCAGTGTCAGTGGATATAGTGGGACCGCAGGTGAGTGACCATACTTAACATTTAGATACATTTTTATTATTAAAATAGATTAATTTTTTTATTTTTTATTAATTGACACAAATTTATTTGATTGCCTTATTGATAAAAAAAATATTTGATTTAGTTTAAACACTTCTCTAAAAATTCCAGGTGACAGCTTTTTTTTTCAAAACGCCATGAAGTTCAGCACGAAGGACCAAGACAACGATTTAGAAGTGACCAAAAGTTGCGCCAATCTTTTCTTCGGAGGCTGGTGGTACAACCATTGCCACGTCTGCAATCCAAACGGAAAGTACCTGGGTGCCAAAAAGGAGTGGGCGACTGGAGTGAATTGGAAAACCTACGATGACACTTACGAAACCTCTCTGAAATCAATCAGGATGATGATTTCGGTGTGAGGAGAAGCTTCTTGCATGTTCTCGAAAGAACCACTAATGGTTTAGCAAACTAAATAATTGCCTAATTGGTAATTACATCACTTTATTATAAATTTAATTTTATCAATAAATATTTTTTTAAGTTGGTGGAGGGAATGGAAAAATATTTTACTCAATAAAATTGCAAATTCTTTTTCTCAAAGTTGAATATTTGACTTACTTTAAGAATTTGGACGGCTTAAGTTTGCGGTCACTTTTTCATTCTAAAAGGTTTGCGACAGATTTTCAAATTTGATTTCTCAAGTGCTTCAAATGTTCTTTTTCCACAGAATTAGAAACTATTTTCTCAACAACTTTTTTCCATTGAAAACTTTTAATCATCACGGTTCACCATAACCTTAGGGGGGCACCACGAGCAAAATATTGGGTGGGCCAACATGGCAAGTCGCTAATACAAATTTGGTTGAATAATAACCTTGCCTTTAATGAAACCTAGAGCCCTGTGTTCGTTTTTTCCCTATACCTTTCCTTTTCAGTTTTATAATTTTAAACTCAATGGGCGACAGTTTAGTGAGTAAATTTTAAATAATTTGTACAAAATGAGAATCAAAATTGCGTGTGGCGTGTGGTATAATGATTCATATCATATAAAATTGAAAACATTCAAAATGTACTCTAAATTATAAAGTCAGAAGTCAAAAATATAATAATGAAAATATTATGATTCATATTACATAAATTTGGAAATATTCACTCTCAAAAATTAAATAAAAATCAGAAACACGAAAAATGTCCATAGAGTTTTTTACGTAAGTCATTTAGACTGGCAAACTCATTTGCCACTGACACAATGTTAATACTGTCCATCAAGTCAAGGTGCACATTTGGCATCATGATTGAATTCAGTCTTTTCTGTCCCATTGTCGATCGAAATACGTTTTTAGTCGTCGCAGCCCGGAGAACGAATGTTTACATGACGAAGTGGTGCTAGGAAGCATGACCAGGGTTGCCACTGCTGAATAAATGGTTTTGTGAGTGTCACGTCTCACATTGGCATCGTTAAACCAGGCAATAATCGCCGGAATGTTATCTGCGATGTTGTTATGTGACAGAAGAGCGAGTTAACTTTTGAGATTGATGCAGTTGAGATGTGGGTGAAGACAAACGACTTCTTTCAACAGGTTTTCGTCTATCTGCGGGCCCACCGTAGCTGATCGAAGCAACTGTTCTAGCGTGCTGGCTGGTTTTAAAGATTGGTCGTCAAGACGCCAGCTGATCGTGTTATATAGCGAATCTACAGCCTCGTAATAGTGAGAACGCTGGAGTGCTTTTATATCATCAAACTGAAACTGTTCACCGTCACCTGTGCATACAATACAATACAACGACGAGTGTTATTAACGTGGCGTGAACCCGGACGGGCTTCAAGACCACTTGGTTATGGAAAATTGGATAATAAAATTAATAATGATAGATCAATAAATAGTAATTATAGGTAAAGTAAATTATTAAAATTTAACAATATAATCATTTATATATATAGATATATATATTTTAATAGACAGAAAAAATAATTTTTTTAAAAGATTGAAACTGAAATAATAATAACAAAAAATTTAAGATAAAAGTATATAACTATATTATATTATTATTATGATTTATTTTAAAATTATTATTGATCGTATATATATTTATAATATTATTATTATGATTTATTATACAATTATTATTGACCATTAGTATAAATATAAAAAAAAGGATGAAATTGGGAAGCAAGAAATTGATTAATGGAAAAGGAGCAGTAAATTTGTAAGTTATTGTGATCTGTCGAACAAGTACATTTTCAGGGAACGGCTGAATGTCGCGGTCGAGCTCGGGGATTTGAGTCAATTGGGAAGACTATTCCAAAGAGTCGGCGCTGCAACAAAATAGCTTCTTGCACCTGCATACTTGAGTTTGTAGCTCTGTGGAACTACATCTCTTGACCTGGAAGACCTGAGTCTTTCCTTCTGGGGAAGACTTGCTCTCAACACAATACTACTCGACAAATAATCTGGGCACTCATTAGACAGACACTTGTGCATTAACAAGATGTTTTTGCATTCAATTCTGTTTTCAACACGAAGTCAGTAAAGTTCCTTGAGAACAGGGCTGATGTGATCATTTTTTCTAGCACCTGTTACGAGCCTAGCTGTGGTGTTGATTATAGACTGAATTTTCTGCAGCTGAGTCATTGGAAACCCAGTAAGAATGATATTGCCATAGTCAATTAGACTGAGAACCAAAGCAGAAGCCAATGTTCTCAGTGAGTCCTTGGTGCATAAAATACATTATAAAGATATAGTTAGAGAGAAAGAGAGATGTTAAATCAAAATGTATCAGCAACCAAAGTTAAAAGTATATATACATAAAAACCCCCAAATAAAACTAAAAACAGTACACACCTTCTACAATGCTGGCAGGAACACGTCGTCGACGAGGCAATTTCATGTCTTCCAGATCCATCCTCTTTGCTTCATTCACAGCGGCATCGAACATTATTTCAAATTGATTCCTTAACACTGTGAGTTTGCTCAACACGTGATGTTTACGGCGAATCCCTTCTGAGATCGTCAAGTAGGACTCTGAATGCCGTAGCAAACGAGTCAGTTAATGCAAACAGACGATGAGCCACTGAACATTTAAAGTATGTTTCCGCTGAATGCAAGGTATTCAACAAACCACGTGCTGTAATGACTGCATCAGAAGGAGTTTTTCGATCAGCTTCTATACGCTCAAACGTTTCCATAAGGTGCTCATAGTTGTAAATTACGCTGTTTATTGCTGACGCTCGTACGGTCCACCTAGTCGGGCACAGTGGTCGAAGGTTAGTCTCTGGAGCCGAGACGTGTTTCTCCTCGTTCTCATCGTGTACAAACTGACTTTGGACGTCAAGACGCCAGCTGATCGTGTTATATAGCGAATCTACAGCCTCGTAATAGTGAGAACGCTGGAATGCTTTTATATCAACAAACTGAAACTGTTCACCGTTACCTGTGTATAAAATACATTATAAAGATATAGTTAGAAAGAAAGAGATATAGGAAAAGTAAAAAATATATGGTTTAGTTAACAAATTATATAAAAAAAAATTAATTTAAAAAAAAATAGTTTTACCCATTAACGCATACTGTCCTTTTTTAAGGACAGCAATAAAAAGTTTTTTTTATAATAGTTATCTTGATTATATATATTATCTTTGCAACTAATCCAGTCCTATATAAACTAAAGTCTTTGTTAAAAAATTTTTTTTGATTTGAAATTGATAGATTGTTTCGATATTTTGATTTTTCAAGGCGATAACTAAATTTTTTGTGTTTTTGTCATGGCTCATGAAAAAAAGTTAGTTATAATTTTATTAAATGTCTACCATTCATAATGTATAATATTATTTTATTGTTATTCATTCTTATTTCTTATTTTAAAATACATTTCATTTTACATGTAATATTATTTCCAAAAACTGTGTTTTATTGAATGTCCTTTTTTAAGGACACTATGCAGTAATACTGATGGTAAAATAAATTATTTTCAGATTCGCTCTTCATGAAGTCCTTAGTATTTTGGAAGATGACAATGATTTCTTCTCAGCAGATACAGTTCTAATAGTTCAAACGACAAATCAAAATTTGAAAACATGTCTTCCCTCACATTGTTTAATTAATTTTTTTATGTAACAGTCATCAAGTTGATAACTATACAGTATAGCTAGATTGTGTCCATGGTCGCTTTGTTCGCAGTAAATCCTGCGGTTTGTTAAAGGAGCAAACCTGAAAGCATAATTATAGCCTATACACATTCTTTCAGGCAATCAATCAAATAAATTTCTATAGCGCTCTACCCTCAAAATCAAGAGGCTTTGGCAAATCGCAGGATGTATTGCGAACAAAGTGACCATGGACACAATTTAGCTGTAAGCAATGCTATAACTGTCAACAGATTTGAATAATTATTAAGATATTTTCATTGCAATGACAATGAGAAAATTAATAAATTAGACAGAATGGCCAAAGTGCGTCCATTATTTGATGCTATGAATGACAGATTTTACAAGTTTTAGCCCAAAGAATGTCATTTGGCAACTGATGAACCAATGGGGCTATATTATGGGAGGCATTCATCAAAAGAGTTTATCAGAGGGAAACCTATAAGGTTTGGGAATACAGTTTGGCGTCTAAATAATAGGCTTGGTTATTTGGTAGACCCATATCAAGGAGCATCGGAAGAGTGCAACAGCCATTTAGGCCTTGGTGGATCAGTGGTATCCAAACTAATAAGATCATTTTATTAGTCAAATTGGAGATGGCCAAAAAAGATGCAAGCAATGTGGAAAGAAAGTGCAAAAGAAATGCCTTAAATGTAAAGTAGCTTTACATTAGGAGTGCTTCAGCATCTACCACGAATCGTAATTGCCGTCAGTAGCAATGCATAGTGTCCTTTTTTAAGGAAATTTTTTATTTTCATTCTAACTTTTTTTGTATAAAATATTTCAGAATAATTTTTTGATTTTATTTTTCCGAATCAGTTTTTCAATAAAATTAAAAAAATTTAATTAATTCTTTTGAGTCATGCGTTAATGGGTTAACAAATTTTATAAGTTAGAGCCTCGAATAGTGTTGTACTTTGAACAGTTTCCCAAATGATTACACTGGAAAACACAATTTGCTGTCAAAGGTTTTTTGATGGATTTAGTATAATTTTAAGCGCTGAATCTAAAAATGATATTCTCTTTGTTCAATCAGGTCAACTTTTTTATCTATGGTCACGTGACCATTTTCTTTATTCTCCATATATAAAGAATATTTAATGTTGTTTTTTAGCAATTGTTTATATTTATGAAATTCAAATAAGTTCTTTTTATTTAGTTATTAAAAGTTTATTTGAATTTTGAGTAAATATATTCTCTATATTTAGTAGATAAAATGAAAAAAGCTAGGAGGCATTGCCAAAACAACCCAGACGTTTTTTGTTATATATGCGGTGAGTATAATCGACTTTCTAACAGAAATCCAGTGACTTATTTCATAAAGATGGCTTACCACAGCTATTTTAAATTTAAGCTTGGTGACCAAGATAAAAATTGGGCTCCACACATGGTGTGCAAGACATGCACAGAGAATCTGCGTCGTTGGACCAAAGGCAAGATGAGTAGCTTAAAGTTTGGTATTCCTATGGTTTGGAGGGAACCAAAAAACCACGCAAATGACTGTTATTTTTGTGCTGTTGATGTAAAAGGAATTAATAGAAATAATAGAAATAGTCTTGAATATCCTGATCTGGAATCAGCACGTCGTCCAGTTGCTCATTGCAACGAAACTCCTGTACCTGTTCCCACTGAACTAGACAGTGAAAGTGAAGAAAATTCATCTGTTGAAGAGAAAGAAGATGATGATGACGTATTAGTTAATGAAGATGTTCCAACTCCATTTTCACAAATGGAACTAAATGATTTAGTTCGTGATCTCAACTTATCTAAATCAGCTGCTGAACTTTTAGCATCGAGACTGAAAGATAAAAATATTCTTTGTGACGATGTTCTAATCACTTTTTATCGAAACAGACATCAAGAGTACCTGCATTTTGTTTGCTGGACACTGAAAAGAGATGAGTCTACAAATGAGCACTCTAGAAGTTGCAAAAAAAGAAAATTTGTGCCTTGATTGTTTAATAAAAAACTTGAAATTCTTTTTTATGTTATTTTTTACTTATACTTACCATTTAAAAAACTAATGAATTTGAAGTTTTAAATATGTTAAATTTATGTTGTATTAGAAATAATTTTTTTCAAATAAACAGACTCTAAAAAAATAGTAATATGAAAATATGAAAAAAACCGCAACAAATGTCAGAGAGATTTCATTGAAAATTTCAATTTTTAAAATTAAAATAGCTTTAAAACTTGACCTGATACAGAAAAACTTGAATCATTTTTGAAATCAGCAGCTAATATTCTGTATAAATCAGTTAAAAAAGTTTAGACAACCGAAAATTTTTGTTTTTTGTTGCCTTGTGTTATCACAGTTGATTTTTGGGTGAACCAAATACATTGTGGCCCATTAGCTCTAAATATTGGGTGGCCCACCCTGCTCCGCCCGCCATGACCATAACCTTGGACTTTTCTGGACTCAGCCCCATCACGCAAGCCATTAGGTTTGTTGGTGAGGTCTTGAAGTTCGCTGCTGGAGCGGCCCATCAGATCGATGTCGTCAGCAAATCTTAAAGCTCTCAATTCATGTTTAAAACTTTAAAAACAAACGCCTGCAACTTGTGGTAGGTCTTTCATTTGTGGTAATTTAATTGAATGCTTCATTAAAAACAATGGATCTTTAAAAAATATTATTCATTTCCGAACTGAAAATAAAATAAAAACGTAAAAATTGAATTTAAAATTACCTTTAAAAGTTTTCGACTTTCGTTCATGACAAGTAGAAGGCAATAGATGTTTAGCTAAGTCAGAAATCAGATACGTTTAACTAACATAAGAGGAAGAAGTGAAGCCAAATATGACTGGCAAAGCCTTCTGACCAGTGCACTTTCTGTGGCCCATAGTAGCGCGAAATATTTAAATTTCTTCAATAATGGAGGGAAGGTATGGAAATTTTATTTTGTCATTTTAAATAATCTAAAAGATAACATTTTAACTTTATTACAGTATGTCATGGGAATAACCGTGATGTAATAGTGGCTTGAATATACAATGAGAGATTTCAATTGATGTTGAATATTTAAATACAAAATGTCCACTTAAATGCAATTCTAAAGCAGTTTTAAAGCTGTATTTATATAGTTTTAAAGCTTTATTTACATATTTTAAAACTAGAATATTAAAAATTATATTTGATTAATATTTCTAATATACCCAAACGACTAAATCCTTAAATACTAAAGATTTAAGCCACTTTGGTCCACCACTCCACGCCCAAGTTGTTCTACATTCAACCACGTCGTGTTCTTTGATTTCACCGAAAATACAACTTCCCTTTTATAACGAAAAAAAGCTACAACGACGAAACTCTAAATTACTAGAGATTAAAACCCAGATTAAAGGACTGCTTGTTCATGCGAAAACGCATATTGTTTTCGTGAAGGGAAGGCTGAGGGACGTACAAGAAAATGTTTTTTTGATGGGGGGATGAATTACCACGACTCAAACAACACATCATGCTAGATTGTACAATACTGCACACTAGACTACCATGCATACACTCAAGCATGCAAAAAAATTTAACGAAATTTGAAACTTATTCACAATGATTTTAGTGCCAACTTCCCTCCCGAACAAAATCCTAAAGCATCCAACTTCCCTCGCAACAACGACATCTCAAGGGATCCAACTTCCCTCGCAACAACAACATCTCTCGAGCATCCAACTTTCCTCGCAACAACGACATCTCAAGGGATCCAACTTCCCTCGCAACAACGACATCTCAAGGGATCCAACTTTCCTCGCAACAACGACATCTCAAGGGATCCAACTTTCCTCGCAACAACGACATCTCAAGGGATCCAACTTTCCTCGCAACAACGACATCTCTCGAGCATCCAACTTTCCTCGCAACAACGACAGCTCAGGCATCTTCACTCACATCATTCTCATAGTCGTTCTCGTCAGGTTTGGCAATCTTGTACGTGATCAGAAAGTCTGGGCATGCCTGTTTTGGCGGGAAGAGAAGCGTCATACATGTTAATAAATTAATATATAGGATTAAATATTCAAATAAAAATGGTATATATATATATATATATATATATATAGGACTAAATAACCATATTAAAAAACAATATAATAACATATTTAATATAATAAAATATTTAATACAATAAAATATTGAATACAATAAAATATTAAACACAATAAAATATTAAACACAATAAAATATTAAATACAATAAAATATTCAAATGCAAATAATAAATTAAGAAAGACATAAAAAAATTTTTCGTACATACAAAAAATGGCATTTTTAAAAATTTCCCAAATTAGTGGTGCCAACCTGTTCGCCCCTGTAGACCACATATTCTGCATAAATGAGTCCCCGTGGGCTGGGCAGACCACTGACCGAGTGGTGACCAGGAGGGGCGTGTGCTATCTGTAATGGTGGGAGTGGAAGGATGAGTAAGTGGAAAGGGGTGAATAGATGGGCGGAGATAAATAGGTTGATGAATGATAATAATAATAATGACAATAATATGAAAACGAACAGGTGGGAGAGGGTGGGTAGGTTGATGGAGGTGAATAGAGGTGGGAGGGGAGCAGGAGGGAAAGGGCTCAGGAGGTGGCTTAGAGGATTAAAAGTGCACGACACACAAAAGTATCTCCTAACACGAACCTTCATAGCATTGAGTTGCGTGTACGACTTTCCCAACGTCACACGGCACAAAAGCATCTGCCTGTTGGTTTTATTAAATCCCAATTTCAACGCATCTCACCGGGCAACGAGCCAGAATCACTGAAACCCCCAAAAAAGCATCCCAACGAAGGGGACAGACGAACACTCGCTCACCTCGAACAGAGGTAGCACGAACGATCCTTGTGAGCGGGACAGCCTGTGCCGCCTCCGATGCCGTAGACATACTGGTTGCTCTTGGAGGAGTTCTCAGCGAAGTAGATGCCTGGGTGTTGCGGGGAGGGGGGTGTGAAGAAAGAGGTTAAATCCAGATCAAATAATCTTTTTTAAATTCTTTTTTGAAAATATTCTTTTTTTCACGGCCTGGAAAACGACATTAACAAAATCTTCACAAATAATTCAACGCAACTAAACACAGAAAAAAAACAACTGAAAATCCCCTGAAGCTCGGCGCTCAAAAATCGAAAAACCTCGTTGGGAATCAAAAAACACCCAATTCATCGAGAGAGACCGACTCACCGGCGCCGAACATGCCTCCGATGTATGCGTGTCGTTCGTCGAAGCCTTTGTTGATGATCGAGTTCATGAAGAGTGAGCCGTGGAAGAGAAATCGTTCGTTCGCCGAGCCTTTGTTTTCGTCAGCCACCTGGTGGTGGTGGTGATGATGATGGTAATGATGGTGGTGATGATTTTGGTGGTCATGATGATGATGGTAATGATGGTGGTGATGATTTTGGTGGTGGTGGTGATGATGATGGTAATGATGGTGGTGATGATTTTGGTGGTGATGATGATGATGGTAATGATGGTGGTGATGATTTTGGTGGTGATCATGATGATGGTAATGATGGTGGTGATGATTTTGGTGGTGGTGGTGATGATGATGGTAATGATGGTGGTGATGATTTTGGTGGTGATGATGATGATGGTAATGATGGTAGTGATGATGATGGTCATGGTGATCATTATGATGGTAATGATGGTGGTAGTGGTGGTAATGATGATGGTAATGATGTTGGTGATGGTGGTGATGATGATGGTGGTGACGATGGTGGTTGAGTGGGCGAATAATGAAACATAAAATGAGTGATGGTGGTTGCAGTAGGTGGTTATAGTAGTAGTTGCAGTGGGTGGTTATAGTAGTAGTTGCAGTGGGTGGTTATAGTAGTAGTTGCAGTGGGTGGTTATAGTAGTAGTTGCAGTGGGTGGTTATAGTAGAAGTTGCAGTGGGTGGTTATAGTAGAAGTTGCAGTGGGTGGTTATAGTATTAGTTGCAGTGGGTGGTTATAGTAGTAGTTGCAGTGGGTGGTTATAGTATTAGTTGCAGTGGGTGGTTATAGTAGTAGTTGCAGTGGGTGGTTATAGTAGTAGTTGCAGTGGGTGGTTATAGTAGTAGTTGCAGTGGGTGGTTATAGTATTAGTTGCAGTGGGTGGTTATAGTAGTAGTTGCAGTGGGTGGTTATAGTAGAAGTTGCAGTGGGTGGTTATAGTATTAGTTGCAGTGGGTGGTTATAGTAGTAGTTGCAGTGGGTGGTTATAGTAGTAGTTGCAGTGGGTGGTTATAGTAGTAGTTGCAGTGGGTGGTTATAGTAGAAGTTGCAGTGGGTGGTTATAGTATTAGTTGCAGTGGGTGGTTATAGTAGTAGTTGCAGTGGGTGGTTATAGTAGAAGTTGCAGTGGGTGGTTATAGTATTAGTTGCAGTGGGTGGTTATAGTAGTAGTTGCAGTGGGTGGTTATAGTAGAAGTTGCAGTGGGTGGTTATAGTATTAGTTGCAGTGGGTGGTTATAGTAGAAGTTACAGTGGGTGGTTATAGTAGTAGTTGCAGTGGGTGGTTATAGTAATAGTTGCAGTGGGTGGTTATAGTAGTAGTTGCACACCTCTTGCTTCTGATGCTCGTATCGGCTGAGAAGTTTGTCATTCTTGATTTTTTGAATCCTCAACACCCTGAACCTGAGGTATCATCATCATCATCATCATCATCATCATCATCATCATCGTCATAGTAATCATGGTCATCATCATCAATACCAGCATCCCCATCATAATCATCGTCATCCTTTCCCCACCCCCCCATTATTCTTTTCCTCACCACCACCACCACCATCATCATCATCAACACCTTTTCCTCCTCCAATCCTCCTCCTCTCCCCTTTAACACCCAACCAGTAGCATAAGTACTGAAACCCACCAACCAACCCATCCACCAACCCTCTAACCAACTAACCAACCCACCAACCAACCCATCCACCAACCCTCTAACCAACCAACCAACTAACCAACCAACCAACCAACCAACCAACCCACCAACCAACCAACTAACCAACCAACCAGCCAACCAATCAACCAAACAACCAACCAACCCACCAACCAACCAACCCACCCACCAACCAACCAACCAACTCACCCACCAACCAACCAACCAACCAACCCACCCACCAACCAACCCACCAGCCCACCAGCCCATCCACCCACCAACCAACCAACCCACATACCAACCCACCAACCACCCACCCACCAACCCACTAACCAACCACCCACATACCAACCCATCCACCCACCACCAACCCACCAACCACCCACCAACCCACCAACCCACCACCCACCAACCCACCCACCAACCCACCTACCAACCAACCCACCCACCAACCCACCCACCCACCAACCCACCAACCTACCCACCAACCAACCAACCAACCCACCCACCAACCACCAACCAACCCACCAACCAACCCACCAACCAACCACCAACCACCAACCCACCAACCCACCAACCCACCCACCACCCACTAACCCACCAACCCACCCACCAACCAACCCACCAACCCACCAACCCACCACTAACCCACCAACCACCCACCTGCTATAGACTCCTCCGCAGTTCTCCTTGTGTTCCTTGATGGACGACTGCATCAGATGCTCAACCTCCATGAACTCCTTGTCACTCTCCAACAAGTCGATCAACACTGTCTTGCACGTTTGTTGTGGTTGTTGTGGTTGTTGAGGTTGGTGTTGGTGTTGTGGTTGAGGTTGTTGTTGGAGTGTTGCCGTGGGAAGGACGCTGGTGTTGCTGTTGTTGTTGTTGTTGTTGTTGTTAACGCCTGTTTGGGTTCAATAATTTGGGTCGTCTCGATTCAAAAACCAAACACAAAGAAGCCTCGAAACCACTTGAAACAACAACCGATAACAACAAAAACAACCAACGAAACACAAGCTCAACAACAACAACAACAACTGCATACATTCTATTTTAAAAATTATAGAAACAAAAACAGCAAAAAACGGACCGAAAACTTTCTGGATCTTCTTGATGATCTTGTGGCGGTGGCCGAAGGCAGCGACGCCGGCGTTCTTGAGGTCCTCGTGGTTCATCTCGACGAGGACGTCCATGCTGATCTGCTCCCGCTGGAACGTCTCCCACAGACACGAGAGACCCAGTTCGTGCAGGAAGTGCTCTACCGTGCTTTGTTGCGCGGGTGGTTGTTGTTGTTGGGGTTGTTGTTGTTGTTGTTGGGGTGGTTGTAGAATGTTTGGTAGTTGTTGTTGTGGTAGTGGTAGTGGTTGCTGTAGTTGTAGTATAAGAGAGTGTTGTTGTTGTTGTTGTTGTTGTTGGGTGCTTGAGGAATGCGATTGTGAGGTTAATTGAGAAAGTGTTGGCGAAGGCAGCAGAAGTGGATGTTGATGTTGTTGTTGATGTTGATGTTGTTGAAGTGGTTGTTGTTGTTGTGGTTGTTGTTGAAGTGGTTGTTGTTGTTGTTGTTGAAGTGGTTGTGGTTGTTGTTGTTGTTGAAGTGGTTGTTGTTGTTGAAGTGGTTGTTGTTGTGGTTGTTGTTGAAGTGGTTGTTGTTGTTGTTGTTGTTGAAGTGGTTGTTGTTGTTGAAGTGGTTGTTGTTGTGGTTGTTGTGCGGATGGTGGAGTGAGCGAAGGCAAGTTGAAGTGAGGTTGTTTGCGTGGGCAGATGTTGCTGGGAGGAGAGGGAAGGCAGGAAAAGGAGGTGGTGGTTGCTTGGATGGTGCTGATACTAGTATCCAAAAGAGTCAAGAGGTCATTGTTGTTGTTGTTGTTTGGTTCTTTTATCGCAGCATTAGTTGCTGTAATTTTTGTTGTTGTGGTGTCGTTATTATAAAGAGTGTTGTTGTTGTTGTTGTTGTTGTTGTTTGTACTGAGTACATCAGGAGTAGTACAAAAAGCAATTGAATCCTTAGTACTACTGCAACTACTTGTAGAGACGATGTCATTGTTGTTGTTGTTGTTGTTGTTAAGAATGACGTTGTTGTTGTTTTCTTTAGCTTGAGGGGTGACAGGGATGTTGTTGTTGCCTGCCTGCAAAGCCTTGCCATCCACCTGAGGCCTGATGTTGCTGTGTTGTTGTTGTTGGTGTTGATGCTGGTGTTGTTGTTGTTATTGTAAGTGTTGATGATGTTGTTGTGTTTATAAATAGAATAAAAACAAAAATAAGAATAAACTGACCGAAACTTGGAAACCATAGATGAAAACGCAGATGATGAAGATGACGATGATGATGATGGCATAGCGAGTGGTGATGATGATGATGAAGGAAGAGGAAGAGGAGGAGGAGGAGGAGGAAGAACGATTGGTTCATCGCACAGACTGGGCATGGCCGCTTGCAGGATCGACTTGACGTCTTCCGCCTGATTAATTAATTTATTATTAATTATAAATTAATTAATAAAATCATAAATATCGACTTTATTTATTTTATTTTGATTGTTTATATTTAAAAAATAGATAAAAAACAAAGATTAACACTATACGTATATTTTTTTGAACAATTATTTACTAATTATAGGTAGCCATAATTATTCATTCATCCTAATCGCTAATTAATCATAATCTTTAATCAATCATAATTGCTAATGAATCCTAATTGCTGATTAATCCTAATTTCTGATTAATCCTAATCGCTGATTAATCCTAATCGCTGATTAATACTAATTGCAAATTAATCCTAATTGCTGTTTAATCCTAATTTCTGATTAATCCTAATTGCTGATTAATCCTAACTGCTGATTAATCCTAACTGCTGATTAATCCTAATTGATGATTAATCCTAATAGCTGATTAATTATTCCTAATTAACGAACCGTGGCGAGTTCGTAGGGGGTTTGCTGGTCCTGGTTCTTGAGCATGGGACTGGCTCCATGCGCGAGCTGCCAATGTGGCAAGGCCAGAATTTAATGATGCTAATTATCTTTTTAAAAACTTAAAATAAATATTTTAATAAATCAAATATATTTATATAGCGCTTTTTGCATAATTTTCAAGAGCGCTCTGAAATGAAGTTGTTGAATAGATGTGTCTTCAGATGCTAGTAGTTAGACTACGGGATCTAGAGTCTCGAATAAACGGACCAGCATAATGGAGGAACGGTGAGCCGAAGTGTTTTGAATGGAAGGAATAAAATGGTACTGTGTTGAACCTACTCCACCCTTCAATCCACCCCCCCACCCCCAAAACCCCCAAAGCCTGCCCCAGCGACCAGCAGGGCGCACAACTGGGTCCTCCCCTTCTGGGCAGCCTCGTGCAGGGGCGTGTAGCCCCACTTGTCGACTGCATTCACGCACGTCTCGAACTTGATCAGCATTGAGGCTATTTCCACGTGCTGTTGTTAGTTGTTGGGTGGGAGGTGTTGGGGGGGGGTGTTGGAGGGGGAATGGGTGTTGGGGGGGAAGTGTTGGGGGGATGTTGTGGGGGGAAGGTGTTGGGGAGGGGGGTTGGCGGGGGATGTTGGGGGGAAGGGGTGTTGGGGGAGAGAGGGATGTGGGAGAGGGGGTGTTGTGGTTGAGATGGAAGTGGTTGTTGTGACATGTGTGGTGCAATCAGTTGAAGCTTCGATCCAAGAAACAGACAAGATGGGAAAATCTTATTGCAAAAGTTCTTCTCAACTGCCAACTCTCCAAATGAGCACCTCCTGACTTTCTTCTAGCATTACCATTCCACAATCCTCCACTCTTCACTCCATCCCTCCTTCCTTCCTTTCCTACCCCCTTTCATTCAACCCCCCCCCCTTCCCCCTTCACTCCCTCCCTCCCTCCCTCCACCCCCAATCGACTCACTCCATACGACGAGGCATTGTGGAGGGGGATGAGGCCTCCTTTGTCCTGCACATTGACGTCTGCGCCCATCTCCAACAAGTACTCAACCACCTCCAGGTTGTTGTAGCCCGCTGTGAGTTTTTGTGTGATTTGAAGTCGGATTAGAGAGGTTTTTGCATATATATTGTATTACTTTTGTATTGTTTCGTATTTTTTGAGTATTTTTTCAGTACCTAAACCTACCCGCTTGCCAGAGAGCGTCAAATTGAAAAGAATTCCATGATAACTCACACCTTTCAGCACCTTTCAACCACCCAGCCAGACTACACATTAAACACACTATCACTCGACCGGATATCCATCCATCTCTGCCGATGAAAAACGAAATCAAGTCCAGCACTTTCCAGCGAGACTGACCGGCCAAATGCAAGGGAGTGCTGTTCCTGCCTTGGGTGTCCTTGCAGTTGATGTTATCGGGGCTGAGGAGTTTTTGCACCTTTGCCAGGTTGCCCTTCTTCGCTGCTTCAAGCAAGGCGATGTCACCTGAGGGGGGACGGTGTAAATGGGTTGGTTGGTCGTTTTGGAAAATTAATAAAAAGTATTGAAAAAAAAATTTCAAAGATTTTAATAAATAAAACACAATTGTCATAGAAAAAAATGTTTATGAAACAGAAAAAACCCGTCCCCCAACGAACTACCCTCCAACCAACGACAACCATCAGGCCCCCCCCCACAAACCCCTCTAAAACGCCCCCCCCCCACAAACCCCTCTAAAACGCCCCCAACCACCAACCTCGCAGCAGGTCTTCCACATCAGAGTCCCCCTCCTTGGCGAGGTCCATCGGCGTGTACCCGTCCCTGTTCTTGCGCGTCTTGTCCGCCCCGTGCTGTGGTTGTGGTTGTTGTGGGGGTTGTGGTAGTTGTTGTGGGGGTTGTTGTGGGCGTTGTTGTGGTGGTGGTGTTGTGGTTGTGGGGGTTGTTGTTTGGTGGAGTTGTGGTTGTGGGGGTTGTTGTGGTGGTGGTGTTGTGGTTGTGGGGGTTGTTGTTTGGTGGTGTTGTGGTTGTGGGGGTTGTTGTGGTGGTGGTGTTGTGGTTGTGGGGGTTGTTGTGGTGGTGGTGTTGTGGTTGTGGGGGTTGTTGTTTGGTGGTGTTGTGGTTGTGGATGTTGTTGTTTGGTGGTGTTGTGGGCGTGGGGATGATTTGTGGTGGTGTGGGGTTGATGTGGAGACGATTGGTGTGGTTGGTGTGGTTTGAACGATGGTGGTATTGTGGGTGTGAAACAGGCTTTACTAGAGCCATCAATCCATGCATGCAACCATCCATGCATGCATGCAACCATCCATGCATCCCTCCATCCATCCATACAACCATCCATGCATGCATTCAACCATCCATGCATCCCTCCATGCATGCCTTCATCCATCCATGCAACCATACACCTCCCCCCATACATGCATGCATCCATGCAACCTTGAGGAGGAGTTTGCAGATCCCAAACTTGCCCTTGGCCGAAGCCTCGTGCAGGGGCGTGTACTTCCACAAGTCCCACATGTTGACGTTCGCCTTGTGCTGCGGTGGTTGTGGTCACATGTAGTTGTGGTCACATGTGGTTGTGGTCACATGTGGTTGTGGGGATGTGGTTGTGTTCACATGTGGTTGTATTCACATGTGGTTGTGGTCACATGTGGTTGTGTTCACATGTGGTTGTGGTCACATGTGGTTGTGGTCACATGTGGTTGTGGTCACATGTGGTTGTGGGTAGGTTGTGGTCACATGTGGTTGTGGTCACATGTGGTTGTGGTCACATGTGGTTGTGATCACATGTGGTTGTGATCACATGTGGTTGTGGTCACATGTGGTTGTGGTCACATGTGGTTGTGTTCACATGTGGTTGTGGTCACATGTGGTTGTGGTCACATGTGGTTGTGGGGATGTGGTTGTTGTTGTTGTGGGGATGATTGTGGTTGTGGTGGTGGAGATGAAGGGTTGTGGGTGGTGGTTGTATTGGTAGTAGTAAGTGGCAGTTCTAACCATCCAACCTTTCCTCAGCCATACACCCTCTCAACCACCCCCCACAACCACCCCTGCCAACCACCACCTCCCTCCACCTCCCTCCACCCCTGCCAACCACCACCACCCCCCACCCCTGCTAACCACCACCTCCCTCCACCCCTGCCAACCACCCCTGCCAACCACCACCTCCCCCCACCCCTGCCAACCACCACCTCCCTTCACCCCTGCCAACCACCCCCTCCCCCCACCCCTGCCAACCACCACCTCCCTCCACTCCTGCCAACCACCACCTCCCTCCACCCCTGCCAACCACCACCTCCCCCCACCCCTGCCAACCACCACCTCCCTCCACTCCTGCCAACCACCCCTGCCAACCACCCCTGCCAACCACCACCTCCCTCCACTCCTGCCAACCACCCCTGCCAACCACCACCTCCCCCCACCCCTGCCATCCACCACCTCCCCCCACCCCTGCCAACCACCACCTCCCTCCACTCCTGCCAACCACCCCTGCCAACCACCACCTCCCTCAACCCCTGCCAACCACCACCTCCCTCCACTCCTGCCAACCACCCCTGCCAACCACCCCTGCCAACCACCCCTGCCAACCACCACCTCCCTCCACCCCTGCCAACCACGCCTGCCAACCACCACCTCCCTCCACCCCTGCCAACCACTACCTCCCTCCACCCCTGCCAACCACCACCTCCCTCCACCCCTGCCAACCACCACCTCCCTCCACCCCTGCCAACCACCACCTCCCTCCACCCCTGCCAACCACGCCTGCCAACCACCACCTCCCTCCACCCCTGCCAAACCACCACCTCCCTCCATCCCTGCCAACCACCACCTCCCTCCACCCCTGCCAACCACCACCTCCCTCCACCCCTCCCAACCACCACCTACCTCCACCCCTGCCAACCACGCCTGCCAACCACCACCTCCCTCCACCCCTGCCAACAACCACCTCCCTCCACCCCTGCCAACCACCACCTCGATCAACCCCTGCCAACCACCACCTCGATCAGCCCCTGCCAACCACCACCTCCCTCCACCACTGCCAACCACCACCTCCCTCCACCCCTGCCAACCACCACCTCGATCAACCCCTGCCAACCACCACCTCCCTCCACCCCTGCCAACCACCACCTCCCTCCACCCCTGCCAACCACCACCTCCCTCCACCCCTGCCAACCACCACCTCCCTCCACCCCTGCTAACCACCACCTCCCTCCACCCCTGCCAACCACCACCTCCCTCCACCCCTGCCAACCACCACCTCCCTCCACCCCTGCCAACCACCACCTCCCTCAACCCCTGCCAACCACCACCTCGATCAACCCCTGCCAACCACCACCTCGATCAACCCCTGCCAACCACCACCTCCCCCCACCCCTGCCAACCACCACCTCCCTCCACCCCTGCTAACCACCACCTCGATCAACCCCTGCCAACCACCACCTCGATCAACCCCTGCCAACCACCACCTCCCCCCACCCCTGCCAACCACCACCTCCCTCCACCCCTGCCAACCACCCCTGCCAACCACCACCTCCCCCCACCCCTGCCAACCACCACCTCCCCCCACCCCTGCCAACCACCACCTCCCCCCACCCCTGCCAACCACCACCTCGATCAGCATCTGCGTCACCTCGTAATGGCCATACGAGCACGCATTGTGCAGTGGAACCAAGCCTCTGTTGTTGTTGATGATGATGATGAGGGAGATGATGTGGACGATGATGATGATGATGATGATGGTGGTGGTGGTGATGATGATGGTGGTGATGATGATGGTGGTGATGATGATGATGACGAACCCCTTGTCTTTAGCGTGGACATCGGCTCCGTTCTTGAGAAGAAACTCCACCACTGACTTCCTGTTGTAGCCTGTAGATGTTGTTGATAATAGTTGTGGTTCTTGATAATAGTTGTGGTTGATGTTGTTGGTGCAGTTGATAATAGTTGTAGTGGTAGTACTATTTATTGCTGTTGTTGAGAGAAAATAATAGTGTAAAAATTAATTTTGAAGAAGAACAGCAATAAAAAACAACACCAACCACAAAAAACTAGGAACAACACCAACAACAACAAAAACAACCCCACTACCAAAACCACCACCCCCCCCCCAAGACAACACCAACCACAACAAAAACAACCCCACTACCAAAACCACCACCCCCCCCCAAGACAACACCAAGTACAACAAAAACAACCCCACTACTAAAACCACCACCCCCCCCCCCCAAACAACACCAACCAGCAGCAAAGTGGAGGGGTGTGGAGTGGCGACCATCGACATCTCTGCAGTTTACCGCCTTTGGGTACACCTGCAGAATTCTCTGTGTGGAACAGTGTGTGTGTGTGTGTGTGTGTGTGCGTGCGTGTGTGTGTCTGTGTGTGTGTATGTGTGTGTGTGTGTGTGTGTGTGTGTGTGTGTGTGTGTGTGTGCATGTGTGTGTGTGTGTGTGTGTGTGTGTGTGTGTGTGTGTGTGTGTGTGTGTGTGTGTGTGTGTGTGTGTGTGTGTGTGTGTGTGTGTGTGTGTGCCGTTAGGGTGTCAATACTTCTCTAATCATTTATTTTTATTATTAATATTAATATTCTAATTATATTATAATTATTATTTTTATATTATAATTATTAGTAATAATATTATATCATTATTATCATCCTTATTATTCGCTTTCCTCTATGATACAATACAATACAACGACGATTGTTATTAACGTGGCGTAAGCCCGGTCGGGCTTCAAGACCACTTGTTTATGGAAAATTGGATAATAATATTAATAATGATAGATGAATAAATAGTAATTAAAGGTAAAGTGACTTATTGAAATTTAACAAAATAATCATTTCTATATATATATATATATATATTATTTATTTTTTTAATATACGAATTTTTTTAATTTTTTTAAAGATTGAAACTGAAATAATAATAACAATAAATTTAAGATAAAAGTATATATCTATATTATATTATTATTATTATTATGATTTATTTTTAAATTATTATCGATAGTATATATATTTATATATATTTAATCTTATTATTATGATTTATTATACAATTATTATTGACCATTAGTATGAATAAAAAATATGGATGAAATTGGGAAGCAAGAAATTGATGAATGGAAAATGAGCAGTAAATTTGTAAGTTATTGTGATCGGTCGAACAAGTACGTTTTCAGGGAACGGCTGAATGTCGCGGTCGAGCTCGGGGATTTGAGTCTATTGGGAAGACTATTCCAAACAGTCGTGCTGCAACAAAAAAGCTTCTTGCACCTGCATACTTGAGTTTGTAGCTCTGTGCAACCTCATCTCTTGACCTGGAAGACCTGAGTCTTTCCCTCTGGGGAAGACTTGCTCTCATGACAAAACTACTCGAAAAATAATCTGGACACTCATTAGACAGACACTCGTGCATTAACCAGATGTTTTTGTATTCAATTCTGTTTTCAACACGAAGCCAGTGGAGCTCCTTGAGAACAGGGCTGATGTGATCCTACTTTCTAGCACCTGTTATGAGCCTAGCTGTGGTGTTGATTATAGACTGAATTTTTTGCAGCTGCGTCATTGGCAACCCAGTAAGAATGATATTGCCATAGTCAATTCGACTGAGAACCAAAGCAGAAGCCAATGTTCTCAGTGAGTCCTTGGTCAATAACCATCTTATGGATCGTATTTGGCGTAAAGAAGCAAAGCAGGTTTGAGTCATCTTTTTGATGTGTGTCGTCATGGTGAGGTCTTTGTCGAGATAAACTCCTAGGTTTCTGACACTATCGGAAGGATTTATCTCGTTATAACAAATGCGAACTGGATCTTTGGGAGTGTGAGTAGAGTTTCGACGGGATGAGAGCCAAATAACTTCAGTTTTGCTGGAGTTAAGTTTCAGTTGATTGGCACACATCCAAGCAGCAATTTCATCAATGCATGATGACACCCTTGCTTGCAGGTCAGCCTGATGACCTTTAATGCAATAACGTAAATCTGGGTGTCATCAGCGTACTGATGAAAAGCAAGCTCATGTCTAGCTGCTATTCTTTCCAAATCTCCAGTGTACAACGAGAACAGACCAAGGACTGAATCTTGGGGGACTCCTACAGCAGAAACCGACATTGTCGATTTTGTCCCACTCCAGCGGATGTCAAAACATCTGTCATTTAAGTAGTCCTTAAACCATTCTAACGCAGAGTCAGAGAAACCATAGGAGATGTGCAGTCTTCGGAGCAGTGTTGCATGATCCACCAGATCGAAAGCTGCCGATAGATCAAGCAAAACTAACAATGTAAGCTTACCGTCATCTGCTGCTCTAAGGATGTCTGCAAAGACCTTGGTTATAGCAGTTTCTGTCGGATGATGACGACGGTAGGCTGACTGCAAGGGAAGAAAAAGATGAAATTCTGCCAGATAGTTGACTACTCTGTGGAGAAGAAATCTTTCCATGAGTTTGGACAACACCCTCAAGTTTGAAATAGGCATGTACGACGAAGTTTCAGTGAGTTTAAGACTTGGCTTCTTGAGCAGTGGCGTGATGTAGGCCGACTTGAAGGACTTCGGAACCCTGCCTACCGAAAAAGACCTGTTGAATAAGCTCACTAAAAAAGGAGCAATTATTCCAGATATCTCCTTCAACAGCCATGTAGGAACCGGGTCATTCGAGCACTGCTTATTCGGAAGCCCTTGAATAGCCCTAACTACTTCTTCTTCGTCGACTATGCTGAACCCATTCAAACTGAGCCCGTGCTCGCAGAATGAAAATGTTGGGTCATCTTGGGCATTGATTGACCTTCTCGCCGACGCAACTTTCTCTGTGAGATGTGCGTGATAGTCATCAGCACTGATGCCTGAGACTGACGACGTCTTACTTCTATGATGATGAAAAGGATGATGATGGTGATTATGATGATGATGGTTACCTTGAACTAGAAAGGTATGTGTATAGAGTTTGATGATGATGATGATGATGCAAAGGATTATGATGATGATGACGACGACGATGAGGATGATGATGATGATGGTTACCTTGACGACTTCCAGATCTCCTATCTTGGCAGCCTCGAGGAGTTGTGTGTTGATCACCGCCATTGATAACTGCTGGTCCTCTGTTGACGTGGTGGTGGTGATAGAAGTTGTTGTTGTGGTGGTTGTAGTTGTTGTTGTGGTGGTTGTAGTTGTTGTTGTAGTGATGGTTGTTGTGATAGTAGTTGTTTTTGTGGTGGTAGTAGTTGTGGTTTTTGTGTTAGTGTTGTAGTGGTGGTAGTTGTTGTTGTGGTGGAAGCTGTTGTGAATGTGGTGGTGGTGGTAGTGATAGTTGTTGTGGTTGTAGTTGTTGTGAATGTGGTGGTGGTGGTAGTGATAGTTGTTGTGGTTTTAGTTGTTGTTAATGTGGTGGTGGTGGTAGTAGTGGTAGTTGTTCATGTGGTAGTGGTTGTGCTTGTACTAGGGGCAGTAGTATTAGTTGTTATTGTGCAAGACACCAATGAAAAAAACAACACCAACAACCACAACAACACCAACAACAACAAAAAAGTAACCCCCTTCCCTCCCCCCCACCATTGAAGATCTTCTGGACTGACTCAGTGGCCATTTGAGGGGCGCTCAAGCCGAGCAGTGAACTGATGCTCTTGTCCGCCCCGTACTGCAGCAGCAGACGAATTGTCGCCACGTTGCCTGTGGTGTTGTTGGTGTTGTTGGTGGTGGTGTTGTTGGTGGTGGTGTTGTTGGTGGTGGTGTTGTTGTTGTTAGTGCTGGTGGTGGTTGTTGTTGTTGGTGGTGTTGTTGTTGAGAGGTTGTTCTTGTTGAGAGGTTGTTGTTGTTGTTGAGAGGTTGTTGTTCAATGGTGTTGGATGGGGGTTGTTGTTGGTGTTGAGTGGTGGATGGTTTTTGTAGTTCTTTTTGTAGTTGGAGGGTTGAGCAGTTATTGTTTTTGTTACCCTTACACGACCACAACAACCACTACCACCACAACAACCACTACCACCACCACAACAACCACTACCACCACACCGACCACAACAACCACCACAACGACCACTACCACCACCACCACACCGACCACAACAACCACCACAACGACCAAAACAACCACAACAACCAATACCACCACAACAACCACTACCACCACGACAACAACCACTACCACCACAACAACCACATAAACCACCACAACCACAACAACAACAACCACCACAACAACCACATAAACCACCACCACAACCACCACAACAACAACAACCACCACTACCACCACCACACCGACCACAACAACAACAAGCACCACTACCACCACCACACCGACCACAACAACCACTACCACCACCACAACAACCCCTACCAACACAACAACCACTACAACCACCACAACAACCACAACAACCACTACAACCACCACAACAACCACACAACCACCACAACAACAACAACCACCACAACAACCCCTACCACCACAACAACCCCTACCAACACAACAACCACTACAACCACCACAACAACCACAACAACCACTACAACCACCACAACAACCACAACAACCACCACAACAACAACAACAACCACCACAACAACCACAACAACCACAACAACCACCACAACAACAACCACCACCACAACAACAACAACAACCACCACAACAACAACCACCACAACAACAACAACAACCACCACAACAACCACAACAACCACCACAACAACAACCACCACAACATCAACAACAACCCCTACCAACAACAACAACAACCACAACAACCACTATCACAACAACAACAACCACTACCACCACAACAACCACTACCACCACAACAACCACTACCACCACCACAACAACCACTACCACCACAACAACCACTACCACCACAACAACCACAACCACCACAACAACCACCACAACCACCACCACCACAACAACCACCACAACAACCACCACAACCACCACCACCACAACAACCACCACAACCACCACCACAACAACCACCACAACAACCACCACAACAACCACCACAACAACCACCACAACAACCACAACAACCACCACAACAACCACAACAACAACCACAACAACCACTACAACCACCACAACAACCACCACAACAACAACCACCAAAACAACAACAACAACCACAACAACCACCACAACAACAACCACCACAACCACCACAAAAACCACCACAACAACCACCACCACAACCACCACCACAACAACCACCACAACAACCACCACAACAACCACCACAACAACCATCACAACAACCACCACAACAACCACCACAACAACCATCACAACAACCACCACAACAACAACAACAACAACCACAACAACAACCACAACAACAACCACAACAACCACTACAACAACCACCACCACAACCACCACAACAACCACCACAACAACCACCACAACAACAACCACAACAACCATCACAACAACCACCACAACAACCACCACAACAACCACCACAACAACCACCACAACAACCACCACAACAACAACAACCACTACCACAACAACAACAACCACTACCACAACAACAACAACCACCACACAACCACCACCACAACAACCACCACACAACCACCACCACACCGACCAGTGACAGCGGCTCGATGCAGGGCTGTTTGACCTTGACCGTCCAGTGCATTGACCTTTGTATTACGTCATCATTTATTGATTCCTCCCTGATTATAGTACTCGTGACGATGGCTAAGATGTTATAATTATCATCATCATCACCACCATCATCATCGTCATCACCACCACCATCATCATCATCACCACCCCCATCATCATCATCACCATCATCCTCGTCATCACCACCACCATCATTATCATCACCACCATCATCGTCATCACCACCACCATCATCATCATCACCACCTTAGCTCCATTCTTCAGCAGCAGGTCCATTATATCGAGGTAGCATTTGTCGGTGGCGATGTGCAGTGGAGTCAAGAGGCTGGTAGTGATGATGATGATGGCGATGATGATTATGATGATAGTGATGATGATGATGGCGATGATGATGATGATGGCGATGATGATGATATTGATGGTGATAATGTAGAAGCGATAACTATAATATTAATAATAATATTCTGACTAAAATATTAATAATAATATTCTGACTAAAATATTAATAATAATATTCTGACTAAAATATTAATAATAATATTCTGACTAAAATATTAATAATAATATTCTGACTAAAATATTAATAATAATATTCTGACTAAAATATTAATAATAATATTCTGACTAAAATATTAATAATAATATTCTGACTAAAATATTAATAATAATATTCTGACTAAAATATTAATAATAATATTCTGACTAAAATATTAATTATAATAAAAATAATAATAATCATGGGAATAATGAGAATAGCAATGAAACTACTAATAACAGCGGAAGCGAACTCTTTATTCTTGTGGTCGACGGAGGCTCCCTTCTTGATGAGCACCTCGATGCACTGCTTCTTCTTGCCGCTCGCCCCGCACGACTGCACCACGCTGTGCTGTCGTGGTGGTTGTTGTTGTGGTGGTTGTGGTGGTTGTGGTCGTGGTTGTTGTGGTTGTTGTGGTGGTTGTGTTTGTTATGGTGGTTGTGTTTGTTGTGGTGGTTGTGGTGGTGGTTGTGTTTGTTGTGGTGGTTGTGGTGGTGGTTGTGGTGGTTGTTGTTGTGGTGGTGGTTGTTGTGGTTGTTGTGTTTGTGGTTGTTGTGGTGGTTGTTGTGGTGGTTGTGGTGGTTTTTGTGGTTGTGGTTGTGGTGGTTTTTGTGGTTGTGGTGGTGGTTGTTGTGGTTGTGGTGGTGGTTGTGTTTGTTGTGGTGGTTGTGGTTGTTGTGGTGGTGGTTGTTGTGGTTGTTGTTGTTGTTGTGGTTGTTGTGGTGGTTGTGTTTGTTGTGGTTGTGGTGGTTGTGGTTGTTGTGGTTGTTGTGGTGGTTGTTGTGGTGGTGGTGGTTGTGTTTGTTGTGGTGGTGGTTGTGGTGGTTGTTGTGGTTGTTGTTGTTGTGGTTGTTGTGGTGGTTGTTGTGGTGGTGGTGGTTGTGTTTGTTGTGGTGGTGGTTGTTGTGGTTGTTGTTGTTGTGGTTGTTGTGGTGGTTGTTGTGGTTGTGGTGGTTGTGTTTGTTGTGGTGGTGGTTGTGGTGGTGGTTGTGGTGGTGGTTGTTGTGGTGGGGGTTGTGGTGGTTGTGGTTGTTGTTGTGGTGGTTGTGTTTGTTGTGGTTGTTGTGGTGGTTGTGGTGGTTGTTGTGGTGGTTGTTGTGGTGGTTGTTGTGGTTGTTGTAGTGGTTGTGGTGGTGGTTGTTGTGGTGGTTGTGGTGGTGGTTGTTATGGTGGTTGTGGTGGTGGTTGTTGTGGTTGCTGTGGTGGTTGTGGTGGTGGTTGTGGTGGTTGAGGTGGTTGTGGTTGTTGTGGTGGTGGTTGTTGTGGTGGTTGTGGTGGTTGTGGTGGTGATTGTGGTGGTGGTTGTTGTGGTGGTTGTGGTGGTGGTGGTTGTGTTTGTTGTGGTGGTTGTTGTGGTGGTTGTGGTGGTGGTTGTGGTGGTTGTGGTGGTGGTTGTTGTGGTGGTGGTTGTGGTGAGGGTTGTTGTGGTGTTTGTTGTGGTGGTTGTGGTGGTGTTTGTTGTGGTTGTGTTTGTTGTGGTGGTTGTGGTGGTGTTTATTGTGGTTGTGGTGGTGTTTGTTGTGGTTGTTAGAGGGGTTGGTGAGTTGTTGGGGTGGTTGGAGGATGCTGTTGTGGTGGTTGTTGTGGCTGTTGTGTGGGTTCGGGGGCTGTGAAGTGGCTGTTGTGTGGATTTGGCGAGTGTGAAGTGGTTTTTGTGAATGTTGGTGATTATGTGTGATAATGTGTGATTATGTGTGTTTTAGTTAGGAGAGTGAGTGAGGGTGTGCCATTATAAGAACAACACCAACAACACCTCCACAACAACACCTCCACAACAACACCTTCACAACAACACCTCCACAACAACACCTCCACAACAACACCTCCACAACAACACCTCCACAACAACACCTCCTCAATAACACCAACAACACCTCCACAACAACACCTCCTCAATAACACCAACAACACCTCCACAACAACACCTCCTCAATAACACCAACAACACCTCCACAACAACACCTCCTCAATAACACCAACAACACCTCCACAACAACACCTCCACAACAACACCTCCTCAATAACACCAACAACACCTCCACAACAACACCTCCTCAATAACACCAACAACACCTCCACAACAACACCTCCTCAATAACACCAACAACAACACCACCACTCACGACGGGTGTGTCGTGGCTGAAGGGGTGTTTGAAGTTGACTGAGGCCTCAACAGTCAGCAGCTTCTTCATGCCAGCCAAGTCACATGCCATACAACACTCCAGCAGCTGGAAACCCTTGTGCTCCACTGTTGTTGTTGTTGGTGGTGGTGGTGTTGTTGGTGGTGGTGGGAGTGTTTTTGGTGTTGATGGTGTTGTAGGTTATGAAAATAAAATTAACCCCAATCACAAAAACAACCAAACAACAACTACAATAACAACTACAACAACCACAACCACAACAACAAATACAAACAAAACAAACCAACACAACAACAACAAACAAAACAACCATCACAACAACAACAAACAAAACAACCACCAAAACAACAAATACAACAACAACAAACAAACAAACAAAACAAACACCACAACGACAAACAAACAAAACAACCACAACAACAACAAACAAAACAACTAACTCCTGATCCGCTCCGCCAACTCAGGGGTGGCAGCAACGTCGACAGGCGACTTTGAGTGGCAGTTCAACTGGGCGGAGTCAGCGCCGTGAGCCAATAGGAGCGAGCATACGTCACCTCTATTTTTAGAAGCGGCCTCGTGCAGGGGCGTGAATTGCCATAGGTCCATTACGTTGACGTCTGCCCCGCACTGGGTGTTCGTTGGTAGGTGGGTGAGGAATGGGTGGGGTTGAGTATGGGAATGGGTGGGTTGAGTGGGGGGATGGGTGGGTTGAGTGGGGTTGAGTGGGGGATGAGTGGGGTTGAGTGGGGGGATGAGTGGGGTTGAGTGGGGGGATGAGTGGGGTTGAGTGGGGTTGAGTGGGGGGATGGGTGGGGTTGAGTGGGGGGATGGGTGAGGTTGAGTGGGGTTGAGTGGGGGGATGGGTGGGGTGAGTGGGGTTGAGTGGGGGGATGGGTGGAGTGAAATGGATTGACATGAGCAGCGTGGAGTGTGGTAACAAACAAAAACGAAGTCTGCACCACCCCTCTCACATGCACCTCCCCTCTCACATGCACCACCCCTCTCACATGCACCTCCCCTCTCACATGCACCACCCACCTTTACATGCACCACCCACCTTCACTAGCAGTTCTGTGATTTCAAAGTGGCCGTATGAGCATGCATTGTGCAGTGGAACCAGTCCCCTTGGTGGTGGTGATGATGATGGTGGTGGTGATGATGGTGATGATGGTGGTGGTGATGATGATGGTGGTGGTGGTGATGATGATGGTGATGATGATGGTGGTGGTGACGATGATGGTGGTGGTGATAATGATGGTAATGATGATGATGGTGGTGGTAGTGATGATGATGGTGGTGGTCATGATGGTGGTGGTTGTGGTGATGATGGTGGTGGTGGTGATAATGATGGTGATGATGATGATGGTGGTGGTGATAATGATGGTAATGATGATGATGGTGGTGGTGATAATGATGGTAATGATGATGATGGTGGTGGTGATAATGATGGTAATGATGATGATGGTGGTGGTGATAATGATGGTAATGATGATGATGGTGGTGGTGATGATAATGGTGATTGAGATGCTGGTAATGATATACAATGAGAACATGTGTAATATATTGAATAATTCATTTTCAATTAATCAATATCATCATCAGCCACACCTCCACCAAATCATCATCACCATCACCCATACCGACCACCACCACCAACCCCACCCTGACCACCCCCACCCCTCTCCCCTTCATTATCATCATCAGCACCAACCCTTTATCCTTGGCATGAACATCAGCACCCCTGTTGAGCAGCAGTTGAACGATGTTGATGCGGTTGTAACCGGCTGCTAGGTGCAGGGGTGTCGACTGGGGGGAGGGGGGTGGGGATGGAGTAATGGATGGATGATGGGGTGGATCACCATCATCACCATCCCCCTCATAATCATCATCATCATGGCACCCACCCTTCTGCCGTCAGAGGCATGGCAGTTGACATTGACGGGCGTCAAGAGCGTCGTCATCTTCTCCATCTTTCCGTTCCGCGCGCAATCCAGCAACTCGTCCTTCTTGTACTCGCCTGTTGTTGCCGAAAAGTACTACTACTACTACTACTACTACTACTACTACTACTACTACTACTACTACTACTACTACTACTACTACTACTACTACTACTACTACTACTACTACTACTACTACTACTACTACTGACTACTACTACTACTACTACTACTACTACTACTACTACTACTACTACTACTACTACTACTACTACTACTACTACTACTACTACTACTACTACTACTACTACTACTACTACTACTACTACTACTACTACTACTACTGCTACTACTACTACTACTACTACTACTACTACTACTACTACTACTACTACTACTACTACTACTACTACTACTACTACTACTACTACTACTACTACTACTACTACTACTACTACTACTACTACTACTACTACTACTACTACTACTACTACTACTACTACTACTACTACTACTACTACTACTACTACTACTACTACTACTACTACTACTACTACTACTACTACTACTACTACTACTACTACTACTACTACTACTACTACTACTACTACTGCTACTACTACTACTACTACTACTACTACTACTACTACTACTACTACTACTACTACTACTACTACTACTACTACTACTACTAC
>OX030957.1:11580099-11595816 GCA_943735955.1 Piscicola geometra | reverse complement strand
TTACATTTTAGACTTTTTCTAATATTTTTTATTTTTTGAATTAAATAAATATTTTTATTTAAATTAATTTATAAAGTTTTGTAATAAGTATTTCAGCAACAAGGAAATGAAACTTAACGTTAAGTTTTATTTTAATATAGTCTAAGTTACAGGGAGATTTAAGCTAAAATGGCGCGTTGGAAAGAAATTGAAAAGAATGTTGAAGATTTGGTTCGAATTGTCACTAAAAAACAGGTTTTTGTTTTGAAAGATGTATTATTTTTTAGAAATAATTTTAAAATTTCATTTCATAAGCCTACCGGCTAGTTAAGAAATGTATTAACAAACAAAAATTAAAAATTAAATTTCTACAACTACAGTTAGATGAGGAAAATATTCAAGCATGTTTAAAGTTTTCAATTTCCAACATTAAAAATCACCGATTTCTGGACACAAACGAAGACAAAGTCAATGACATAATTAGCGGGTTTGAATATAAAAAATATTATTATTACATTAATGAAATGCATCTTTAAAAATAAAATATCATACAAACAATCGAAACCACTTTTGAAGAATATGTGAAAAACTTCTGCTCCATGGCCTATCCTCAAAGTCGAAACTGTTGTCAGACCGTTGCAACTTGTACCTGCAAACTCCTCTGTATGGTGAAGTTGTACTCGCTCCGAAAACCACCATGCACTACTCCATCCTCCACTTTCTCTTCCTTCTCTCCTACTCTCCAACCTCCCTCTCAGCAGACGCCAACAGGCCACTGCCCGACCAATCAGAACCTGCCATTCCACCACCTGCATACCAACCCATTGATTGGAAAGCTCTCTTGCTTGATGATGATGATTACATCATTCCACACTATACTTACTCATCTTCTGAGCCTGATGATGATGATGATCTCAATGATAGTCATGATGATGGTCATGATAATGATGTTGATAATAGTGCAAGAAATGCTTTTGCTTATTTAAGCACCTACCATTATGACATTAGTCGCTTGCATGGTGGTGATGATGATGATGCTGGCGATAATTTGGTGGTTGCTGTGAAGAAGAAAAGCTCAATAAATTCAATTAGAGAAATCAATTTAATAAAAAATAAAAAAGTTAATGAGTTAGACAACATGGGAAATATTTCAACTGAAGATTTAACACAAGATTCAGGAATAGGCTGTCATTTTATTTCAAGTATAGAACACATAGAATCATTAAGAAACCACATGAAGGTGAATCTAATGACCAACTACTGGATGGCAGCTGGCGATTATTCATTTAATAGGGATGTGCGTTTTAAAAATGGAAATTTTAAAATGAGTGGAGGTAGGGGTAGAAGAGATAATGCATCTAATAGTTGCACCAATCGAATTGTGCCCTTGAGGTCGTTCTATGGGAAGGGTGGTGTTGATAATGATGCTGCATGTGGATCCATGAAGAGAATTGGTGGTGATGGTTATGATGCCTGTTGTTATGATGATGATGATGCTGAACCATATTGTTTTGATCTTGGGCTGATGGGTGGTGGATTGGTTGATGGTGATGATAATGATGACGAGGTCATCCCACATTTGTGGTTGCATCATCTTGTCTCTCAATCTGAAAGTAATTGTGGTTTCATTTACAACTTCAACCTCCAAGACTGTGGTGGTGATGATGATGATGATGTTGGTGGTGGTGATGATGATGAGGAGAAAAAGGGTGGTGCTGTGTTGTTGTTAAGAAAAGATGATTTTTACGAGGGTGATGATGATGATCACATGACGGGACATGAGGTGAGTGATTATATATCCAACAACAACAACAACATTTACAACAAGGACGAAAACAACAACTGCTACAATATAAACAACATCAACCACAACAACAACACACCGCTGCTGTACCTTCTCAACAATTACTACACCCACAACAACACAACACTCAACAGTCTGTGCAACAAACACATCCTCACCGAACACCAGCTCGTCAAGGAAGTACTGTGGTGAGTTGATGATGATGATTTTTAGTATTAGTACCACTAGTAGTAGTAGTAGTAGTAGTAGTGGTAGTAGTAGTAGTAGTAGTAGTAGTAGTAGTAGTAGTAGTAGTAGTAGTAGTAGTGGTAGTAGTAGTAGTAGTAGGGATCTGTTTTACATTTCCGCCACAAAGATTTACGTTGAACTCGGTAATTGTAAACATAAAAAGCAACAGCTGATGGCACTTTTTATTTATTTGTTTGAATTAGCTTTTTTTGGTCTCAAACAATTACAAAAAGCGGCAATTTTTTTTTCAATTTCGGCAAACTATTTGAAATTACGCCTGCAAAATAAGTAAGAAGTGCCATCAGCTGTTGTTTATATTTACAATTAACGAGTTCGACGTAAACCTTTATTTGTGGCGGAATTGTAAAACAGATCCAGTAGTAGTAGTAGTAGTAGTAGTAGTAGTAGTAGTAGTAGTAGTAGTAGTAGTAGTAGTAGTAGTAGTAGTAGTAGTAGTAGTAGTAGTAGTAGTAGTAGTAGTAGTAGTAGTAGTAGTAGTAGTAGTAGTAGTAGTAGCAGTAGTAGTAGTAGTAGTAGCAGTAGTAGTAGTAGTAGTATCAATCAATCATCAATCACTAATTATTTGTATAGCGCCCTTTACTAAGTGAACAAAAGCGCTAGTAGTAGTATTAGTAGTAGTAGTAGTAGTAGTAGTAGTAGTAGTAGTAGTAGTAGTAGTAGTAGTAGTAGTAGTAGTAGTAGTAGTAGTAGTAGTAGTAGTAGTAGTAGTAGTAGTAGTAGTATCAGCAGTAGTATCAGCAGTAGTAGTAGTAGTAGTAGTAGTAGTAGTAGTAGTAGTAGTAGTAGTAGTAGTAGTAGTAGTAGTTGTAGTAGTAGTAGCAGTAGTTGTAGTAGTAGTAGTAGTAGCAGTAGTAGTAGCAGTAGTAGCAGTAGTAGTAGTAGCAGTAGTAGTAGTAGTATTAGTAGTAGTAGTAGTAGTAGCAGAAGTATCAGCAGCAGTAGTAGTAGTAGTAGTAGTAGTAGTAGTAGTAGTAGTAGTAGTAGTAGCAGTAGTAGTAGTAGTAGTAGTAGTAGTAGCAGTAGTAGTAGTAGTAGTAGTAGTAGTAGTAGTAGTAGTAGTAGTAGTAGTAGTAATAATAATAATAAAATTAATACATTTTTAAATAAAAAAAAATATAATTATCAAAAATAAATAAGTATATGTTATAAATAATCTTTCAACTATATATTTATTATAACAAATAATAATAATACGAACGACAGGCTGTTCACCGGCCTGGGAGACACATTTGCCTTCAAATGGTCGCATGATGCTTACGTCATCAACGCTGACGTCACCCTCAACTTCCTTGGAGAGGTTGTTAGGGTTAGGGAGGGGTTGTTGTTAGGGTTAGGGAGGGGTTGTTGTTAGAGTAAGGGAGGGGTTGTTGTTAGAGTAAGGGAGGGGTTGTTGTTAGAGTTAGGGAGGGGTTGTTGTTAGGGTAAGGGTTAGAGTAAGGGAGGGGTTGTTGTTAGAGTTAGGGAGGGGTTGTTGTTAGGGTAAGGGTTAGAGTAAGGGAGGGGTTGTTGTTAGAGTTAGGGAGGGGTTGTTGTTAGATTTAGGGAGGGGTTGTTGTTAGAGTAAGGGAGGGGTTGTTGTTAGGGTAAGGGAGGGGTTGTTGTCAGGGTTAGGGAAGGGTTGTTGTTAGGGTTAGGGAGGGGTTGTTGTTAAGCTTGTTTGAAAGACTTTTTATATATAAATGTTTAAACAAATCCTGATGGACGAAAATGATACCACCATCATCACCATCATCATCACCATCATCACCACCACCATCATCACCATCACCATCATCATCATCACTAACAGAAATGCCTTCATAGCATGCTGATGGAGTTGGGCAAGTATGGAAGTATGACTAGAAGACTTCAACTCTTTATTGAAGCTGTCACACTGCAGCGGCATCATCATCAGGAGACGCAAGGAGGTGATGATGATGATGGTGGTGATAAAAAGGTGTGCATCAAACGATGAATCCGTTGAGACTTAATTAACGATGGTAAAATTTTCGATGATGATGATGATCATGATGATGATCATGATGATGGTTATGATGATGCAGTTGATGATGATGATGATGATGTTGCAGATCGAGGCCCATCACACCCTTTGGAGGACCTGTCCTCCCTCTTCCATCTGCAGCCCACCACCACCACCCACCAAGCCTTCGCGTCTGTCCTCTCTGATTGGCTACTTAACGTCCAGTCACGCTTCATCGAGTTGGAAAAAGAGTCTATGATTAAAAGTAAACATAGCTATTTAAAATAATGGGTTCAAAAATATTTGTTCAAAAGGATAATTTTTAACTTATATTTTTTAAACAGATATTTTAAAAAGATATATTTAGTGAAAACATTTTCTTCAGAATTTGGCATTTAAAAAATTAGATTAATATCGTTTCAATTGTATAAACGTCAGGTTACACAAACTTATTCACCATGGCAACGCAGGCGTCTCGTTGTTGGAAGTGATGGTAATGATGAGGGGTGTCTTCCGTCAACTCACAGTGCTGCATCAGCTGTTGCAACAAGCTGTTATACAACCACTGCAACAACAAGAACAAGCTGTTGTACAATCAATGCAACAACAAGAACAAGCTGTTGTACAACCAATGCAACAACAACAAATTGCAACAATGCAACAGTTGTTACAACTGCAAAAAAGCCAGAATGTTGAGGGGATGCACTCATCCACGCATCCATCCATCCCTATTCATCCATTTGATTCTACCCGTCCATCCATTCCCATCCATTCATCCACTTCCATCCATTCATCCACTTCCATCCATTCATCCACCTCAATTTATTCATCCACCAACATCCATCCATCCACCTCCATCCATCCATCCCCCTCCATCCATCCACCCCCTTTTATCCATCCATCCCTCTCCATCCATCCACCCTCCTCCATCCATCCATCCCCCTCCATCCATCCACCCTCCTCCATCCATCCCCCCACCTCCATCCATCCATCCCCCTCCATCCATCCACCCTCCTCCATCCATCCATCCCCCTCCATCCATCCACCCTCGTCCATCCATCCACCCTCCTCCATTCATCCATCCCCCTCCATCCCTCTATCCCCCTCCATCCATCCATCCCTTTCGCCCACTCACTCATGCATTCGCCTCTTATCAACAATTTATTCACGACTCATTGAATATGATCAGATGGCTGATGATGATGATGATGATGAGGATGCTGATGATGGTAGTCTTGATGATGATCGTGGTGGTGTTAGTAATGATAGTTTTTACAAGAAGCTGTCTCATGGAGGAAGGGAGCAAGCAGGGACCTCAGAGGTACACAAGTTTTTTTTATTTATATATTACAAAATAACATTTTAAAAAAATTATTTTTTACTCAAGCTAAAAAAATCAATTTTTATCATCATTATCATCATCATCTCCTTCATCATCATAATCATCACTCCCAAAATTAAACTCTTAATTATTAATAATAATAATAATTCCTATTATCATCACAATTAAAGACTTTTTTATTCCCTTCCAACCAAAGTTGCAGCTGCTGCTACACGTGTGGCTGAGGAGCGTGAGACCGTACCTGCGACAGCTGCACGTGTGGCTGCATGAGGGAGACGTGGTCGATCCATTCGATGAGTTCTTCATCAAAAAGTTCGACGCTATATAAATTAGTGGAATTGTTATTATTATAATTATCCGAAAGTGTATTCATCCTCTATGCGGTAATATTTAATTTAATTTCATGCAATTAAATTCAATTAGTATTTATTTCATTAGTTTTAATTTAATTGAAGTGTTCATTAAATGGTCGCCCACCCCTTCTTCCACTTCCACCCCTTCTTCCACTTCCACCCCTCCCTCCACTCCCACCCCTCCCTCCACTCCCACCCCTCCCTCCACTCCCACCCCTCCCTCCACTGCCACCCCTCCCTCCACTGCCACCACTCCCTCCACTCCCACCCCTCCCTCCACTGCCACTCCTCCCTCCACTGCCACCCCTCCCTCCACTGCCACCCCTCCCTCCACTCCCACCCCTCCCTCCACTGCCTCCACTCCCACCCCTCCCTCAACTCCCACCCCTCCCTCCACTGCCACCACTCCCTCCACTCCCACCCCTCCCTCCACTGCCACCCCTCCCTCCACTGCCACCACTCCCTCCACTCCCACCCCTCCCTCCACTGCCACCCCTCCCTCCACTGCCACCCCTCCCTCCACTGCCACCACTCCCTCCACTGCCACCCCTCCCTCCACTGCCACCCCTCTCTCCACTGCCACCCCTCCCTCCACTGCCACCCCTCCCTCCACTGCCACCCCTCCCTCCACTGCCACCCCTCCCTCCACTCCCACCCCTCCCTCCACTCCCACCCCTCTCTTCACTCCCACCCCTCCCTCCACTCCCACCCCTCCCTCCACTCCCACCCCTCCCTCCACTCCCACCCCTCCCTCCACTCCCACCCCTCCCTCCACTCCCACCCCTCCCTCCACTCCCACCCCTCCCTCCACTCCCACCCCTCCCTCCACTCCCACCCCTCCCTCCACTCCCACCCCTCCCTCCACTCCCATCCCTCCCTCCACTGCCACCCCTCCCTCCACTGCCACCCCTCCTTCCACTGCCACCTTTCCCTCCACTGCCACCCCTCCCTCCACTGCCACCCCTCCCTCTACTGCCACCCCTCCCTCCACTCCCACCCCTCCCTCCACTCCCACCCCTCCCTCCACTCCCACCCCTCCTTCCACTCCCACCCCTCCTTCCACTCCCACCCCTCCCTCCACTGCCACCCCTCCCTCCACTGCCACCCCTCCCTCCACTGCCACCCCTCCCTCCACTGCCACCCCTCCCTCCACTGCCACCCCTCCCTCCACTCCCACCACTCCCTCCACTCCCACTCCTCCCTCCACTGCCACCCCTCCCTCCACTGCCACCCCTCCCTCCACTGCCACCCCTCCCTCCACTCCCACCCCTCCCTCCACTCCCACCCCTCCCTCCACTCCCACCCCTCCCTCCACTGCCACTCCTCCCTCCACTCCCACCCCTCCCTCCACTCCCACCCCTCCCTCCACTCCCACCCCTCCCTCCACTGCCACCCCTCCCTCCACTGCCACCCCTCCCTCCACTGCCACCCCTCCCTCCACTGCCACCACTCCCTCCACTCCCACCCCTCCCTCCACTGCCACTCCTCCCTCCACTGCCACCCCTCCCTCCACTCCCACCACTCCCTCCACTGCCACCCCTCCCTCCACTCCCACCCCTCCCTCCACTCCCACCCCTCCCTCCACTGCCACCACTCCCTCCACTCCCACTCCTTCCTCCACTGCCACCCCTCCCTCCACTGCCACCCCTCCCTCCACTGCCACCACTCCCTCCACTGCCACCACTCCCTCCACTCCCACCCCTCCCTCCACTCCCACCCCTCCCTCCACTCCCACTCCTACCTCCACTGCCACTCCTCCCTCCACTGCCACCCCTCCCTCCACTCCCACCCCTCCCTCCACCGCCACCCCTCCCTCCACTGCCACCCCTCCCTCCACTGCCACCACTCCCTCCACTCCCACCCCTCCCTCCACCGCCACCCCTCCCTCCACTGCCACCCCTCCCTCCACTGCCACCACTCCCTCCACTCCGACCCCTCCCTCCACTGCCACCCCTCCCTCCAATGCCACCCCTCCCTCCACTCCCACCCCTCCCTCCACTCCCACCCCTCCCTCCACTCCCACCCCTCCTTCCACTCCCACTCCTCCCTCCACTGCCACCCCTCCCTCCACTGCCACCCCTCCCTCCACTGCCACCCCTCCTTCCACTGCCACCTTTCCCTCCACTGCCACCCCTCCCTCCACTGCCACCCCTCCCTCTACTGCCACCCCTCCCTCCACTCCCACTCCTCCCTCCACTGCCACCCCTCCCTCCACCGCCACCCCTCCCTCCACTCCCACCCCTCCCTCCACTGCCACCCCTCCCTCCACTGCCACCACTCCCTCGACTCCCACCCCTCCCTCCACTGCCACTCCTCCTTCCACTGCCACCCCTCCTTCCACTGCCACCCCTCCCTCCACTCCCACCCCTCCCTCCACTCCCACCCCTCCCTCCACTCCCACCCCTCTCTCCACTCCCACCCCTCCCTCCACTCCCACCCCTCCCTCCACTCCCACCCCTCCCTCCACTGCCACCACTTCCTCCACTCCCACCCCTCCCTCCACTGCCACCCCTCCCTCCACTGCCACCCCTCCCTCCACTGCCCACCCTCCCTCCACTCCCACCCCTCCCTCCACTCCCACCCCTCCCTCCACTCCCACCCCTCCCTCCACTCCCACCCCTCCCTCCACTCCCACCACTCCCTCGACTCCCACCCCTCCCTCCACTGCCACTCCTCCTTCCACTGCCACCCCTCCCTCCACTCCCACCCCTCCCTCCACTCCCACCCCTCCCTCCACTCCCACCCCTCTCTCCACTCCCACCCCTCCCTCCACTCCCACCCCTCCCTCCACTCCCACCCCTCCCTCCACTGCCACCACTTCCTCCACTCCCACCCCTCCCTCCACTCCCACCCCTCCCTCCACTCCCACCCCTCCCTCCACTGCCCACCCTCCCTCCACTCCCACCCCTCCCTCCACTCCCACCCCTCCCTCCACTCCCACCCCTCCCTCCACTCCCACCCCTCCCTCCACTCCCACCCCTCCCTCCACTCCCACCACTCCCTCCACTCCCACCCCTCCCTCCACTCCCACCCCTCCCTCCACTGCCACCCCTCCCTCCACTGCCCACCCTCCCTCCACTCCCACCCCTCCCTCCACTCCCACCCCTCCCTCCACTCCCACCCCTCCCTCCACTCCCATACCTCCCTCCACTCCTACCCCTCCCTCCACTCCCACCCCTCCCTCCACTGCCACCCCTCCCTCCACTGCCACCCCTCCTTCCACTGCCACCTTTCCCTCCACTGCCACCCCTCCCTCCACTGCCACCCCTCCCTCTACTGCCACCCCTCCCTCCACTCCCACTCCTCCCTCCACTGCCACCCCTCCCTCCACCGCCACCCCTCCCTCCACTCCCACCCCTCCCTCCACTGCCACCCCTCCCTCCACTGCCACCACTCCCTCGACTCCCACCCCTCCCTCCACTGCCACTCCTCCTTCCACTGCCACCCCTCCCTCCACTCCCACCCCTCCCTCCACTCCCACCCCTCCCTCCACTCCCACCCCTCTCTCCACTCCCACCCCTCCCTCCACTCCCACCCCTCCCTCCACTCCCACCCCTCCCTCCACTGCCACCACTTCCTCCACTCCCACCCCTCCCTCCACTGCCACCCCTCCCTCCACTGCCACCCCTCCCTCCACTGCCCACCCTCCCTCCACTCCCACCCCTCCCTCCACTCCCACCCCTCCCTCCACTCCCACCCCTCCCTCCACTCCCACCCCTCCCTCCACTCCCACCCCTCCCTCCACTCCCACCACTCCCTCGACTCCCACCCCTCCCTCCACTGCCACTCCTCCTTCCACTGCCACCCCTCCCTCCACTCCCACCCCTCCCTCCACTCCCACCCCTCCCTCCACTCCCACCCCTCTCTCCACTCCCACCCCTCCCTCCACTCCCACCCCTCCCTCCACTCCCACCCCTCCCTCCACTGCCACCACTTCCTCCACTCCCACCCCTCCCTCCACTCCCACCCCTCCCTCCACTCCCACCCCTCCCTCCACTGCCCACCCTCCCTCCACTCCCACCCCTCCCTCCACTCCCACCCCTCCCTCCACTCCCACCCCTCCCTCCACTCTCACCCCTCCCTCCACTCCCACCCCTCCCTCCACTCCCACCACTCCCTCCACTCCCACCCCTCCCTCCACTCCCACCCCTCCCTCCACTGCCACCCCTCCCTCCACTGCTCACCCCCCCTCCACTCCCACCCCTCCCTCCACTCCCACCCCTCCCTCCACTCCCACCCCTCCCTCCACTCCCATACCTCCCTCCACTCCTACCCCTCCCTCCACTCCCACCCCTCCCTCCACTCCCACTCCTCCCTCCACTGCCACCCCTCCCTCCACTGCCACCCCTCCCTCCACTCCCACCCCTCCCTCCACTCCCACCCCTCCCTCCACTCCCACCCCTCCCTCCACCGCCACCCCTCCCTCCACTGCCACCCCTCCCTCCACTGCCACCCCTCCCTCCACTCCCACTCCTCCCTCCACTCCCACCCCTCCCTCCACTCCCACCCCTCCCTCCACTCCCACCCCTCCCTCCACTGCCACCCCTCCCTCCATTCCCACCCCTCCCTCCACTCCCACCCCTCCCTCCACTCCCACCCCTCCCTCCACCGCCACCCCTCCCTCCACTGCCACCCCTCCCTCCACTGCCACCCCTCCCTCCACTCCCACTCCTCCCTCCACTCCCACCCCTCCCTCCACTCCCACCCCTCCCTCCACTCCCACCCCTCCCTCCACTGCCACCCCTCCCTCCATTCCCACCCCTCCCTCCACTCCCACCCCTCCCTCCACTCCCACTCCTCCCTCCACTCCCACCCCTCCCTCCACTCCCACCCCTCCCTCCACTCCCACCCCTCCCTCCACTCCCACCCCTCCCTCCACTCCCACCCCTCCCTCCACTCCCACCCCTCCCTCCACTCCCACCCCTCCCTCCACTCCCACCCCTCCCTCCACTGCCACCCCTCCCTCCACTGCCATCCCTCCCTCCACTCCCACCCTTCCCTCCACTCCCACCTCTCCCTCCACTCCCACTCCTCCCTCCACTGCCACCCCTCCCTCCACTCCCATCCTTCCCTCCACTGCCACCCCTCCCTCCACTGCCACCCCTCCCTCCACTGCCACCCCTCCCTCCACTCCCACTCCTCTTTCCACTGCCACTCCTCCCTCCACTGCCATCCCTCCCTCCATTCCCACCCCTCCCTCCACTCCCACCCCTCCCTCCACTGCCACCACTCCTTCCACTGCCACCCCTCTCTCCACTCCCACCCCTCCTTCCACTCCCACCCCTCCCTCCACTGCCACCCCTCCCTCCACTGCCACCACTCCCACCCCTCCCTCCACTCCCACCCCTCCCTCCACTCCAACCCCTCCCTACACTCCCACCCCTCCCTCCACTCCCACCCCTCCCTCCACTCCCACCCCTCCCTCCACTGCCACCCCTCCATCCACTCCCACCCCTTCCTCCACTCCCACCCCTCCCTCCACTCCCACCACTCCCTCCACTCCCACCCCTCCCTCCACCGCCACCCCTCCCTCCACTGCCACCCCTCCCTCCACTGCCACCCCTCCCTCCACTCCCACTCCTCCCTCCACTCCCACCCCTCCCTCCACTGCCACGCCTCCCTCCACTCCCACCCCTCCCTCCACTGCCACCCCTCCCTCCATTCCCACCCCTCCCTCCACTCCCACCCCTCCCTCCACTCCCACCCCTCCCTCCACTCCCACCCCTCCCTCCACTCCCACCCCTCCCTCCACTGCCACCCCTCCCTCCACTCCCACCCCTCCCTCCACTCCCACCCCTCCCTCCACTGCCACCCCTCCCTCCACTCCCACTCCTCCCTCCACTGCCACCCCTCCCTCCACCGCCACCCCTCCCTCCACTCCCACCCCTCCCTCCACTGCCACCTCTCCCTCCACTGCCACCCCTCCCTCCACTGCCACCACTCCCTCGACTCCCACCCCTCCCTCCACTCCCACCCCTCCCTCCACTCCCACCCCTCCCTCCACTCCCACCCCTCTCTCCACTCCCACCCCTCCCTCCACTCCCACCCCTCCCTCCACTGCCACCCCTCCCTCCACTCCCACCCCTCCCTCCACTCCCACCCCTCCCTCCACTCCCACCACTCCCTCCACTCCCACCCCTCTCTCCACTCCCACCCCTCCCTCCACTCCCACCCCTCCCTCCACTCCCACCCCTCCCTCCACTCCCACCACTTCCTCCACTCCCACCCCTCCCTCCACTGCCACCCCTCCCTCCACTGCCACCCCTCCCTCCACTGCCCACCCTCCCTCCACTCCCACCCCTCCCTCCACTCCCACCCCTCCCTCCACTCCCACCCCTCCCTCCACTCCCACCCCTCCCTCCACTCCCACCACTCCCTCGACTCCCACCCCTCCCTCCACTGCCACTCCTCCTTCCACTGCCACCCCTCCCTCCACTCCCACCCCTCCCTCCACTCCCACCCCTCCCTCCACTCCCACCCCTCTCTCCACTCCCACCCCTCCCTCCACTCCCACCCCTCCCTCCACTCCCACCCCTCCCTCCACTGCCACCACTTCCTCCACTCCCACCCCTCCCTCCACTGCCACCCCTCCCTCCACTCCCACCCCTCCCTCCACTGCCCACCCTCCCTCCACTCCCACCCCTCCCTCCACTCCCACCCCTCCCTCCACTCCCACCCCTCCCTCCACTCCCTCCACTCCCACCCCTCCCTCCACTCCCACCACTCCCTCCACTCCCACCCCTCCCTCCACTCCCACCCCTCCCTCCACTGCCACCCCTCCCTCCACTGCCCACCCTCCCTCCACTCCCACCCCTCCCTCCACTCCCACCCCTCCCTCCACTCCCACCCCTCCCTCCACTCCCATACCTCCCTCCACTCCTACCCCTCCCTCCACTCCCACCCCTCCCTCCACTCCCACTCCTCCCTCCACTGCCACCCCTCCCTCCACTGCCACCCCTCCCTCCACTGCCACCCCTCCCTCCACTGCCACCCCTCCCTCCACTCCCACCCCTCCCTCCACTCCCACCCCTCCCTCCACTCCCACCCCTCCCTCCACTCCCACCCCTCCCTCCACTGCCATCCCTCCCTCCACTCCCACCCTTCCCTCCACTCCCACCTCTCCCTCCACTCCCACTCCTCCCTCCACTGCCACCCCTCCCTCCACTCCCACCCCTCCCTCCACTGCCACCCCTCCCTCCACTGCCATCCCTCCCTCCACTCCCACCCTTCCCTCCACTCCCACCTCTCCCTCCACTCCCACTCCTCCCTCCACTGCCACCCCTCCCTCCACTCCCATCCTTCCCTCCACTGCCACCCCTCCCTCCACTGCCACCCCTCCCTCCACTGCCACCCCTCCCTCCACTCCCACTCCTCTTTCCACTGCCACTCCTCCCTCCACTGCCATCCCTCCCTCCATTCCCACCCCTCCCTCCACTCCCACCCCTCCCTCCACTGCCACCACTCCTTCCACTGCCACCCCTCTCTCCACTCCCACCCCTCCTTCCACTCCCACCCCTCCCTCCACTGCCACCCCTCCCTCCACTGCCACCACTCCCACCCCTCCCTCCACTCCCACCCCTCCCTCCACTCCCACCCCTCCCTCCACTCCCACCCCTCCCTCCACTCCCACCCCTCCCTCCACTGCCACCCCTCCATCCACTCCCACCCCTTCCTCCACTCCCACCCCTCCCTCCACTCCCACCACTCCCTCCACTCCCACCCCTCCCTCCACCGCCACCCCTCCCTCCACTGCCACCCCTCCCTCCACTGCCACCCCTCCCTCCACTCCCACTCCTCCCTCCACTCCCACCCCTCCCTCCACTGCCACGCCTCCCTCCACTCCCACCCCTCCCTCCACTGCCACCCCTCCTTCCATTCCCACCCCTCCCTCCACTCCCACCCCTCCCTCCACTCCCACCCCTCCCTCCACTCCCACCCCCTCCCTCCACTCCCACCCCTCCCTTCACTGCCACCCCTCCCTCCACTCCCACCCCTCCCTCCACTCCCACCCCTCCCTCCACTGCCACCCCTCCCTCCACTCCCACTCCTCCCTCCACTGCCACCCCTCCCTCCACCGCCACCCCTCCCTCCACTCCCACCCCTCCCTCCACTGCCACCTCTCCCTCCACTGCCACCCCTCCCTCCACTGCCACCACTCCCTCGACTCCCACCCCTCCCTCCACTCCCACCCCTCCCTCCACTCCCACCCCTCCCTCCACTCCCACCCCTCTCTCCACTCCCACCCCTCCCTCCACTCCCACCCCTCCCTCCACTGCCACCCCTCCCTCCACTCCCACCCCTCCCTCCACTCCCACCCCTCCCTCCACTCCCACCATTCCCTCCACTCCCACCCCTCCCTCCACCGCCACCCCCTCCCTCCACTGCCACCCCTCCCTCCACTGCCACCCCTCCCTCCACTGCCACTCCTCCCTCCACTCCCACCCCTCCCTCCACTCCCACCCCTCCCTCCACTGCCACCCCTCCCTCCATTCCCACCCCTCCCTCCACTCCCACCCCTCCCTCCACTCCCACCCCTTCCTCCACTCCCACCCCTCCCTCCACTCCCACCCCTTCCTCCACTCCCACCCCTCCCTCCACTCCCACCCCTCCCTCCACTGCCACCCCTCCCTCCACTGCCACCCCTCCCTCCACTCTCACCCCTCCCTCCACTCCCACCCCTTCCTCCACTCCCACCCCTTCCTCCACTCCCACCACTCCCTCCACTCCCACCCCTCCCTCCACCGCCACCCCTCCCTCCACTGCCACCCCTCCCTCCACTGCCACCCCTCCCTCCACTCCCACTCCTCCCTCCACTGCCACTCCTCCCTCCACTGCCATCCCTCCCTCCACTCCCACCCCTCCCTCCACTCCCACCCCTCCCTCCACTCCCACCCCTCCCTCCACTCCCATCCCTCCCTCCACTGCCACCCCTCCCTCCACTGCCATCCCTCCCTCCACTCCCACCCTTCCCTCCACTCCCACCTCTCCCTCCACTCCCACTCCTCCCTCCACTGCCACCCCTCCCTCCACTCCCACCCTTCCCTCCACTGCCACCCCTCCCTCCACTCCCACCCCTCCCTCCACTGCCACCCCTCCCTCCACTCCCACTCCTTCTTCCACTGCCACTCCTCCCTCCACTGCCATCCCTCCCTCCATTCCCACCCCTCCCTCCACTCCCACTCCTCCCTCCACTCCCACCCCTTCTTCCACTCCCACCCCTCCCTCCACTGCCACCCCTCCCTCCACTCCCACCCCTCCCTCCACTCCCACCCCTCCCTCCACTCCCACCCCTCCCTCTACTGCCACCCCTCCCTCCACTCCCACCCCTCCCTCTACTGCCACCCCTCCCTCTACTGCCACCCCTCCCTCCACTCCCACCCTTCCCTCCACTCCCTCCACTGCCACCCCTCCCTCCACTGAAAGGACACAGCACTGGGAGGCTAGAGATGCCCTCTACTGGAAAGAGTGTTTGGAGGTCGAGGGGTGTCAGGTGGGTGGGTGGAAGGGTAGGTGGGTGAGTGGGAGGTATAGAGGTGGGTGGGTAGGTGGAGGGGTGTCAGGTGGGTGGGTGAGTGGGTGTCAGGTGGGTGGGTGGGTAGGTGGGTGGGTGTCAGGTGGGTGAGTGGGTGGTATAGAGGTGGGTGGGTAGGTGGAGGGGTGTCAGGTGGGTGGGTGAGTGGGTGTCAGGTGGGTGGGTGGGTAGGTGGGTGGGTGGGTAGGTGGGTGGGTGAGTAGGTGGGTGAGTGGGTGGTATAGAGGTGGGTGGGTAGGTGGTTGGGTAGGTGGACGGGAGATGGGTGATATGGAGGTGGAGGGGTGGGTGGAGGGTGGTTGATTTGGAAGAGTGGTGGGTAGGTGTAAGAAGAGTGGATGGGAAGAGGGTGGGTGGTTGGATGGGTAGTTGGATGGGTGTCAAGTGGATGGGAAGAGGGTGTTCGGTGGATGGGTGGTTGGATGGGTGGTTCGATGGGTGGTTGGATGGGTGGTTGGATGGGTGGTTGGATAGGTGGTTGGATGGGTGGTTGGATGG
>OX030957.1:11550099-11575099 GCA_943735955.1 Piscicola geometra | reverse complement strand
TACTACTACTACTACTACCACTACTTTTACTAATACTACTACTACTACTATTACTACTACTACTACTACTACTACTACTACTACAACTTCTACTACTACTACTAATAATAATAACAATAACAACGATGAATGCCAAAGGTTCCATGGCCCTCCAACGTCATTCTCGACGAGGAGAACATGCTCAAGTACACGCAGATCTTCAGGTCTGCTTTGTTGTTGTTGGGGTTGTTGTTGTTGTTGTGGTTGTTGTTGTGGTTGTGGTTGTTGTTGTGGTTGTTGTTGTGGTTGTTGTTGTGGTTGTGGTTGTTGTTGTGGTTGTGGTGTGGTTGTTGTTGTTGTGGTTGTTGTTGCTGTCTATTTTGTTTGTATTTTTATTATATTATCTAGACTCAAATTCCCGAGCTCGACCGTGACGTTCAGCCGTTCCCTGAAAACGTACTTGTTCGACCGATAACAATAACTTTAAAATTTACTGCTCATTTTTCATTAATCCATTTCTTGCTTCCCAATTTCATCTTTTTTTTTTATTATTTATACTAATGGTCAAAATAATTGTAAAATAAATAATAATAATAATATTATATATATATATAGGATCAATAATAATTGTAAAATAAATCATAATAATAATATAATATAGATATATACTTTTATCTTAAATTAATTGTTATTATTAATTCACTTTTAACCTTTGAAAAAATTTATTTTGTCCATTAAAAAAAAATATATATATATATAAATATATAGAAATTATTATATTGTTAAATTTCAATAATTTACTTTACCTATACTTACCATTTATTCATCTATCATTATTAATATTATTATCCAATTTTCCATAACTAAGTGGTCTTGAAGCCCGTCCTGGTTTACGCCACGTTAATAACAATCGTCGTTGTATTGTATTGTCTATTTGTTTTTATTAATATTCATATTAATATTTTTTTTCTTTACTTTTTTTATTATTGGTATGTGTATGCTATAGGGATTTTTCATCGTCATCATCAACACCACCATCATCATCATCAACACCACCATCATCACCACCATCATCAACACCATCATCATCATCAACACACCATTATCAACACCATCATCATCATCAACAACACCACCATCATCATCAACACACCATCATCATCATCATCATCATCTCAGGTTCATCGTCAAGCTGAAGTGGGCCAAGTATGTGCTTGACTCTTTACAGTCTTTTGGTGAATGGGAGGGGGAAGGGGTGAATAGGGGGATGGGGGAGGGAAGGGGTGAATGGGAGGGGGAAGGGGTGAATGGGAGGGGGGAAGGGGTGAATGGGAGGGGGGAAGGGGTGAATGGGAGGGGGGAAGGGGTGAATGGGAGGGGGAAGGGGTGAATGGGAGGGGGGAAGGGGTGAATGGGAGGGGAGAGGGGGTGAATGGGAGGGGGGAAGGGTGAACAGGGGGGAGGGGTGAATAGGGGGATAGGGTGAATAGGGGAAGGGGTGAATAAGGGGATGGGGGAGGGGGTTTTTTTTTAATTTTTGGGTAGTAATGAGAGAGAGGAAAAGTGGGTTGAGGTTAGGGTTAGGGTTAGGGTTGGGATCACTACACCCACTTCTTCAACCACAACACAACCATCCATGTGTTGTTCGTCCGTCGAGTCGACGAGGACCACTTTAAAGTCATTCAGAGGGTGTTGTGACTGGCTCTCTGTGTGTGCGCAGATGGCTGATGAGGCCGATCCTGGCATGGAAGGTTCAGGAACATGAGGGACATAGGATGAGTGGGACGTCTCCAGGAGGGACGACAGTGCGGGCTTTTTGGACTTGCCTCTTCTTTTCTGCGGCTTTGATCCTGTTTGCCTCACAGGTCATGGCACCTTTGTGAATGAAAGAGCGCCAAGTGGAACGATTTGTTGCAGCTTGTTCCCAAGTTTCTACGTTGATGGCAAAAGCTTTTATTGAGGCTTTCAGAGTGTCTTTGAAGCGTTTCTTTTGCCCACCCTAAGACCGCTGTGCATGCAGAAGTTCACCATAGAAGAGTCTTTTTGGCAGTCTCTCGTCTGGCATTCGGACTACGTGCCCTGCCCAGCGAAGCTGAGGTTGCATTAGCAGGGGGAAGATGCTGGGAAGTCCTGCTATGGACAGTACCACTGTGTCTGGAATTTTGTCCTGCCATTTTATGCCGAGGATTTTCCTGAGGCTTGTTGTGTAAAAGTGGTTTAACTTCCAGCATGGTGTTGATATACAGTCTACGTTTCACATGCATATAGCGGTGTGGGGAGCACCACAGCCCTGTATACTTTCAGCTTTGTCTTAGTGGTGATGCCTCTTCTGTTCCAGACGTTAGGCTCTGGAACAGAAGAGGCAGAAGACTACTCCACCATCCATATAACCACCATCACGTACACTGCAGAGATCAAGCCACCCACTTCCTCCTCCTCCTCCACTCCACGTGACCTCATCCACAAACTCCACCTCTTTCGCGCCAGAGTTCTCCACTTCGCAAACTCCTTCAACTTCTACGTCATGACCAGGGTCTGTCTGAGCATCATTTCTATTTTTATTTTTTTTATTTTTTTCCCTTTTTTCTTTTTTTCTCCTCATTCATTCATTCGTTCACTATTCTTCCGTCATCCCAAATATCAACATCATCACCACCACCATCATCACCACCACCATCATCACCCCCACCATCACGCCACCACCATCATCACCAACACCACCACTATGATCACCACAACCATCACAACCATCGTCATCACCATCATTACCACAACCACCATCATCATCATCACCACCACCATTTCAGATTCTAGAATCTTCTGGGTGCACGCAGTTGCAAGAGGACTTGCAACAGTGCAACAACGACTTGCAACACCTCATCAGCCAACACCGCAACTACCTAGAACGACTGCACAACCGGTGATGATGATGATGATGGCGATGGTGATGATGATTTTTGCAGTGCAGTCTCCTTTCACCTTCCGTTTTTTTTTTTTCATTGCTCATTCACCATTCTCACCTAACATGTCATCATCATCATCATCATTCTCACCTAACATGTCATCATCATCATCATCATCATCATTCTCACCTAACATGTCATCATCATCATCATCATTCTCACCTAACATGTCATCATCATCATCATCATCATCATTCTCATCTAACATGTCATCATCATCATCATCATTCTCACCTAACATGTCATCATCATCATCATCATCATTCTCACCTAACATGTCATCATCATCATCATCATTCTCACCTAACATGTCATCATCATCATCATCATTCTCACCTAACATGTCATCATCATCATCATCATTCTCACCTAACATGTCATCATCATCATCATCATTCTCACCTAACATGTCATCATCATCATCATCATTCTCACCTAACATGTCATCATCATCATCATCATCATTCTCACCTAACATGTCATCATCATCATCATCATTCTCACCTAACATGTCATCATCATCATCACCATTCTCACCTAACATGTCATCATCATCATCATCATCATCATTCTCACCTAACATGTCATCATCATCATCACCATTCTCACCTAACATGTCATCATCATCATCATTCTCACCTAACATGTCATCATCATCATCACCATTCTCACCTAACATGTCATCATCATCATCATCATCATCATTCTCACCTAACATGTCATCATCATCATCACCATTCTCACCTAACATGTCATCATCATCATCATCATCATTCTCACCTAACATGTCATCATCATCATCATCATCATTCTCACCTAACATGTCATCATCATCATCATCATCATCCGATCATTAAGTCTCTATCATTATCATCAACATTTCCCCCCCCCCTACCCCCTATCACCACTATCATCATCATCACCACCATCATCATCATCACCATCATCATCATCACCACCATCATCATCATCATCATCATCATCACCACCACCATCATCATCCTCACCACCACCATCATCATCACCAACACCAACATCATCATCACCCGACCACCATCATCATCATCACCATCATCATCATCATCACCACCACCATCATCATCATCATCAGGTGCCTCTTGAACAGCAAGACGGCCTTTCTGAACGAGATCATTACCAGGGTGCTCCAAATCTCGTTGGACATCGCCCACCTCTGGGTGCGCTTCCACCACGAGAATAATAATTATAATAATAATGATAATTATAATAATAATGGTAATAATTATAATAATAAGGTTAAAGGAGATTCTAGACGTACAGTCGAGGTTGTTAATGATAACTTTGCTACTGATGGTGGTAGTGATGATGATGAGGATGATGATTATGATGGTGGGGATGATGATGAGGAAGATGGAGAAAAAGAAGATGTGAAACTTGGTGGTGCTGATGATGGTGCCGAAGAACGCTTCGTGAAAAGGTCAGTAGTAGCCCAATGCTTTGTATTGACCACAAGCCCATTAAGACAAATACTAGTACTACAACAATCACAACAACAAAAACTCCACTCCAACAACACCACCATTAACACCACTACAACATCTCAACAACACCACCATCAACACCACATAAACAACAACTCCACTTCAACAACACCACCATCAACACCACATAAACAACAACTCCACTCCAATAAAACCACCACTTGCACCTCAACAGCAACAACTCCATTCCACCATCATCATCCCAACAACAACACTCCAAAAACTTCAACAACAACAACAACAACACCAACAGCAACAAACTTCAACAACAACAAACTTCAACAACACCAACAACAACAACAACAGCTTCGAGGTCTTCTGGCACAAGGAGAAGGAGTTCAGCAGGTGCCTCAAGTTCCTCTCGTCCACCCTCGAGCAGGCCATCCAGAGGGGCTCTTTCCCCTACCGTTGGTCCTTTATTACCCCCCCCCCCCCTTCCTCTACTATATTATAATAGTATTATATATTATTATTATATATTATTTTAATATATTGTTTTAATATATTATTTTAATATAATAGTTCAATCTATTATCATTTTAAGTTAATTAAAATTATATTCTCTAATTAATTATTTTCAGTCGAGTCGCTCGCCTTCACTCTCTCCTCCTGCACCCAATCCTGTCGTAGCAAGCTCTTCACGCAATTAAAGAAATAATTATAATTATTATAATTTATGATAATGAGCATAATATATAATTATAATAATATATAATAATAATAAAAATATTTAATAGTAGTAATAATATATTTTAATAATAATATATAATAATAATAATAAATAATAATGATATAATAATAATAATAATGATATATGATAATAAGCATAATGTTTGATACTAATAATAGTTGCATAATCTTTATTCTATGGGTCAAGTGGGAGATAAAGGGAGATACAGTTGGCTTTGTGTGGTGGAGACTCAATGGAATGCTCAATTACCTGCTTAAAGGAAGCGATGCTTTCGATTATATGTAACTAATGGAGTTGTTTTAAATTATTGAAAATTAAAGAAGAATGATTAGAGGAGGAATGAGCCCTCAGTTAATTCGTGACATTTTCTCGCCACTGAAACACATGTGAAACACATGTGCCTCCATTGATTTGATGGTACAACATTGATTTCCAATTCTCTTATAACTTTTTTTTATTCATTTTACTTTAAATGCATTAATATATTTCTCGTAACTTTATTTTTTTCAAATTCTTTTTTTAAAGCATCTTTTCTGTTGTAATGGGGGCTCGTTTAGAGGGGCGCTTACCCAAATTTAGTTTACGCCACCGGTCTGAAAGCGCACAAATTCAATCGATAGACGAAGTTTGAATCACATGCTAAGCAGATTTAGTTTTTTTTAATTTCACCAAAATTATGAAAACATGAAAAGGTGGCGTAGATTTAATTTTAAATGAGTGGTCAGCCTCTACTGCAAGTTTCAATCGGTCTGTGGACCTTATAATAAATCGACGCTTTGAACGAAACAGGCAATGTGAGCGGCTGGTGCACAGGGTCAATGACAGCACTTATTTTTGAAAGTGCGAATATGGAGCGGAAAGAATTTAGCTCGCATTTGTCTTCTTTTACTTTCGGCTGCTTCACAGGGTTGGCCACAGCGAATTATTTCCCTCCATACTCTCATTCATGATGTCTTACGATGATCGCCAGAGAGAACTCCAGAGAGCTGGCAGGAGACACAGCAGAAGTTTCGCTTCATGTGTCTCTAAAGAGGTTGTTCCACTCCCCATATGGCTTTTGCTAATAACTTTTGTATGACTAATGACGACATAGCTCATCGAATCGGGTACCCAAAAACTATCGGATCCAGGTACCCAACCCTTTTTTGGAAACTAGAATATATATGTAAAATTCATTTACAAAATGTTGAAATTCTTTAATATAAGAGCTTTAAAGAAAGTTGAATTCTAAAAAAATTAAATTATTTAGCTTAATGATTAAGAAAAACGTAAAAAACTGAGATTTTTTGAAGCGAACGGAAGAAGGTTGCTTGAGGAACATATCACAAAGACACCGGGCCTCAATCGGCCATCAATGATGGACCTCCACTCGCCTCTACCTTCAACAAATTCACAATAGAAAGGCCAATATTTAAATTGCAAAATGTTTCAAATGAAGTCGTTACTAACGATGCCCAGTGTGCGCATGCGTGTAGGATGCATAAATAGATGGGTCGAGATGAGAGAGAATTCTCGAAAAGTGATGGTTGTACGTGTGGAGTGTAACCAAGAGAGGTTAGCCGATTAGTGCCTATTTAAATTATCGTTATAATTAATTAACTCATTAAGTAGCTAATTAAGCTAACCATTTAATTATTGTCTGGTGATTTTCCAAGGTAAAAAAGTTGTTAGTGGAGTTTATCCTTTCGTTTCGATCGCCACAAACTGATTTGATGCTCGCTCGGATATACCAAGCGTCGTTGCCGAAGAGGATTTTTCAATCATTAGAATAATACTAATTTTAATCATCATCATCATAGTTTAGTTTGTTGAATGAATAACGAAGTAGAGGAGAATCGACTTAAGTTGATGGCAAGCTTCTTGGTAACTCATTAATATATCTGTCCGAATACTAATGATCACAAATAACTGAATTGTTTCTTTTCCAAAATGACGAATAGTGTGTATTAAATAAAAATATATAATTTACATTATAAATAATCATTACGTCTAGTTTAGGGTTAGCGCTTCAGATTCGTGCAGGGCGCTATACAAAAACGACAATTATTTATTTATTATAATTATTAATTTAAACTTTTATAAAGTAATTCAGAAAATCAAATATTCAAAAAAATGAAGTAGAGTTTAAGAAACAGTTCAAAGATATAAAACTAAGAATCCAAATATTTTCTTCCACCAATAATTGTTCGTTTTTGGTCGAATCGCAAGTGTTTGCCGAATAATGAGTAGCTATCAAACTCCCGAATCGGTACCAAAGCGAACAAAAATCAAGTTTTTGAATTTGATGAAAGAACGCTATAGAAATGTATTTGATTGATTGAAGTTCTGGCTACATCGCACAGCATTGCGAATAGTAGAAGTAGAATTGAATTTAAAGGCTTTCTTAAATCGACACAACTTATTCAGCTTATCATACACCAATTGCAAGTTGAACAGATGGAGCTATCGATTGCCTCATCATCATCATTGCCATATTCATTCCTTTATCTTAACTTTCATTTAGGTTTTTATTAGATAATTATCTGATAGAATTTTAATTCATAAAAATCCATGGATAGGCTAGAATATGATGTTTCAATTGGGAAGAAAAAATTAATTATTGTCAGAAAAGAATAGTTTGAAATTTAAAATGTTAATGCGTAAAATAAAAAATGTAAATGTTTTTAATTGAAAAAGTTATGTGCTTAAAAATTCAAACTAAATTTTTAAAATGTAAAAATGTAAACGTTTAAATTTTGAGTGTACTTATAATCTAATTTTAAATTAATTCAGTACAGTGCACTGAACGTATTTCCAGTCACACACTTCAAGGCCATAATTGAGCAAAAAAATGAAATTCTGAAAATTCTTAATTTCACTTTTAAATATTTAAAAAACGTTTTAAGGGTTTCAAAGCCACCAAATCACCTGAGTTGGATGTTTCCGATGTTATCGCTCTTAAATAGATCCAATCATCCATAGATATTGTATACAACTTGTTGTTTGTAGAATATCTATGCAATTATCTTTTAATTGGTTATTAAAAAATATACTATTTTTAATGTTTAACTGTGTCATTTGGCGTGTAAGGCCGTTCTAAGTGCATTAAAGTTTCGGTTGCTCTCGCTTAGAGACCCCCGCCTTCATACAAACATATACCCATACATTTATAAGTAGTTTGATTGGCCCAGCGTTAATATATGCATGACTTTGATTGGTCACTACTTGTGTAAAAACATGACTAAAACATATATTACGCAGCTTTAAGATTAACATTTTATAGCTAACGGCACTGTTTATTTACTAATATCAGCTGATGTATGTAAGACATGAAAATAATGATAAATAAAGGCGGCCATATTTTTTTAAATATTTCGGCAACTATTTGATACGAGATATATCGTAAAATGAACAAGAATTATGGCTTATTTACTTCTAGAATATTATTATGACCTGATTGAAAAAGATAGAAACAATCAAAGTCGAAAAAATTTCATCGAAATGATTTATTGCTCTAATAATTAGAGTCTAATTTGCAGCATATCCTTTGCAGCTTTAACAAATTCAAATCTGTTCACAGTCGTTTAAAAATTAAGTTTTTACCACTTTATTAAACTCGATATGTTAAAAATGTAAAAATATTGTGTGAAATTGCTCACTAAAAAAATGTTGGCATCATATTGGTCAGAGGACAAAAAGTCATCAGCATGTTTGACTAATAATACGTGGGTAAATGTTTCATAATTTTAAAGTATTTTTTTTTGCCTATCAGCAGTGAGAATATTTCTTCTTGGATAGTCCTGACATGGTTTATTTTAAATCTTATTTTTATCAATGTCAGCTACCATGATACAAAATAGGTGGTTAAATTAAGTTGATAATGGGTTTGAAAATATTATAGAACAGTGTCATAATGTTGAAAAAAAAGACCTATTTCACTGTTAAAGGGCAAGTCACTTCAAAACCCAACAGGTCATAGGCTGCTCCATTCTCTTGACTGATCTCTTGCTTCTGCTGGTACACATGGAATTTGCTTGGTTTTCTTTAGCTCAAATCCCTTCTAGCCCTTTGTATTTTGTTGTTGTTTAATGAGTGAGAATGAATAAGCCTTATTCAATAAGGAAGGAACATACTTTCTCAGTGGGATGGTTTTCGAGAATAAAAACAATTGATGCACTATCTTTTACGTGAAATTCTTAATAATAGGTTTTTATTACCTTCAATTAAGTTTAAACTTTTAAAAATTAAGTTTTCACCACTTTATTAAACTCAAAATGTTATAGACAAAAATGTAAAAATATTATGTGAACCGTAAAATTAGAATATTATTCAAGGGCAAATTTGCTAATATCGTTTAAAATGGTGAAAAATAAGTTATTATTTTTGTTCTTGTGCTTCCACAAGAACTCTACTAAATAATTGTCGATATGGGTTCTCGCAACCCCCTTTTCCAGCTTTTTCTGTTGCATCAGCTGCTTCCATAGACTTTCAACCGTCTGGGTATGAGCTGCTGTGACGGGGTCAACAAAGTTGGTGCTGTGGTTGACAGTGAGATGGGTGTAGGACATTCCTAGTAGCCCTTCAATTCCCTGATATGATTTCCACATATCAGAGAGGATAATTGAACCTGGAGCGATGCAGGCCTCGATCGTTTTCAGCAGGGTGGTGGCCGTTCGATCAGGCACTGCATACATGAAGGCCTCTTTTGTTTCCCTGCAGATCCCTCCGAATATCCATTGCTGAAGAAGAACCCGCTCTTTGTGGTTCTTACGTCGAGCAAAGAGCGTCTCATCGATCTCGACATGAAGACCGGGCCCGCCGACAATCGTTGGTGTAGTCAGTAGTCGCCAGGCACAGACTTCGCGAAGATTTCGTCTCCAGTCAGCAGCAGTGCAGTGGTTTATGCCTATTTCTTCTTTGCAGAATTTCGTCGTGAGCTGGTTTATAGACCAGCAGTAAATTAATTTTATTATTACTTCAAATTCTAACCTAGTCTTTTCTAACCAGATTCCTTTTCCGATGCTTATCTCTTTATTGCATTCTTTTTTTCGACACCTCCAGACACCTTTTGAAACTGAGAGGATCATCTGGTGGCTTTTATCACACAAACGTTTTTGATGAAGAATTCCTTGATTTTGCAGAAAAGCAACTGACATCTCTTTGTCGTAAGAGTCAATAATAGCAAGATTCATTTTCAGTCAAATTCGTGAGTCAGCAGAAGTTTGGAAATAGCTGTCTGGTAAAAAAACGGTAATGCTAACAGGCAAAATAGAATATTTCAAATTTATAATATATTTTTCATCCTATTACTAGTAAAACATTTTAATAAATTACAAAATATTATGTGAAATTTTTCAATAAAAAAGTTGTTGCATAATATCGGTCAGAGCACTAAATGTCATAGGCAAAATTTAAATTATTTAGTTTTGCCTATTAGCATTACCATACAGCTATTTAAACATTGGAAACTTGTCTTTAATAATTGTTATAAATGTGTGCTTGTGTGTATGTGCATTTTATGTTTGGTGGACCAATCAAATGCATGCATACTAATCAACGCTGGGCCAATCAAACTATATGAGTATATGTTTGTATGAAGGCGGGGGTCTCGAAGCGAGAACATCCAAAGTTTCTAAGCACGACCAATTAATGTTTCATTAAATTGTATCTTTATTTTTTTCAATCTTGTTTTTGTTTCATTTCTTGACTGTTGCCCAGAGTTAATATTGCTTAGGTCCTAAGTCTATTTTAATACTGTCTAAAAGCTAATTCTCTTTTCAAATCCCCCTGCTGCTTTTAAATTCTTTTCTCTTTTACGCGAAAAGACATTTCAATGCTTAAAACAATTAGTTTCAAGTCGAAAATCCATCTTAAATTCCATTTTCCCAAATCGTTAGCGAGATCGATTCTTTACGAGGTACTCTAAAATACCAATATATTCGCAAACAAATGTTGCTCATTGGTCTTTCCATTCTTGGTCAAATTAAAGGGGTCTTAATGTTTCAGGAATTCAGTTACGAGTTTTTTTATTGTTAGTCATAACTACCGCCACAAAACTTCTAGTTTTTAAATTGTATGTCCGAACTAAGGGTCCAAAAACAATTATTTTGCAAATAAGAATGGTGTATGAACGGTTTCTGTTATGTTATATAACTTATATAGTATTATATAGTATATTATATACTATATAAGTTATATAATATAACAGACATCGTTCAGACACCATTATTTTGTGCAAATATTTATATACTGTGTATATAGTATTATAGTATTATATAGTAAATATCATAGGCAGCGATCCTGTGGGGATTCTGGGCTCAAGACTCTCCTACTTTATTTTAGTGGGGGGGGGTCCACTTTAATAGGGACCCCCCCTTTTTCCCATTTTTTATTTAAAAATTTCTATTTTGTTATGAGCATAAACATCAACCATAGCATATAAGTAAATGTTTATACAGTAATACATTGTGAGTATGTGTAGTTATAGTGATAGCTGTCTTAAACAAAAATATACTTCGCTTACTTAAATACTCCTTCACCTAGTTTTTTTATCACTATAGCGTAGGCGGGAATCTTGAATGGGTCCTGGGGTCCACCTTTACAAGAACCCCCTCACTCTTTTAAAAATACACATTTCTCAACTCTAATTTTGATACGAGCCTAATCGTATGGGCAGCGATGCTAGGGGGTCCTGGGGTCTATCTTAACATGGACCCCCTTCAGTTTTTCAAATACAATAATTTCTCAACTCCTATTTTGATAAAAGACTAATCGCCACCATGGCATGAAACAGAATTTTATTTAGTTATATATTTTGGGTATGCGTAGTTATGATAGCTGCTTGAAGCAAAATTATTCTTTGCTCACTCAAATACTCATCCACCTACTCTTTTTATAAAGATATGGATTTAAATTAATGAATTATATTTATGAAAATTACATTTCTGATTTTTCAATTATCGCAAGCAGACATTCAGGATGCTTTTCTGAAAATATCGGTTCACTTTTTGCAAGCAGACAGATTTACATTTTAATTAAAAAATCATTTATGTTGTACTACTTATTTTGCATGTGCAATATTCATAGGAGGTTTTGAGGTCCACTTCAATTTTTTAGATATACCAAAGTTTATGAATTTCAAAAGACTTTGAACATTAACTAAAGTTGTGGGTAAATCAAACTACAAGTTTCATATCGAAAAACTGCCAAAAAGAAATGCTGAGGCTTTTAGCTCATTCTATCGTTATAAACACAGTGTGCGCTGTTAATGCCGAATCATGCCAATTTGGTGTTGTGGTTGACGGCACACAAGACTGCAATGGGTTAGAGCAGGAATCGATATGCAATCGTTTTTTTGATAAAGCTCTAAATGTTAATGAACAGTTTATTGGTTTATTCAGCCCACCAGACACGACCGGAAAAACATTATCTACTGTAGTAAAAGATGCTCTGATTAGAATTATGCTACCCATAGAAAAACTCAGAGCTCAGACTTATGACGGCGCTGTTAACATGAGCGGCCAATATAACGGTTGTGAGGCTATTATCAGCAGTGAGCATCTGCTTGCATTGTTTTTCCACTGTTCTGAACACTGTGCAAATCTTGTTGCCCAGCACACAGCTGCCGCAAATTCCTTGACAGTCTGGATTTGAAAAGACTAGCAGAAGAATTTGCTAGTCGGTCAGACATTCGAAGGGGTCTTTTTGGAAATTGGAGTAAACGAGCTGTGGGGAGAGGGCAGGAAGACAGGCAGAGAGGGTATTTTATGTTATCTAATTATACACTGTGGGCCAAAAAAATTTCCCATTTTATTATATTTGTTTATAACTTTGGCAAATTTAAATCTAATTGTAGTTTTTTTAAACTATTTGACTCAGAAATTAATGGAAAACAAGATGTTATAAAATTTATTTGATGGGTTGATGGCTAGTTGTAATTGAATTTATATAGATGAAAAATAATAAAAGATACTAAAATCGCTATAGTTGTTCTCAAAATCGCTCATAGTGGCAATAGAAAAGTATTTTTATTGAGTATCCGACTTTTTTTAATGTTTGGTGATACAAATATTAGTAGTTGATACAAAAATAATTTGCACTATTGGTCGATACCGGCTCTTTGATTCCAACCCTGGGAAGGGCCCCCCCCAAGATTTTCCGCAGATCGCCGCCCCTGATAAATATATAGTATATATATTATCATAGTGTTATAACCTATATAGTATTTTATGTTAATTTTATAAATAGCACAGTCGGTTTCTACCTTACATTTAAAACTCAAATAAACGCCTATTCTCTTCAAGACCTAAAAGAAAATTTCAAATTAAATTTGTAAAATTTAAATAAAAAAATTTAACTAAAAAAGGCTGATTTATTTCGCTCTGATATCTTTCCATGAGAGTGCTTGTATTTCATGCTTGGTTTTACATTTTGTAAACATTATGGCTTCAGGTTCAAATAAAATAAATAAATAATAATTATAATAAATAAAATAATAATAAAGAAATAATAATAACTTACTTGAAAACTCTCGACTAGATAAATACATGTCAAAGCATATTTTACGCTTCGAACCACAAATATCATTTGAAATGAGGTCGAGCATTATGGCATGACACTCAAAATAAAGATTAAAATATGAATTGAAATTTTATTTATCTTTAAAATAAGTTTTTCTAACTTATAAAATGAAAAATAATCTGATTAAATGTTCTATCAGAAGAATAATTGCGTGATGGAGTTCTTCGTTGGACTTAATGAGAGAGATTATTGAATTTCATGCAAGAAGCGAAAAAAAATTAATTGAAAAACTTTTAAAATAGAAAAAAACTCAACTCCGAAATGACTCATTTAATGATCTTTTTAGGCAAAGAAATTCAAGCAATAAATCATCGAGAAATTAATTACAACTGGGGCTGTGACAACATCCCTTTTTTGAAATGTAAACGATGTGAGAGGGAAGACAAGGGTGTGTGGAGGTTGTGAGACAGGCTCTTGAGTGGGTGTTGAACTGAGTCTTTTAAAATAGCGGGTTTGCTTGTTTAAGTCGTATCCATCGGTGTGGTTGAGTGGTCAGTATTTTGCGTCGTAACCAATAGTTCGTGGGTTCGATTCCTACAACTCCCTAATATTCTATAAAGTCTTGGCGCGATAATTATGGTGGTTACAGCAGGCTTCAAAGTGTTTCGGACCTCGTTCGGGCTATACGCCACTCGAAAATGATCGTAATAAATATTTTATTCATCGAATTGAAGTCTCAGAAGGCCTTAAACCTCCACAGAACAGAAGGGCCCGTCATAAAAGGTGGAAGGCAGTCGCTCAGATGGACAAGATGGCCGATAGTCCGAAAATAAAGTTATAGACACATTGCTGAATCCAGCGGATTGTACTCTTTCTGTTGCGAGCAACCTATTTCATTTGAAGAATGCTATTGCACGTCTGCGCAGAGAACCTCCCTTTCTCATTTTGGGTCCATTGATTTCCTGGTGTGCTATCGATCTGCTTTTTACAAACTAAACTCAGTTCACTGTGCGGACATAGTCATTAGTTTGGTTTATTTTTTTAATCCCTATTTTTATTTGTTTTTCATACTTTTATTTATTTTTACTTTATAATTTCAATGTGTCTTTGTTTTTAGGCATTCTGAGAAAGAGACCTCATTTAAAAGGGTCTGAATAAATTAGACCGAGCCGATTTTGGGAAATACGAATTTTAAAAAGGCATTTAGCTATAAATTCTGATAATAAAAACAAAAAGCCCATAAAGTAAAAAATAATCAGCAAATCGAAAAAAAATTTTTTTTTGCTGTAACAAGTTTTGCGGTTTTCGTTGAACTTTATTTTGAATGAATTCAAATTGTTCTCGAAATCTGAAAGGATTTACTGTTATACATGAGGGGAATGATAGACTTGAACATTTTCAAAGTTTACTCAGTTATTTCTGAATGTTTAATTTCAACTTATGGAATTTTTCGCTTGTTCCTCTATCAACATACACTTTCAAATGCATGTTACGAAAAGAATAAATCTTTAACAACTTTTATAGGAAGATCAGAATTATAATATAGTTTCACACTCCCACATAGACATATAGGATTACTTAAACCAAACCACCGATAATTATTCTAGCACGAAGCCACATCTACACTAACGATGACAGCAAGAACCCACTAAGCAACAATTAAATTTGTATGAAAAACCCCTCCCAAGCAATGCCACACTCCCCGAATTCACCAGCCTTCACACGCCCTCCTGCAGATGACCGATCGAGACGACGCGAACCTAATCCCGCCGGATCAAACGCCCCAAGTTGAAAAGTATGGAGCGACAGAGGCCGGAGAAGTGGCGGTCAGCATGGGAAAGAAGGAGGTTGAGCGAGCAGAGGCCTTCTTCAGGGATGGAAAGAGGAAGATCGGTGAGAGCTTGTTTGTGTGCCCTTGTTCGTTCGTTTGAGTCCAGTTCTGACTTTAGTTGTGAATATTGATTTTTAATGGAGATTCAAAAGACCAAGAATTAATCAAAAGGAGGTTCTTTTACGTTTGAAACTTCACAAAAGATTAATTCTTTATAAACGTTTTACTTGAGTTCTTAACAATTTCAAACGCACTTTTTCACGTATGAACTTCCAAAACCTTTGATATTCTTAGTCAAAATACGATAAAATATGAAATGATGTACTTCCACTGCATCTCAAATTTGTATTTTCAAAAACACTTTTGCTCATATTTAAATCAAGTTCATTTACAGCAAGCACGCTCCATCTCATTATTTGATTCATATTCAAATAATATTAAATATATTAAATAACATCATCAACATCATCATCATCATCACCATCACTACCATCATCATAACCATCTTCACCACCATCATCACCACCATCATCACCACCATCATCACAACCATCACCACCACCATCATCATCATCATCACAACCATCATCATCACCACCACCACCATCACCACCATCATCACCATCACCATCACTACCACCATCATCATCATCATCACAACCATCATCATCACCACCACCCTCCCGAAGACTTCATCCTGGTGTACGAGGAAGCGCTTGCGAAGTTGGTGAGCGAGGAGCGGAGGAAGGAAATAGCGGGGATGGATGAGAAGCAGATTGGCCGTCTGCCCACTGTCGAGAGGAACACAGGCTGGAGAAACAGGTTTAAGGGGGGTGAGGAGAGGGAAGGAAGAGGGGATGAGGAGGAGGGAGGGAGAGGGGGTGAGGGGGGAGAGGGGGTGAGTGGGAGGAGGAGAGAGGGGGTGAGTGAGAGGAGGGGAAAAGGAAAGAAGAGGGAAGAAGGGGGAAGGAAAAGGGGAGTGGGGGAAAGGAGAAGAGGGAGAGTGAGACTTTGTTCATAGTTCATACGAATATGTAAAGGGAGGTTTTATTTGGATCAGCTGATCACGGCTTATAAAAAAATAATATTCTATTTTTTTCGGATAGTCCATTAATTTAAAGCTCAACATAATTTCTATACATTTCTGTTCCATTTCCCCAAGATATTAGAGTAATTTATCACATTCGAGAGACGTTTTGATTTATTGCATGTTGATTTTACATCGACGTATTCTAATGATCCGAAAGTGTGTCTATAGCGAGCAATCTATTACTAATGCACCGTCATCATCCATTGAAATCGCCATCCAGCAAAATGAGAATGAATGGAGGGTATGCAACAAATTCACGAAGAATTCGCTACTTCACATCACTCCAGGTACCTGGAAAACCTCAGAAAGATCGGGCTCGAGACGGAAACAGTAAGTGGATGTTTTCAAAGTTTGCTTCGAGTGCTTTAATGACACAAGCTGCAACAGAATTATAGCCTACAATCTCGTCCTCAAATCGGTGCATTAAAGAGTTCCGTTTGGAACTTGTTTTGCTGGAGATTGCTTAGAAGTGCCATCGAGACAGAAGTGAAGTTTATCAAATCAACATTACTCGTCATTTGCTCGATTGAAAAGTGAAAAAGTTTCTATTTGCAAAACCTCGCATGTAAAAATTCTCTGAAAAACGATATTAAAACTTTAGTGAGCATATTAAAAGGTTTTAAACAATTTATTAAATAGATATTAAAATTTGATTAAATATATTTAATAGATATTAAATGTTCATTAGATATATTAAATAGGTATTAAACAATTTATTAAATATATTAAATAGGTATTAAACAATTTATTAAATATATTAAATAGGTATTAAATCTTTATTGAATGTTTGGCTCAAGAACAACAAAGCGAACTGCGGTACTCCTCAGTGCATCTCCAATCCGACCTCTCCCTCCTTACTGCATGCTTTTCATTCGCAAATTGTTACAAATCATTATAATGACGATGATGATGATGGAAAAAAAAAGATGATGATGATGATCCTTGTTATTATTATTATTTTATTATTACGATAATCATTATAACGACTTCCCAATTTGCAGGAAACGACGAGTGATGGCAAGAAATACACTCACTTCATCAAGGTGTGTCAAAGTTTCATGCTATTTCGATTCGAAATGAATCATTTTAAAAATTGTCTTGTTTTGTTAATATATTTAGGATTTTTAATGAAATTTAATTAAATGAGAAGTCTTGAAGAATAGAAGTAAAATGATCCGTGTAGCTGATTTCCTGTTGCGATCATTGAATCTGTTAGAGCTGACTCACTGATTTAATATGGCTGTTTTTTGGAATCTAATGCATTTTTAAATTCATTAGTTTTTTGGTTCAACTGAGCTGGGTGTCTCAAGTTTCAGACTACTGTTGAAGGCTCCAAGATTAAATCTTTTTGATGATTCTTGTATTAAATAGACCGACGAAAAAGCGCCCATTACAAAGTTGTTTCAAGAAATGGCTGGTGCAAAACGAATGATTTTCCTCAGTGAGACTTGAATGGTTGAAGGGACAGATGGGTTGAAGGGACAGATGGGTTGAAGGGACAGATGGGTTGGACGCTTGTGTTGGCTGAGAAAAAGTCTTTCGCGAAGTTGCCTGCTCTTCGTAAGTCATAAAGACAACAACAGCAAAATCAATGAACTTGCTCTTGCCTGATTTTCCCTGTTATCAAATGTTGAGGTTTTGTCCTATTTTGATGTTTATCGCCTGATGAAAACAATTTCTGCATTTTTGCAAGCACACAATATAAGGAAAAAGATATTTCTTTGAAAGAACTTTTCATAGAATTTGTTTTAAAATAAACCGTTGAAAAAGCCTTGAAAAAAAGTTTCTAAAATAAAACAAAGTTAAAATAAACTTGTTAAAAAGTCTTACAATAAAGACGGAACAATGCATGGAGTAAAAGAGTCTTGAGGCTCTTTCAAATACTTCCTTAATGCACCCTTTGTGAGTATCGATATAAAATTCTTTTTTTAAATAAAAAACCAAGAAAGACTACGATATAAAGAAGAGGTTTGAAGGCATAACGGTGCTGCATGAAAGGTCCACAAGCCACTGTCATTTCCCACTCGACAGTTTCGCCTTCATCACAGAGTTGTGTCTTCTTGCAGATAGCTTTTATCAGTGGCAAACAGCTTAGCAAATTTACTAAACAAACACCACTGTAAATTTTGTTCAAAGGCGAAACTACCGGCGTAAAAATGTCGCTTGAAATTGTTACGAACGTTTTTATGGGAGTCACAACGTTTCCAACAACTCTAATTCGTCAATAGAATCGCTTAACCACACATCCCTTGCATGTACGCCACCAATCAATGCTGCACTGCCACAATACGCAGTACGGTGTTTTGCATGGTAGAATTGTTTGTCCCACACCACACAATCCCCGCACAGCTGCACGTGCCGTGGTCGGTGTTGTGTTCATACGCCGAAGACATTCGTCTCAGAGCTCCCCTGCAAGTAAGTCTTCTTGCTCTATTGTGGTCGCATCATTGCTTATAAAAAAAATTAATTTAGTAACTTTTATGCTTTTAAGCTTATTTTTCAGTTTTCCTTTCATTTTGAGGCGCGAAATGTTTTTCGATTAGAGTTTTATTGGTCCAATAAGACTTTACTGTCACTCTAATCGCCTCTATTCATTTCTTCTAAGAAAAAAATGATTTCTTTTAATTCTTTAGTATGTTTTTAAAAACACACAAACATACACACGCATACACACACACAAACATACACACAAACACACACGCACATTTTCCTAGTTTATGGTTCGGCTCCTTTTGACCGTCACCAAAATTAATTAATTGTGAGAAAATTACTAAAGATAATCAGGAAAGAATAGGTCTGAGAAGCTTGAAACTCGCCCAATAAGGCTTCATTCTACAAACTTCATATTTGATCATATTAATTAGACTTACATTTAATCTAATACATGGAGATAGACCGCAAAAGCCCATGTATGATGCACCTTTTAGGGTGCTTCGAAACGACTTTTGGTCCGCATTCGGGCACGAAGGTTTCTCGAGGCCCATTTGATGGCGCTGTTAGCAGTATAAACTAAATCCATGACATTTGTGACAAATTTCACATTGTTCGGCTATTTCATAAATTCAGTAATTCAAAAAAACTTTAGCGTCCATCTTACAATCTTTCTCTCTTAAAACAAAAACCAATTCCAAAACACCACAACCAGTGAGCAAAACCTCCTCGCTCCAGATCCAGCCTTCATCGTTCGCCAACGGCTCCGAAGACCTGCTCTCCCTGCTGCACGTCCCCAATGTCATGTCGCTCCAGGTGCCCAACCAGCCCAACCAGTACTACATGTGTCAGTTCCGAGAGGCCAAGTTGTACAGGTGTGTGTGTGTGTGTGTTGCTGTGTGTGTTACTGTGTGTGTACTGTGTGTGTGTGTTTGTTACTGTGTGTGTTACTGTGTGTGTTGCTGTGTGTGTGTGTGTGTGTGTGTGTGTGTGTGTGTGTGTGTGTGTGTGTGTGTGTGTGTGTGTGTGTGTGTGTGTGTGTGTGTGTGTGTGTGTGTGTGTGTGTGTGTGTGTTGCTGTGTGTGTTACTGTGTGTGTTGCTGTGTGTGTGTGTTTGTTACTGTGTGTGTTACTGTGTGTGTTGCTGTGTGTGTGTGTGTGTGTGTGTGTGTGTGTGTGTGTGTGTGTGTGTGTGTGTGTGTGTGTGTGTGTGTGTGTGTGTGTGTGTGTGTGTGTGTGTGTGTGTGTGTGTGTGTGTGTGTGTGTGTGTGTGTGTGTGTGTGTGTGTGTGTGTGTGTGTGTGTGTGTGTGTGTGTGTGTGTGTGTGTGTGTGTGTGTTACTGTGTGTGTGTGTGTGTGTGTGTGTGTGTGTGTGTTACTGTGTGTGTTGCTGTGTGTGTTGCTGTGTGTGTGTGTGTGTGTTACTGTGTGTGTGTGTGTGTGTGTGTGTGTGTGTGTGTGTGTGTGTGTGTGTTGCAGTGTGTGTGTGTGTGTTGCAGTGTGTTTTGTAACTGTGTAAGAGAGAGAGAGAAAGAGAGAAAAAGACACGGAAATTATAATAGGGCTGGTGGTTCTAGTGATGATGGTGGAAGTAGTGGTAGTGATAATGATTATATAGATCATGGATAAAATAGTATCAGAAGGGATGTTGATGGACATTTGAACCTTGATTCCATGGGATGTATGAAGTGTGACTTAAGGCTGCTCTAAGGTTACATGAATGATCAGCACAATGAAATAATTGAAATTGCCTAACACAACGCCTCTTTTATTCGCCAGCCATTGGTTCAACTGTTGCCTTTTATGCTTTAACATCATCTGGGCCAAACTGGTTGCTGTGACAATAATCGGAAACTCTTTCTTGAAAATACTTCTTTAGCAAATGTATCTTAGCGCTTTTATAATTCGGCTATAGGTATTTTTCTCTGAGTCTAATCAAAAATCTATTCTTTGATTTGTTTAACTTCACATCATAGCTCTGACTTAAAGCTATACATTAAACAATATTATTTGTAAATCAATAATCTTCATCAAATACTTGGTTTAAGGCGGTTTAAAAAATAATTGTTTCACTAGGTCGAAAACAGAGGATTTTTTCGCTGTTTACTCAAAGCGATAAACCATTTCTTTTGTCTTCAATATTCTTTTGTCCCACATTTCAATAAAAAACTTATTATGATACTGATGATTTATTCAGCACATTATTATTTTGTTTTCATCGTCTTTTCAACAATCTTTCGTGTTCCACTCGTGCACAACTTTTCATTTTTAGGACTTTTTGTAAACTAATTTCAAAGATTAATTGTAGAAAAAATGCAATTTTATAAAATTTGAATAGATTTATAATGTTATCCAAAAGTTGTTATTATTTTTTTTTTGAATGGTATTATCCTTCATCTTAAAACCCCTATCAATGAAACCCTTTATTATTATTGTTTTTATTCAATAATACAAAGAAGACATACGAAAACAAAGTATGCAACTACAGCAAGTTGAACATCGCACTAGCTTTTCAGCGAAGCAGCCTATTGCTTTCCCAGAAGAGAAATCGATCAATGCAAGCATGAGGGAGTGTAGGTCAGAAAAGAGGGTCGTTTAGTCCCAAATGAGCACACTTTCATCGTCTCTTGAGCTCCTCAATCGCTTATGAATCACATTTTAAAAAATTTTAGTTTAAAAAAATAATTGTTTTAATTTTAAAATAATTACAAGCTGCAAAAGTGAATTGAATAGTTTGCTTGATATGTTATCGATGATGATGATGATGATGATGATGATTAGCAATCTGGTCCCTATTGATTTGAAGGCAGTATGGTGCATCCTCCACAACACGACCTAGAATCAGACTCTTTACTTTTTGTTTTTTTTGAATAGTAAATAATAAAATTTCATAAAAAGATTATATACTTAAATAATTTTTTTTTAAAGAAATTCAAAAATTAATAAATGTTGAATAATTAATTTGGTTGAGTTATTTATCTCTCGAATATCATCTCAACCACCACCATGCCTTCTCTTCTCTCTGTCCTCCTAACTACACTCTTCTTTGTTGCTTACTTACTCCAATTCAGACCAAGATATTATACACCATTATATGATGCAGTTTAATGTCAAACAATAAAATTCATGCCATCTATAAAAATTCGTTTTTTTTATTTGTCTTTTAAAATTACCACCACAACTACTACCACAACAGCCATCACTAACACCACCACAACAACCACATCTTCTCCAAACCCCACCACAACCACACAACACCACACCCAAACCAACGACCACACAACACAACGAAAGACAACAAAAGCACCTTTAACCCTACAACCAACCACAGATTCATCGGCAGCGACAACAAGGACACCTTTTTCATGGACAGGGACCGCATCCGAATGACTTACGAAATCCTCTCCAAAACCACCTACGGACGCAAGAAAAAGGCCGAGGTTGGCGTGGATCGGCTCGTCGAGGACAACCTTCTCACCGCAGCATTCCCGCTCCACTCGGTCGGTGTCCTATCGCGCTCGATGGATTTTTTAATGGGAATGTTAAATCTTTTCGAGTGTTCAAAAACATATTAAGTGGGTTTATAATTTTATTCATTCATAAGTTTTTATAATTAAATAAATGACACTTAAAAAAGAGAAAATAAAGAGTTAGTTGGAAGGCGGTATGGCTGGTTGTGTAGGAGGCAATGGGAGTGATGAAGGAGAGGAGGAAGAAGAGGAAGAAGAGGAAGAATAGGATGTATAAGAAGAAGAAGAAGGACAGAAAAAAAAGTGCAGGAGGAAGAGATGTAGAAGGAGGAGGAGAAGGAGGAGAAGGGAGAGGAGAAAGGGGAGGAGAAAGAGGAAGAGGGAGAGGAGGAGAAGGAGGAGGAGGGGGAAGAGGAGGGGGAGAAAGGAGAGGAGGGAGAGAAGAAGGGGAGGAGAAGGGGGAGAAGGAAGAGGAGAAGAGGGAGAAAAGAAAGGAAAGGAGGGAGAGGAGAAGGAGGGGGAGGATAAGGGGAGGATAAGGGGGAGGTGTAGGAGTCAATAGAGCGATTTAGAGTGAACGAGAAATGTAAAAGAATTATGAAGGCAAATGTTATTGCTTCATAACAATCGCCATCGATCTGCGCAGTATTGTCAGTGTTTACAGCCTGATGATAACTTCGACAACGATGAAGAGTTAACGAGATATGAAAAAAATGTATTGCCACGTTAATTAATTATTCCCTCGTTAAATGACACTAACGAACAGTATTTAATAAAGTCCGTTAATATCTCTGACGTAATGCAAGACCTCATGATCTTGCAACTTCATCAAAAGTGACGCCTGCCAAAGCTTCCTGACCTTGGCGTGTCGAGCATTTGTATTGCGAATATTTTGCTCTCTGTTGTTTCATGACTTGAAGGCAGTGTTATTAGAATGATTCTTCGACTGGATCACACTTGCAACACATAACTGCACATTCTAAGCAACAACCCCATCTGTTTCGCAGTTAAACACTCAAAATCAATATTTTAAAATGTAAAAAAATATTGAAAGAGATTTATATCATCTAAATAGATTTTAAAATCTAAACAGTTAAAGACTTAAAATCAATATAATTTTTATTTATTTAGTTATTTTGGAAAGTTTCTTTTCACATATATTCCAAAATCCACCCATACAATCACACTTCCTGCAGGGAGACTATGAAAACACCGATAAAAGCCTCCTGCCCGAAGAGCTGAACCCTCGTCAGGTGCTCTTCTCCTATTGGGCTCGCTGGGGAATGTGGTACAAGTACCAGCCACTCAACCACATCAGAGACTACTTTGGAGAAAAAATCGGAATTTATTTTGCCTGGCTCGGTTAGAGAATCGTTTTTCGTGGTTTTCAAGTATGTAAAATGTAGTTTTTATTGTTTCTTTTCTTTTCCCTGCCAGGTTAAAAACATTTCTTTCTACTAATTTTTATAATTTAAATCGTTTAAACCACACACAAGTTGCATCATTTCCACCACCATCAACAACATCAACAACATCAACAACAGCACCAACAACAACGTCCCAAAGGTTTCTACACAGCATGGTTGTTGCCAGCTTCAATAATCGGCCTCGTCGTCTTCCTATACGGAGTCGCCACCATGAACGAAAACCCTTCCGCGTTAGTGGCTGTGGTCGTGGTAAGGGTGGCTGTGGTCGTGGTAAGGGTGGCTGTGGTCGTGGTAAGGGTGGCTGTGGTCGTGGTAAGGGTGGCTGTGGTCGTGGTAAGGGTGGCTGTGGTCGTGGTAAGGGAGTTGGTGGTCGTGGTAAGGGAGTTGGTGGTCGTGGCAAGGGTGGAGGGAGTGGTGGTTATGGGAGAAAGATGGTGATTTGTGGAGATGGTAATAATGATTTTGGTGGGGGTTATAATAATAGTGGTAGTGGTAGTAGTGGTGGTGGTGGAAGTGGTAGTGGTAGTGGTAGTGGTGGTGGTGGAAGTGGTAGTGGTGGTAGTGGTGGTAGTGGTGGTAGTGGTGGTAGTGGTAGTGGTGGTAGTGGTGGTGGTGGTGGTGGAAGTGGTAGTGGTGGTAGTGGTGGTAGTGGTGGTAGTGGTGGTAGTGGTAGTAGTGGTAGTGGTGGTGGTGGTGGTGGTGGTGGTGGAAGTGGTAGTGGTGGTAGTGGTGGTAGTGGTGGTAGTGGTGGTAGTGGTAGTGGTGGTAGTGGTGGTGGTGGTGGTGGAAGTGGTAGTGGTGGTAGTGGTGGTAGTGGTGGTAGTGGTGGTAGTGGTAGTGGTGGTAGTGGTAGTGGTGGTGGTGGAAGTGGTAGTGGTGGTAGTGGTGGTAGTGGTGGTAGTGGTGGTAGTGGTAGTAGTGGTAGTGGTGGTGGTGGAAGTGGTAGTGGTGGTGGTGGTGGTGGAAGTGATGGTAGTAGTGGTGGTGGTGGTAGTGGTGGTAGTGGTAGTAGTGGAAGTGGTAGTGGTGGTAGTGGTGGAAGTGGTAGTGGTGGTGGTGGAAGTGATGGTAGTAGTGGTGGTGGTGGTAGTGGTGGTAGT